>CM021765.1:140964096-140975310 GCA_011076525.1 Nettapus auritus
GCGCCCCGCGTTGGCTGCGGGTCGCCTGTGCGGAGCGAGCGTGGCCGGGGGGTGAGGGGGGAGGAAGGGGCACGGAGGGCTCGCCTCTTTCCCCCCCTCCTCCTCCTCCCCCTGTCTGCTGCTGTGTTTTGCTACGTAGCCAGAGCCAGCCTGACCCAGCAAAAGGCCCCCGATGGGAGGTGCGAGGGGATGGCGTGTAAACCTTGAGAGCACAGGGGAGGCTGATAGCGCAAGCACGCGATTATTTTTTTTTTTTTTTTTTTTTTTGGAGGGGGTAGGAAAGCCGTGGTGTGTACTGCAATGTTCCATTATCCCCTAATGTCAGCCTTCGGAAAGGCAAGGCCTGCAAATGCTCCATTTGTGTTAATTGGAGATTTTTTCTCCCTGAAAAGAAGAGTTGTTGTTTATTACGGATCTTGATTTAAAGTCTAGGTCCAATCTCAAATTTGATAGTGCAATGCAAAGAAGCAGACCCAGCAGATTGCAATTACATGAGCTGAATTTTAACTATAACCTCTTATATCTAATAGCAATTAGGCAACAGTTTAAAACAGTCCTATCGGAGCAGCAACAGCACCTCATGGAAAGGTTACAGCTAAAATACATTTGTGAAACAGCCCCATTTTATTAAGATATTTAACTCAGAAATCCAGATCTCTGACAAATTCTCCCTTGGCCATCTTGTCTCAAGTGTGTAGCCGCTGCCCATCCCCACCATAATTGTCTTTCACTCAGCCCAATTCTTCCACTGGACGGTGCACCAAATCCCTGTTGGTAAATAATCCCAAGCTGTCAGGCTGGAGGTCATTGCTAGGACAGTTGGTAGAGGCTCAGTGCAGACACCTGCCTTGTGACTTACTGCTGTTTAACTACTTGCAGACAGATTGTTTTTATAGTAAAACTGTCGTAGTATACTGGGAAAGAAAGAATTAAACATATTTCAGGCCAACGTAGTAAACTCCACGTGTGTATTTTTGTGCACTGTACATGTCTTCAGTGCCTTATTCAGTAATTGGCCTTCCAAGTATGTTGCCAGTCTGTCCTTCTGGATGGGGCATGCATCCTCCTACCTACCATAGCCTGGTGTGGTGCAGCCAGCATCTTTTAAGTGGGTGCTGAGTTTGATGGGTCTTTTCTCATCCCTCAACCTGGATGTCTGTTTTGAGGAAGCTTCATAGCAAATTTTCAATCTTGCTACCATCCATTTCAGCTACTAGAGAGATTAAAAAAAAAAAAAAAAAAAAAAGACTAATACAAAAACTCATTTCAAGTACATAGGAAAAATGTGATTACAGACTTTTTAATGAATTAGTTGTTCAGAACAAGTAGGAAAAGAATAAGTTACCTGACCCTGCCATGTGCTTTCCCCCATTTAATCTGTAAGCTATTGTTTACGTTATGAAGAATGATTTTCTTTATTGAACATCTTTCTGCTTTAATTAAAGGAGTATATTATCTCTGAGATCTCTGTCGGCTCTTAAGAGTGTGTTTGCCTGGCATAGATGCAGCAAGGGAGCTAAATACCCAAATGCTGAAACCCTCCCCCAAGAATACAATGTAGATAAGTTTGGTGACAGTGCCATGTGTTTACAAAGCATAGCAAAAGGAGGAAAAAATGGAAGCAAATAGAAAACAGAGCGTCCAGGTAGTTATAAAGAATGTTGGAAGTAAAGAGAGCAAATCTAAGTGGATAAAAAAGAGCATGAGGAACAGGCTAGGAATTCTCAAACACGGTTCATGCAGTATAATTGTGGAAACATCTCTTTTTTTAAGAGTCAAATTTGTGCAGAGCTTCTTCTCCCTGAGAGCAGCTTTCTGCTCTGTTGTGGAAACCAGATAGCATTTTAATTGGAGACACAGCTGGTTTTAGGGAGGAGTGCTTCTCATGTCTGTGGTCCCTCTGCTTCTGTATTTCATGTGGAGTAGCTGGTGCTCATAAGATAGGAATGAGAATTAGGAAACTTCTTTCTCGCTCCTTAGCGGAAGAGAGGTGAGTACGTAGAACAGCTTTAAATTCTGGGCAGTGATGATAACTTCCATTCCTGTTGCTTGTCTTTTCAGAGCTAGCTGAAGGGCTGCTGCTACTGTAGTTAAGGAATCTGTGACAGTTAAATTCATCTGAGAGATAGTTTTAATTTGGTACAACCATAGAAACGATCACCGTATCTTCTGTATTCCTTGCTGCAACTGTCTAAGCAGACCATGCCCCCTGAATTTCAGTGTTAACTTTTGGGAAGAGTAGATGGTGTGTTTGTTTTTTTTCCTAGTTCATTTCCTATCTCTGAGGTCTCCCAATTGGTATTCTTCCTGTTTAATAGTACTGAAGCTGGTGGTTCAAAACTTGCTGGCGTAAATAAAGTTTAGCCATGTTGCGGTTAAGTCTTTTGTGTTGTTTTTGCTTCCTGTTCCCAGCTATCTGTGAATGCTTTAACCAAATCCCAACACGAGGAGGTAACAACTGATAATTTCCTTATTTGGTTTGCCTGAATCACAAAGACCTTTTCAGCTCCTTGATTTATGAAAAAAAAAAAAAAAAATCCTGAAACAATACCTAATTCAGTTCAGGATAAGACACTGCTCAGGTTCCTTACAGGTAAGTGCAGGTGGATTGGTTCAAATGCCAAAACTTGAAAGCGGTGCTGACACCGCACAGAGTAGGGTTGAGATCTACTGCAGGGCTTTTCTGTGCAGGCTTAAAGACCATCAGTCTTCTGGCATGGTGGATTATGCAGTGTGTTTTGGCAGGGGCCTTGGGGCCATTACTGCAACTTTAGGGTCAGCTTCTAGCTGTCAGTGCATCTCCAAAGTGAACTGCAATTCTGTCTGCCTTGTTTGCAAGTTCCTCCTCCTGAGGTGGTTCCCATCAGCCAGGACACCATGAGTAAGCATCTCAGGCAAATGGCTCTTCTGGAGACCTAAGAGCTGCTGGTGTTTAAGGAAGTCATGACATTGCTGATAATTCTTGCAGGTAGGAGAGCCCACGATGACCCTGTGGCATGTAGAGTGGATGATTAGTGCAATTTACCATGTAGAGTAAATGCCTTTTACCATTTTATGTCTTTTTTTTTTTTTTTTTTTGAATGTAACTCCCAATTGAGCTAAAGAAATGAAATAATGGTATTTAGTGGAAGGATACTGTTCTGGTTTGAGTCCGCCGATTGTTTTTAGGAAATACTGGAGCACTGGGAAACTGGAAAAAGGGGCTTGTTAGTCGCGATTTCCATGCTGAAATTGCATTATTTGGTAAACTGTTAATCCTGTGATAAAGTGGTACTGGGGAAAGGGGGTAATGAGTTTTTGCTCTAATCTCTGATTGATCAGGAATTTGAAGTGATAAGTGTTGCCCCTCCATAACGATTCCTGTAATTTCTATGTTGATTTTTAACCTAGTAAGATCTCCTGTTTGCCTGAGGAAGGCAGTTTTTGCTCTGTGGCCTTTTCGTATCGATCTGTCTCTACTAAGTAGCAGTGTAACGCTGTTGTTTCAATGTCAGAAGTACTTACAATACCAACTTGAAACCACATAGCACCCAGAACACAATTCTGATGCGAGTTTTGTTTAGGGATCCTAAAGAAATAGAGCACTTTTGTTTTCTTGTAAGAACTTACAACTGTTTTTCCAGTAAACTGCAGAAACACTGTGCCTGAACCCTGAATATCACTTTCAGCTGAATCTAAGAGGAAACTTGAGAATATATAGGATCAGATCAGAAGTTTGCCCAGCCCTGTACTGTTTTTAGAAGTTGCAAATAATGGATTACAAGGTAATACTAAAGAAACAAACATATTGAGATACTTTCCCAGAAGTAGACTAGGCAATAGGTTAAAAAATATTTCCATTTTGTTTTGATCTCTCCAGTTACAAGTTCTAGCTGATTTCCTGCTAGTTGTGTTGGTCAGAGTGGATGATAAAGACTAATATCAATAGATTAAGATATAGGTATGTAAAGCTTAAAGGCCATGGAAGCCACATCTTGTGAAGATTTTACTTCAAAATAGATTTTGCTGCTTTGAGAGTTTCAAAGGCGAATCCAGAAAAAAAACTGGGAATGGGACTATGCAATGACAGTTGGAATTAATAAACACCATTCAAGAGGCGACGCGAACAAAAAATCTACCAATTTAAATGTTGACTCTGTAGTGAGCACTGTTTTTGCTAACAAAGTTGCTTCATTTCCTCCAGGTTTGCTATTGCACAAGCTTAGTGCCACCCATATGTGTGTAGAGAGATGGTCCTCCTTAGTATCTGACATCAGGTCCCACTTGAGATTCGCAAAGTGGATGTCTTATCTCTCTTTTTCCCTGAAGAGCTTGGCCTGCTCGGCATCTGCTCAGTGTACGCTGATAACATTGAGTTCAGCATAAAGCACTACTGCCCTGGGCTCTTCCACTGGAAAATAACTTGTGGAGAAGAATTGGAGCCTTCTGTTTACGTTAGTTAAAACATTGGTCCGAGGGCAGATCTGCGTCTATGCCATTCCAAAGTAGTTACTCGGGGTAGTTAAAACATTGGTCCGAGGGCAGATCTGCATCTATGCCATTCCAAAGTAGTTACTCCGGGTACTGGGTAATGAGATGGTCAGCAGCAAAGGCAAGTTGAATGTGTGTATGTACACACACACCTGCGCATGCACAGAAACACGTGTGTATCGAAACAAATAGATGACATTATTCAAAAATGTCATCTCTTCTGACAAGGTTTCACCAGTCTGCTTGACCTGATGCCTGGGGAATCTGGGAGACCTGAAGATGGTCTATGTCAAAGGTTTTTTACTGTCAGCTTCTCTGAATTCAGTGTTAACAAATTCAGAGTGTTCACAGGTTCCTTGTTTTGGTCACCTCTTGAAAATTCTTCATGGTTTTTATTCAAGAATGGCTGTACCTCCTCTTACCCACCTTTTCTGCCTTGTTTTCTTTAGCGCTTCAGTCGCTTTCTTTAATTGTGCTTAGGAAGTCTTAAGTCACTCAGTAGCAGCAAGTCTACTCGTTATCTGGGAAGAGGGACCTTTGTTTACTTATTGTACCTACCCAGGGCTTCACCTGTGCTTCAGTGTAGGCTCTGTGTTTAAGACATGAGTTGTAGGACTGGATTGTCATCAGACTGAGGTGTGCACAAACCCAGGTTTTCACTTCCTAAGCAGGTTCTATCAATTTATTAGGTAAAAAAAAAAAATTGAACAGCCCACCCTTCCTTTTCAGAGAAAAAAGTAACACCGTTCCTGAGTTCCTGTTTTCAAATATTAAAGCCAGCTAAATATATATGGACTTGAAGAATACCCAACTCACATATGTATCTCACATGTTCTTTCAGATACTCACTTAAGTCCAAGAGAGAAAAAGAATTTCCTTTTAGTTTGATTTGCAGTCTGTTCAGTATCTTGCTATAGAGAGTCCTAATTCTGCAAGCTGTTTCTATTCCCAATTTGACTTAATGATTTTTTTCTGGAATCTAGGCACTTAGAAGCTGGCATAAGGATTAGGATCGTGCTACGTCCCCTAGGGATCGAAGTCCCAAAGGAAAATGAGTAACAGAAATAATGAAGCCAGTTGCTGAGGTCTGCTGAAATTTGCCAGCGTATTGTGGCCATGTGAACAGTTGTATCAAAGAGGTCATGTTTAAACTAAAAAGTGAATTGAGCTACACGGTTAAATCTGTCGATGAAAATTTATGGGGAGGAGCCACTCATCACTGAGGAACTCTGAAGTGTGGGGAAAATATTACCAAACAACACAGAAATGTGGAAACTCAAGCCAGAGTCTTCTGTGAGCAGAAGAAAAAATTCAACCAAGTTAAACCACTGCTTGTGACAAGCTTGAAATGGAGTGTAGCTGCTACTGAATGTTATTCCTAGAGGGGAATGAAACATTGACAGTTGGTCTCAAATTGAATCTGGCTTGCTATTTTTCAAAGAACTAACCATCTCAAATGCCATGTATAAAAGCAAAAAGAGTGTCTTGTTAAAAACAGATTGCTCAAAGGTAGTGCAGACTGCAGAATGATGGCACCACCTTGTTTTAGGACAGCAAGTCCTCTGCTGTTCTCTGTACCCTGCGCTCATGGTTCCTGAAGTTGTAACAGTTAAAGTCCTCTGTCCCAGGCTCCAAGTTGGTTGGGAGAAGATCTGACCGTTGTCCTGTACAGCTCTTGTATAAATTGGTTGATTGCTGAACAACCGCTTCAGGGTGATGTGATGATTAGTCGACAGAATAACTGCATCTTAGTCGCTGCTTGTAAGGTATTCAGTCCTTGATGTTAAAGTAAACTGACCTGAAATAAAGATCATTTTGAGTTGCAGAAAGAGTCAGTTTGGAAACTGGAATAATTTACTTAGCAAAGAGTTCCTGTGTTATCTTCTGAGAGAGTGCTAGCACTGAAGGTGAGAGTGTTGTTTCTTTGCTGTCAAAGTCAAATGAAAGCGTGCTTGGAACACAGCCTTAGAATAGTCATCTGCACATAAGGAGTTGATTCTGAAGGACTGTTTTTTCCATGTGTTATGTGGCTTGTACGGTATTTTGCCTCTTTAGCATATGCCATGGATGCTCACCTTTTGGAAAAATATTATTTCTAGATTTCTCATACTTGCTGCCAACTTTGTGTCCAGTGCTTAATTTGTCCAAGATTTTCTTGATTGTTGTCTAATGCACAGTCTGAGGTTTACTTGCAAGAGAAGGGAATGTTGTCAGGTGGTTTTGGGGACAGATTTTTTTAATGTCTTTCAGACAATTTGATTTGTGTTACTTTACAGTATCATCAGAAATTGGATTGCAAACCAGAACTTGCTGGTTGACCCTGTAATACTGGTGCTTGTGGTTAGAAGTGATTGTAGCGCAGGCACTTGTGAGTTAAGATGGAGAACGGACTTAGCACTTCTCTGTTGTACGACTGACATTCTTTGAAAACTCTTTCTTATTCTCTGGAGAAAAGTAAGGTAGTCTACCCCTGTTGTTTACTAGGGGGAAGAATATAAGCAGGGCTGGTTGTGAGGCCCTAGCTTATTGCAAATCCACATCCCCATTCACACCACAGTTAGTTGTTTATAACCATGACCTAAAAGCTGGTTTCCAGAAATGGCTGAGGGATTCATAAGCTGTCACTGGCACTGCAGGGAACAGTCCCACCCGTCTGCCTCGGCTGTGCGTGACCCTGTTGTGACTCAGCTCAGCTCGCTGACCTGGTAGAAACTATCCCTTACGGCTGTGTGAATTTTCCTCTGATTCAGTGAGCTGAAGTGGCCCAAAGTGTCTGGCGTAGGGGTCGTGGGAGCCCGGAGCTGGAGTGGAGAGGCTGGGCATAAGGGAGGCCAGCTGGCCTCTGTCGGGCCAGCAGAGGTTGGGGAGCAGCCCTGTTCCTTTTGGTGGCAGGCGGCCATCAAGTTGACTCAACCTTCTTGTGAAACTTCACCCTGAGAGTTTATTTCCCGCCTAGAATAAAATTCAGTTGCTTTGCAACATCCAGATTTGTTTATTGTAATATGGAACAGTATTGTTAACTTGAGTGCCTAAAATCGCAGGGGTTTAAAAATACAGTATCTTAAAAAAAAAAAAAAAAAAAAAAAAAAACTCTTAAACTATCTTTTTTTAAGTTCCTTTACTGGATTCTGACATTTTTAGTATATAGTAAAAAATAGTTTTAGACCCTGTAGCAGCAGCTCTTTTCCAGGAGACTCAGCCAAGAATAGGACTCTTGCGCTGAGAAATGTGTAAACACGTAAGACAGTTCTTTCCTCAAAGAGCTTGCAGCCTAGTGCCAAGCAGAGTGGTGAGTTTGATGTGGGAGCTGGAATGGAGATGCATGAAACTCAAACAGGCCACAAAGTACCCATTTGATGGAAACAACTTCTAAGCCCTGCTGAGCGGGGATGGATTCAATCTATGGTTCAAGCAAAAGGTTCTGATATTCATTAGTGGTGGCCTGAGATAGCCATACTTCTGTTAGCATTAGAGCTGCACCTTCGAGAATAACATTTGTGGTATTTGAACCCACTAATTAAATCAGGTTCTCTTGTACTAAAGGATGTCGGTAAGGTGTTTGTGCTGGTCAGAAAAGTAAAATGCCTGTTACTGTGTTCTGCACTTCGACACAACTTTCAGTTACCTGTGACTGGATTATTTGGATTAGAAGTTACTTGTACTGTGTATTTAGACACAAGTCTGGCAGGGTTATTTGTTGAGTCACGGTGCAGCGTCTAGTTGGCTTTGGCAATAGTTCATTTGCTTTCCTGTAGTACAAAATATAAAATCTGCCAGACTGAAGAGGCAGCAGAAATGTCTCTGCATCACGGAAAAGAGAACGCTGCAGAGCATGGCACAGACAACTGAAGTTTGGGCAGGACTGGTACTGACCTGGAATCAAAAGGCTTGTGAGGATTCATGCTTGCTTCTCAGAGAGCCACTGAGAACTCTTCTGTGCTCCTAAGCACTGTGCCCGTAATACCTATGGTTTTGGTCTGGATTTGTCTGTTATCTCTGTAATCCCAACTATCCCAGTTAATGGAAAGCCACCTACCCTATACCACACCATCCTGATCTTAAAGAACTTTAAAAGAATTATCTTTCCTGAATCAGATACTCAAATACTAACTTAACATCAGTGTTCACATCTACATCTCTTGTTGGGCAGTCTGAAATCTCACAGTTGCCATGCAACTCTCCTGTATGCATGCACGTGTTTGTAGAATTCATAAAATGTAGGGATAGCAGTTCATTCCATTGATCAGTACGGTTTGATTAACAAACAGCCTTTAATAATAAGATTAAGTGGCTGTGAATTGGGAAGTATGATGTGAGGCCATGAATTAGTGTGCAGCAGGACGTTGCATATCTTTTCCTAGTGTGCTGTCTTGACTATTTCTGAGCTGCCAGTCACGTACAAAGCATCAGAACTCTTCGTTCTTCTTCTAGCTTCAGTTTTGAAAAAGATCTCCCAATAGAAAATTGAAATTAAAGAACTCTGTTTTGCAGAGCAGTAAGATTTTACAGTTTGTGTGTGGCCTTGAAAGATGCAGGGCCAAATTGTGTTAATTTTGATGACAGGAGATTTAATATGACTTTTTTTCTTGAAAGGTTGTTTCTCTTGCAACGAAAATTTGGATTCTGTTCCTAGGGATACTGTTTCTGTCATTACAGACTTTTGAGCAGTTTCAGAGTTTGTTGGGATTTTTTTCAGTTTACTGAATATTTGTTCACAAGTCCAGAATGTAAGCATTTCGTTTTTTTTGTTTGTTTGTTTGTTTGTCTGCTTTTCTGGGTAAAGGGTCATTTTATCATTTGTTCTTGCTCTGGGCTCTAGAGGTGCCCTTCAAATAAGAAATTGTGGTGGTTCACTTTACCTGAGTCACTATGCGTTTATGCTCTTGAATTTGTGAAAACAGAAGACTGCTTTGAAAGAAATTAGTATGGACAGAGAAAAGATGAATTCTTGTTTGATCACAAGCAGGCCAGTTTCAGTGTTTGTCCCCTTTTTTGCTTCTCCCCACCACCACTTCAAGGGTTCTTTACAAAGCATTTCTCCTGCTCACCCCTTCATCTTGATTCCTATAGAGAGGGCTTTGTATCTTCTTTACAGTTCTTATTTCATGAACCAGCAAGTATGCCTCAAATTTTGCTTTTTTTTTTTCTCTGATATATCCTGTGCAAGATGTCTCTCATGTTCATTTGTTCCTTAGGTTTCAGATAAGCAGCTCTAGAGGTTATTTTGATTTTCAAGGAAAAATCTGCCATGTAAGCAAAAGGGCTTAGCAGGATCATAGAACAACCCAGGCTGGAAGGGACCTTGGAAGATCATCAGGTCCATGGAAAAAGGAAGCCTAGGTGAGGTTATCTAGCCACCTGTCCAGTCACATCTCGAAAGCTTCCAGTGATGGGAAGCCTACCACATCACTGGGGAGGTTGTTCCAGTGATTGATTCTTCTCACTGTAAAAAAAATTCTTATATCAAGACAAAACCACTTCTGATACGGCTTGTACCTGTTGCCTCTCATCTCCATGTGGCTTCTTGTGAAGAGGGAGCAGCGAAGATCCTCCTTAGTCCAGAAACAGTTCCTGGAACTACAGAGTGACAAATTAATCTCCCAGGTTTTCATATCAGCATTAAGTAAATAATCTATAGCTCTCAGGAAGTAAGCCAAAGGCATCTAGTAATCATTGAAATACCGTGTTTCTAACTTGTGTGTTTAGAACTGAAGAGAACAGGCTGAGTCAAAAATCACATCTGCCAAGGAAATTGTAAATCATTATCAGATGTTGGAAGTAAGGCATTACAGCCTAGCTTCTCTAGTTTTGCAGGCTCTTGGAAGACAACTTCTGAGCAATTGATATGTCTTGCTTTTAACACACTAACCTGAAGGTGTCACATTCTCTTATCTGTAGTTTTAATTAAACTAGGTACATACCCATGATTATGATTTTGATTGGCCCCACAGGTTGCGGTGGCCTGATCTAATGGCTTTTAGACTAGAGGTCTTCCTCGCCTCCAAGTAGCCTAAATAACAATTAAATGTTTAAAGGTTTCAGAAAAGTTTACTCTCTTGAAAGGCAGTTCATTGGTTCAACAGGCATCGGATGTTTTGTTTCCATCTTACTGATACGGGAAAGACTTCTTTGAATAAGCAAGAGGTCTGTATAGGGGTCAGAGTAACTGATGTTCTCAAGAACCTTGTGATTGAACTGAAGAACATCTTAGACTGCTGGCAACATATATGGGTTTTATACTGTGTTGAGGGCTCTCTTTTTTTCACCAGAGTAAGATAAATGTGTCTATACGTATATATGTATGTACACACAAACACAAAAGATTTTCTTTTTGACAGGCTTTTTCATCCTTTATTAGGAACAAGAATAATCAATGCTTAATCCTGGTGATTCTTACAATAACTGTGATACCTAAAATCAGTATGTGACATTTTCATGAATAAACATTTTCCTTTCATGAACCTACACATTTGTTTTCTGTAAGAACTTCTCAGCCAGAAGTGATATATTTGAATTAGAGTTTACTTGAGTTTATGGGAAAATTCAAATTTTCCATATGAAGGAAATCATCCAACCATTTCCAATTTGTACCTTCTTCTACAGGAGAAAAAAAAAGTCAATTTTCTATTTCATGTAGTTATCCAACTCATCTCCTCTCATTTTTCCTCCCTTCTCCAGGGTTCTGTGGTATCAGATAAAATTCAGCCGGGGGGGGGGGGGGGGGGGGGGGGGCCCCCGCCCCGC
>CM021765.1:140975410-141161562 GCA_011076525.1 Nettapus auritus
AAAAAAAAAAAAAAAAAAAAAAATTCAGAAAGCTCAACATCTTGGAAATTGGTCCCTGGTTGAGAAACACAGGTACCTACAGAGAAAATATAACATACTGGGCAGGGGTAGTTTTGTTTTGGTTGTTGATATAAAGTTAATCTCCTTGACAAATGATTAATCATGTTAATTCTGTATTTGTGTAGGTTATGTAACAGATTACAACAAATATGAGAAGAATAGAGCCGGCTGCATCATGATCTTCCTGTGTTTGTGGAGATCCTGAAACATACTACTGAAGTGTGTCTTTTCAAGGTACTTGCACCTGTTTGAACTCTGCAATTTTGGCTTATTGACATTATTCCATGAAAATGATCGTAATTATGAAAACCTTCCTGCAGCTGTCTCTTAATTCGGCAACGAAACTTGCCTGCAATCCAGGGTGGGTTTAGCTGGGTTTCAGAGTCCGCCTACTTGGTAGCTTTAGAGCAAAAGGGATTTGAGAGATGAAAGCTGGAATTCAAGTTTTAGCCAAGTTATTCAGAGGAAACAAAATTCTAATGTGATAAATGTCTCCAGGACGCTGCCATAGAAGTTTCTTGCCAGATAGGTACATGACCAAAATGGATAATTATCTCCAATAATTCTGGTAGGCTGGAGACTGGGTGAAGCTTCTGTGCTCCACAACCGGATGCTTCTATGGATAGGCCGAAGAATAGGTATCTTCTCAACAGCACAAGAGGAAGGAAAAGATCAGTTGACTTCCTTTTATGTATGAACTATAGTTTTGTGTATTTTTATGGGTATCAAGATATATCTAATAAAATAAAGGTGACTGGCTTAAATTTTCTTCCTGTTAGTTTCAGGGTATACAAGGTCCTGTTCCTGTCATCCCACTCTTAAGAGCTTACAGCCTTAAAAAACAAAGCAGTGTTTTTCGTTAGGGGACCAGTTAGAATAGAAAGTGAGAGATGTAGTGTAGCAGGCAGTGACCTCATGATCAGACTATACCATTAATCAATATTTTAAAATCAGTGTTACAACAGCTATAGTTAATGCGGATCACTTGGGTACAGTGAGCAGTTGGCCACAGTCCAAAACATTTCTTTTTCTCTCCACCAGTTCTGTTTCAGCTCACTAATAGCTCATCTGGGGATGCTGCTGTGTTCAGCTCATGGTCCAGGGATAAGTGTATTACATAAAGGAAACCTGTAATTTGCCTGGTTAGGTTTGTTTATTTAAAGAAACCTAGCTATAGATCATACTAGATCACTTAAATGACTGGCTTTTCCTTGAGGAAAACATAACCTTTGATTTTTCTTTTTCTTTCTCTTTTTCTTCTTTTTTCTTTTATGTAACTTCATGGTTTTTTGGAACAACAAATGCTTGGACCTCTTATGATTAGCTCTGAACCCACTGGTAAAATTAATGCAGTCTCTCATTCCAGAAGGTGTTTGCTTGCATCCCCCCATGTAAATAGTATCAAATAGGAAAGAAAAGATCGTCCACGATTTAGGCAATATTTTGCAGGAACAGTAGCAATTTTATTTAAGAACCTTTTATAGGTGAGGTATGATGAACAGGCAGAATTTAATAAATCACATTGGCAACAGATCTTTGTGATGACTTTTTTATGTGAATTACTACAAAATTGAGAAACTGGAATTCAATTTTAGTTTCTACGTTAAATACAACTCGTATATTTCAATGCATACACACTGAAAAATGTAATCTTTGTGATATTCTGTAGATAGCCTGTAATTCATGATTGAAATGTCACTGATATTACTAAACATCTAATTGATCGTGTGTTTTTCTTTCTGTGCAGAAGCTTCAGTATGAGGCGGGGTGGATGGAGGAAACGGGCTGCTGATGGCGATGGCTGGGGAATATGGGTATGTTTAAAACCCACAGGCTTTTTTTTCTTTGAAGAGGTAAATAGCAAAATGGGTAAGAAGGGTTTTCAGTTTTGTTAAATATGCTAAAGGTATGCTATAAATTGAAACCTTCTGCTTCACTTGAAAAAACACACAATTTAAAAAAAAATCTTTTGAATTTAATCTGGTGTTGAAGTCTTAATTCGTAATCATCCACTAAATTACATTATTGATAGGTGCAGACTTTTAACTTTAACCACCATGTAAAACTTAATTCTCAAATTATTTTTAGAAGTTACCACCACTTTCTTTATAAATGGACATACAGTAACTGAGGCACCTGATTTACATATGCTTCTGTTGTCTTATCTATATTTAAGAAGAGAAAATATGTAGAGCTTGATCAACATCCAAACTTGGATTACTTTCTGATCTCTTTATTCTGTTTTCTTCTATAAGGGTTTTTATATAGGTGGAATATCTTCCTTATAGAATAAGAAAAAAGGAGTATGAAATAAATCCTGCCGTGTTGGTAACAAGATACCTTACAGATAAATTTTATTGTAGAGGATTTTTTTTTTTTAAAAAAAGCATGTGTCTTTTGTAAGTCAACAAAAATTGATTTGATGGAATGCTGCAAACTTCCAGTCTTCTCATAATAGACTAGTTTCAGTCTGTAAACACAAGAAAACAGGATTAGCATCATGGGTTTTGTTTGTCTGTTCAACTTAAAAACTAGGGAGGATACATGTCGGCAAAGGTTAAGAAATTGGAGGATCAGTTCCGGTCAGATTCAGCCATAGAGCACCAGAAGGATGGAAATTCATCAAGTATCTTTAGTGGAGTCGCCATCTATGTCAATGGCTTTACAGGTGAAGCTTTTGTTTTTTAAGGATCTGTTCTGTTTTGGTCCTATGTCTGTTCAATGTCCAAAGTGTAGTAAAGGACTATAAAACACGTGTGTTTGTATCTAAGTAAATATGTAACAATTATCGTATATCTTAAATTTTGTGTATTATGTTTCTTTTGTATTTCATTATTTAGGTTTTCAGTATAAAATCACATTTAGTTTCTGAATATATCTATTACTTTACTACATCATTTACATGAATGGTCACTGCTAGAAATAGGAGTAAATTTTTCCACCTTTCACCAGAAATTTCTTGATTTCTTGTGCCCAGTTCACTATTCAGAACATTGTACTTGTTTGTGCTGACCCAAACCTTTTGTTGCTAGTGTGGCACCACTGTAAAAGTTTACCAAAAGCGTTTTTTTTTCCTACCTCTTGCAAAGTAAGTATGCTTTTTTACATGATGAAAAACATTCCTAATGTGACTGATTACTGGGGTCATCAGTAACGTTAGAAGGAATAAGAATAGATGTTAGTTTGTAAGGTAGTCTCTCTTCCTTGTAGTAATTCAAGAATAGTCTGGTAAGGAAGTGTTACCTGCTTCATTAAGTCAGAAGTCGTACTCTAGGAGTTCTTTGCTGTTGCTAAACCCCTTTGATAATGATTTTCTGTTCTGCATGTAAACTGCTCTCTCAAACCGATTAAAATGCAAGTGAGTTAATCTAATACTGGATTTGTGTATGTTGCAGTAAAGTGTTTTTTGTTTTTGTTCTTTTTTTAAGCTTAACATTAAATCCACTTGAGTATTCCCCCCCTTCCTTCATACATGTTGTGGAAAGATCCTCTGTAACAATCAGAATGTTTGCATTTTGCATCACTCTTTTCGGAAATGTTTTTCTGCATTTCTAAAAACGTGTTTCTCATTTGGTCTTTGAAAACTTGCAAGGGTTTCAGGGGAAGAACAATGCTTTGAACTCATTCTGATCATGACGTTATATTTCTCAACCACTGTTTTTCTTAATGTATGTGCTGACACAAAGCAGGAGTATTTCTGTTTTAAAATTTTATAGATCCCTCAGCTGATGAATTAAGACGGCTAATGATGTTGCACGGAGGCCAATACCATGTATATTATTCCAGATCAAAAACAACACACATCATTGCCACAAATCTTCCAAATGCCAAAATAAAAGAACTGAAAGGAGAAAAAGTAGTTCGCCCAGAGTGGATCATGGAAAGGTGAGTTTTGATCTACTGCTTTTAGAGATTTCTTCCTTTGGAGAGAGTGAGGGGAAAAAAAAAAAGGGGGAACCAAAATGTAGAAAAATATCTTTATAAAAGGTTTCATTTTGGGATTATGGTTTAGTTTAAAATAAATCTGTCCTTGCAACAGCTGAATAAAAATCTCACTGTCATATTGAAGATTTGCTTCTTGGTGATTGTTCCTTAGGTAACTTCACTAAGAACATTCCAAGAATCTCAGGCATAGCACAAAACCGAACATTAGCCCGTTAATTCCATTTTAATATCCAGTCAATTGGCCAGCCCTCATCTCAATAAGTTTAAATAAATGCCAGATGATGTTTTTTAATTAACCTCTTGCCTTGTGCTTTGCCTGAGTTTCTTATTACCTGTAAATAAAGAAGAATGTAAATTTAAAAGCATTTTCATAAAACTGAAATTAATCCAAATCCAAAGGTTCATCATGTTATATGAGTTTGTAAAAACAAAATGAAACCCAAGGTTTGATTTCCAAATAACATAAGTTTGTTGGTTCTACTCGCTGAAATATATAAGATAACTAAAGTTGTCCTCAGGCCCTTGAAAAAGATGATAGCTAGGCTCAGAACAGTTAATCTGGCTTGCATCTGTCTTCCACCATCTGAGGAGCCCATGGGAAATATGGCAGACAGGAACGCGTTCTGGAAATAGTTTTGTCAGTGTCATACTATTCTTAACTAGCCTCTCCTAGATGCCCAGCAGAAACAGGCAAAGAACTGTTTCTGTGTGCATGCTTGTAAAATGCTTTTTTTCCGTTCCATGTAACTTTGATTTTGGATTCAAATGTTTCATGTCATGCAACTTCTTAAATGTGATTGGTTTTTGTTTGTTTTAATTTTGGTCAGAAATGGCAGGTTCTTTGGTTTGGAAAAGATGTTAGTTTTTTGTTGTTGTTTTTGAAGCTTCAGTGTCTTACCCATGAACTTCAGTACTTGGAAAATTGGCAGGAGATGTGTTGTGGTTTGAAAGATGTGGATATTTTCATTGCCCATTAAAGTTCCTAATGATTTTAACCAAGTTGGAAAAATCAGTTTGCTTTCAGTAGAGACCTGCTAAAACCTAATCTATGAAATCTCCTAAAATTTTCCTTATGGTGTCTTGCATTCAGCTTCTGCATGTCCTGTTTCTAGAAGGTTGTACTGTAAGTCAGAAGAACTGAGGCAGATTCCTGCAGTTAGGCACAAGGAAACAGGGAGCTGACTGTCTCAGTAGAACAGGGTTCATGTCAGAATCTGGAATAAAAGCTAATTTCACAAGAACACCCTATTTTTCCTATTCTCTCAACACTGTCAAAGAACACTCATTGGTTAAATACTCCTTCACTGTGTAGTACCTTGCCACATGGAATACCAAGTGATGTTATCCTCAGTAGTTCAGGTGATGAAAATCTGTGCAGTAGATCTAGAGGCTTGAAATTTGCTCAGTATTCATATGCGCTTAAGACAGTGCAGTCTGATGGACTTCATTTTTGAGTTTGGTTAAAATCAACCCTAAAATGTTACTGTCATGTATTGCCTATAAAACAGTGTTGTTAGATATTCAGTCCTGCCAACCAAGGTTGCAAAATGAAAGATTGTTTGTCCATCCAGCTTTGATTTATTTCTTTGTGTACACACATTATGATTTTGTTCTTAATTATATGATCACATGTCGTCTTGTTTCACTGTGGTACTTGCCACATTCTCTACACAGAAAAGATTGAATTCAGGTTACAAACTGCTAATTCATTGTTTTGTTTTCTGCTTCTTTCCTTTGTAACCCTATTCCTCATTTACTGCATGTGACTTGAAATCTTTGCTGAAAAATGGAATGAATAATTAATACCCATCTTCTGTTGGTGCTTATCGCTGTAGCATCTGACTGCTTTCCAAAGATTAATGAACTTACCACAGCACTTATCACAATAGCTGTTATTTTAATTTTTTGTTTAGGGGCCACCAAAGAGATTTTGGTAAAACACCAAAAATGTCAGTAATTTGGAGTTTGCCATGTGAACTGTGTAAGATAGGATTTTTCAGAGTTACTTATACAAGAATGGTAAGGCATGTGTTGAAGTTTATTTCTGCATTAAAAGCTTTGCATATTCTGAACTGTGAACATTCTGATCTATGGTCCAAGTCAGACATTTATAAACCTGTTGTTAAGTGCAAGTAGCTGTATCAGAAGCAAATGGAAGGCCAAAGATATTGCTGGCCTGCTCTTGAATGGTGGGGGAACCCCGTGACAAAGAATATGAAGAAAGCTGAGATACTCAATACCATGTTTTCTTCAGCCTTTATTGGCACTTTCATGCCTTTCAAGTCTACTTTCATGCCTTGAAGGCCTGTGTGCCTAGTTACAGAGTTTGGAGAAAAGATGTGCTACTAAAGGTATACAAAGCAAAAGTTACGGTTCCCTTGAGCAAACCTGACATAAACAACTCTATAGGACCAGACAGGATGCATCCAAGGGAGCTGAAGAAGCCAGCTCATGTCAGTGCTATACCACTCTGTCATCTTCAAACATTCATGCCAATCAGATGAAATCACAGAAGATTGGAAAAAGGCAAATGACTTTCCTATCTCCTAAAAGGGAAAGAAAAAGAAGCCAGGGAACTGCATTGTGATCAGCTTCACCATAGTCACTGAACATAAAGGAATGTGCTTTCCTCAAAGCTGTGTCTGGGGTGGCACGCCATGCCTGACCGGTCTGGTTGTCCTCTGTGGTGGGGTGACTGGACAATAGGAGAGCAGTAGACAGCATTTGGTTTAACTTCAGTGGGGTTTTTGGCACAGTCTTCTGTTGCATTGTTTTTGCCAGACTGAGGAGATGAAGATTGGATAGTGGGCTGCTAGATGGGTGAAAAACTGCTTGGCTCAGATGGTAGTGGTCAGCAGTTCAGTTGAACTAACATCTGGTTACAAGGGACGTTTCTCAAGGGTCTGTACCAGAGCTGTTGCAGTTTAGTGGCTTTGTTAACAATACGGCCATTGGTGATGACCAATGTGACACTTCTGAAGCTACATCTGGAGTTCTGTGTCTAATTTTGGGCTCCTTATTTACAAGACCGAGAGCAGTGGAGAACCACCAGGATGAATAGGGGCTTGGAGTATGTGATGTATGAAGAGATGCTGAGGAAGCTGGTTTTGTTCAGCTTGGATGGAGAGAGCTCTTCGCAGGGGATCTAATTGCTGTCTTTCATTACCCATGTGCAGGTTATAGAGAGCATGGAGCCAGATTTTTCTTCAAGGTTCAGAGCAAGAAGAGAAGTAGTAATAGGTGCAAATTGCAGCAAAGAAAAACTTGACCGAGTATAAGGAAAAGATTTTTCACAATGAAGGAGAGTAAGCAGTGGAACAGCTGCCTGAAAAGACTGTAGAATCTCTGCCTGTGGGGATATTCAGTATTTGGATGGAGTCAGCCCTGAGAACCTGAACGAAGTTAGCCTTGCTTTAAGCAGGCTTTGGACTAGAGACCTCTAGAGGTCCTGTCCAACCTAGTTTAGTCATTCTAAATTCTGTCATCTAGGGAGCGTGAAAAGGGGAAGGATGTTGAACAGTGCATCTGCAATGAGATTCCCACTGCTGCCTCTTGGGGGGGGGGGGGAAAGAAAACAAAGCAGCTGTGTATTGATCTGGTAGTGCAGCTACTCCAGTAGCTAAAAGCATGAACAAAGTCTGTAAATGCTTTTTTTTTTTTAATGACCTCGAAATTAATGAAATGATTTTGAGATAGTTACCTGGGTGGTTTTGCAAGCTCACAGAGTGATACAGGAAGTATTATAACCATGCATTTTAACAGCTGATTGGCTGCATCACCACTTTCCATACAAGAAAGCTCTCGAACTCTACCATGTTGTTTTCAACTCTGGCAATATGTAATGTAAATCATATTCATTTATAAATGCAATATATTTACATATCAATATTTAAGTGACATTTAAGAATTGTTTTTACTATGTCATTCCCATAGAAACCTTACCATGTATCTATGTGTATGCTAACCAGTTTTAATTTATCTAATTGGGTAATGCAATCTCCCATTGCATTCTTCTCTAATTGCAGCAAGACAGCTCCTCCAAAGGGCTTCTGTTCCACTGTTCAACTCCCATGACTGTATCACAGATCTGAGCTTGTTAAAAAGCCCATCTCCAAGAGCAAGTGTTCAGGTGTTGCAGAACAGCAAAGGAGTTTGTCACTGAGCTAAATTCTCTTCAAAAAATTTAAATCCAATTGTAACTTCAAAACTGAATGCTAATATTAAGCTGCCTTGATGTGAAAGAGGTTCCTCTGTTGCAAGAAGCTTCTGTATCTGTGACAGCATTCAGTATGACAAGTAGTACATGAATGAGAGGAGGAATATAGGCTAAGAATGTTATCTTTTCTACCAGCAACAGGCATTGGGATGGAGAGGTGAGATCATGCAGTGGTGTGTTTTTGAGAGGATTCCACTTCAGTGTCCATGATTTCACTAAGGAATTTAGCAGTTATTGAAATATAGTTGCAGTTTCAGTGGGAGAAGGAAAAGGAGAGGGAGATACAGTGGACCATGTAGTACAGAACTGGAATGATTGTGGAGTAGATAATTATGGAACGTCTATTTGGATTTTTTTTCTCTATATATTTCTTCAGTGTATTTTCTCACAAGAAGGGGTAATTATCCTTTTGGAATAGAGAAAGTGGGAGTTCCTCTTTTAATAGTGAAACGCATCCTAGCAGAATTCTTTCGAGTTCTGCCCAAATTTGCTTGGAACACATATACTTGAATTGTGTCAAGTTAGAGATCAGTCAGCATTGCTCAGTTAGAATAACTTGGACCATCCTCCATGATAGATATATATTTGTTATTATTACTTTTGACTGGTTGGTGTTTGTTTTAGAAATGAAATATGTGGGTATGTCAAACTGACCCAACGCAACTGTGTAAATGCCTTTTTTAGTACCAGTCACCATATTGGATTGAACTGAATTAATTTCTAGTTACTAGAGGGAAGAGGGTTTTAGAAGGGACAGTATGGATTTTAGAACAGAAATGGTAATCACCAAAGTAATAGTTTATTGTATATTTTTTAATGCTTTTAGTAGTAACCTATTCCTTTTTTTGTTTCAGCATAAAAGCTGGACGTCTCCTCTCGCACATTCCGTATCAGCTTTACACCAAGCAGTCAAGTGTTCAAAAAGGTCTCAGTTTTAATAGCATATGCAAACCTGAAGATGCCATGCCAGGTCCAAGCAATATAGCTAAAGATCTTAACAGGGTGTAAGTGTTTCTAATCATATATGCTGATGCTAATCCTTCAACCATAACTGTACAGCATTTTTAAATTGACTTCAGCTTTATAGGTAGCAAACTCTGAGGAACTGAAATAAAAGGTAGAAGTACATATGATATAATATATTCTTGAGCTTAGAGACAATGAATCTGAGGGTGACCTCATGGCATCCTACTGTCCCCTCACGAGGGAAGCAGAGGGGCAGGTGCTGAGCTCTGCTCTCTGAGGACAGTGACAGGACCTGAGGGAACGGCATGGAGCTGCAACGGGGAGGATCAGGCTGGGTGTTAGGAAAAGATTCTTTACCATCTCCCCAGGGAAGTGGTCACAGCACAGAGTCTGCTGAGGTTCAAGAAGCCTTTGAACAGTGCTGTCAGATCTAGGGTTTGATTTTTTGGGCGCTCCTGCGTGGAGCCAGGAGTTGAACTTGATGATTCTTGTGGGTCCCTTCCAACTTGGGAGACTCTATGATTCTGTAAGTAGTTGAAAATGGAACTTCAGTTATATCGACTCCAAGGTTTGTCTCTAATCTTCAGATGGCACTGATAACATGACCTGGGAGTCCCTCTATATGTAGCGTACAGGCATACATTAAAGGATTCTAACTAATAACACTGAAAAGTAGGTCTTTATTTCAAGAATATTTTTTATTTAGCTAGAGGTATCTAGGAACAAATATTAATGCACGCTACTAGTTAAATTCTTAGTTTAGCCCCCTTTAAAAAAAAATAAGTGTGCCTTATATATGATAGCACCAAGATTTGAGTGATGCCCCAGAGAGAAAATGGATTAAAAAATCCTATTACAACAAAAAATTTTATTAAGACTGCTGGAAGGGAACAGAATCAAAGGCAGTAGCAAAAGTCTGGTAGAGAAGCTAGAAGGTGAAAAGTAGCCTTTCACTTCAGCAGTGTGTTCTGTAAAGGTGATTTTTTAAATTAAAATGGTTATTGCATTTTTTTCAGAAGCACGTGTTTTACTTTGTGCAGAGACGAGAATCACAGAATGGTTGAGGTTGGAAGGGACCTCTGGAGATCATCTGGTCCAAGCTCAAGCAATACCAAAGATACTGTACAAGATACTATAGTTTGGTTATGGTGATCCCCATGTTCTTCCACAGTCCATTGATGTATTTAAAATGCAGTTGTGTGTCATGCTGGGGAGACTTTACCATGAATAAGATTTTTATATTTTTAGGAATAAATAAAAATGGAACATAAAATGAATAGCCTAAGCTGTATTTCTGATCCATATTTTGAACAGTGTGTGATACTATCACCATCACCTCTAGCTATTGTGTTGTTGATGTTTTTTGAATGAGAGGAATATTCAGACTTCTAAAAACATTAATTTAATCTCAAATTGGAAATTTAAAAGCCTTCTTTACCCTGTGATACTACGTACCACTGGATATACCACTGTCCAGCATGCAACTCCTCAAAGCAGTTATGTTGAATATAATTTATAATTGTGATAATCTTAACAAAATTATAACAATTAACTGGCTTTCTGGTTTACTGGATAGTTAATTATTACTCATGTTTTTTTGTGAGTGTACTTAAATTGCTAGCTCTGGGAGTTGGGAGTGGTAGTTGTTTTTTTCCAGCAGACCTAGAGTATGAGCAGCTTTTGAAGGCTGTGTTTTTAATTCTACTTAGGATTGCTGTGAAGTTAATTTTTTGGAATAAAAGCTTTGTCTTTACAGCATCAAAGTAAATATAAATTGTCAGTGCACTTGTGGAAGAATATTTTGTTTCACATGCTTAAAAGATGAAAATTAATTTGTTTGGGTTTTTTAAAGGGCAAGAATATGTTTAATTTACAGAGCTTGAACAGGTTTCTCCTTGAGAGAAGATAAAAAAGAATCTAACACATAGAAATAAATCATTTTCTAAAAAATATAAGTTTTCTATTTGTACTTTTTTTTGGTAAATTGAGGAAAATCACATCTGTTGATTTAAAAAAAAAATAAAATAAAAATAAAAATGAAAATCTCCAGATGATTCCTGCACCATTTATTCTGTCCATGGCAATACAGTTCTGTTTCCAAATAAATAATTATTGTAATTCTGTTGGAGACTAATAGTCAAAAGAAAGGGTTTGGTAATAGGAGTGCCCAAAATCATGCTCACAATATAAAAGCTGTGTAAAATCCTGGTAGTGTTGCATTAATAACACAGCAAATCTGTGAATTTTTTTGTACTGCTCTACAATATTTTGTGACATTGAGAGGACATAGTCTAGAATTTGAGATAATTGCCTCAAGAGTGTAAAAACATTCCAGGTATATACTGATAACAACTGATAAGATAACACCTAGCACTTGAAGTGACCTGTAAATGTTTCTTTTTTAATTAAAAAAAAATATATATATATATATTAAATTATGCTATCTGTTTCAGAAATCATATTAAAAAGTGTGAGATGGAAAGTGAGATCACACCCAATGGAACAAGTAGCTGGAATGAAGAAGAGGAAGAAGAAGATGGCGGTTTAGCATTTACAGAGCTGGAGCAGATCCTTCCTGGAAGGAAACAAAATGGAATTCAGCCTCAGAAGGACAGCACTGCCATTTTTAACGGACACACACACAATGCTTGTACCAGTGCCTTAAAGACGCAGGATTGCTTGGTGCCCTCCAGCAACAGCGTTGCGAGTAGGTTCTCTCCAGGCCCTGTGCAGGAGGAGGACAAGACTGAAAAAGGCATGGTTGACTTTAGAGACTGCACAACGCAGCAGTTGCAGCAAAGCAACAAAAATACAGACTTTTCGTGGAATCCACATAGGACTATAAGTAATTCATCCTCATCTTCATCTTTGCACAGTAATACTAAAATAAATGGTGCTCACCACTCCACTGTTCAGGGGCCTTCAAGCACAAAAAGCACTTCTGTACCTAATCCTAGCAAGGCAGCTTCCTTACCTGTGTCCAAACCTTCAGATTGTAATTTCATTTCTGACTTTTATTCACGTTCAAGACTACATCATATATCAACGTGGAAGTGTGAATTGACTGAGTTTGTCAACAGCCTGCAGAGAAAAAACAGCGGTGTCTTTCCAGGAAGGGAAAAATTAAAAAAATGGAAAGCAGGCAGGTCTGCACTTAAAACTGACGCAGGTAGATACTTGTTTAAGAAGGTTTATATTGAGAAGGTGCCATATCTTTGTTCACAGAGTGAATGTCTAAATGAGGTGAATTAGGTTAATGTTAAATATTCACATTACAGTCAGGCTGTCTGGAAGTGCTTGTGACTTCAATGTGCTGAAGACTAAAGGATCAACTACTTCTGTGTTTGTTTGTTAAATTGTGACTTAATGCGATATTCTGGTCTATGTTCAGTACTTCCTTGTAGAAATACTGTTCCTGACTTTACAAAGATTTGTAGACTGATCAAAGGGGTGAAAATATTATATCTATCAAAATGTGCAAGTCTGTAGTTGCCACGTGAAAACCTAAAGGAGAAAAAAAAAAAAAAAAAAAAAACATTGCTGCTTTTATATAGCTCAGTGTGAAAAATTGAAAGATGAGTAACATTTGGAAATGAGATACTAACAAAAAAATAATTCAGATTTCTGTGTACCTCTGGGTCTGTTTAAATGGGTAATGGTGTCATATGAGACTTCTGAACCTGGTGTGTGACAGAAGAGAAATGTTTTGTCATTATATTGCACATCAAGGGCCAAAATGAAAATATATGTAATTTATGAGAGGTAAAATGTTGCACGTAGAGATTAAGTATTTTGCATCTTAAGAATCTCTAATTTAGTCTTATTCAATTAAAAGGCTAGTTCTGTTCCGTTAGAGATTCTGACTCTGCTATACTGCAAAAAGTCACTTATAATCATGTGAAAATATGTTCAAGATGATAAATTACCACATTCTAAAAATTTATTGGTAGATAAAATTTAATGAATTTTGCATTGATGCTATCACACCCCAGTTATAGAAAGCGTTAGCTTATAAACTACCTTAATGCATAATTTTCTGACAAGATATGGTATAAGCTAATATATCTTTACTCTCTCTTTGATTTGGCCTAGAGCATTCAAATAATTGCCTTGTTTCAGTTGACAAGTAGCAAATTCTGAGGCACCAACTTGATTGCCTGATTTGTAAATAGGCCCCTCATAAGACAGTCTTCTTGTTTTTGTTTTGTTTGCTTGTTTTTTTATGAATGAGCCCCAATGGTGAATTATGAAAAACAGGAAAGCATTTTTGATTATTCAGCAATTGCCACTGTTGTCAAGCAACACAATTCAGTTGATATGTGAGGTATTTTTTCACTATTACACGTTATGCGTTGTTCAAATTAAGGGGTTTTTTTTTGCTAGCTCTAGCCTCCTCTGGTAAGTCAGCGACATAGACATGCAGACTTGAGCATCTAGTATACTTGACAAAAGTATTACTAGCACGTTAGCAGTAAGTTCTTCAGTCTGTAGTTGTCTTGTTTATCTTTGCATGTTTGCATGAATGTAGTACACCGATAATGAAATCCAACAGTGTAAAATGTTTAACACTCATTTTGTGTGTTTGATGAAGAAACAAATGTAGTTCTCAGTGCAGCTGAACTTTTCTTAATCTTTTAGAACAGTCTTCTGATCAATGAACAAAAATGTTTTCTGCTGCGTATTGTGTTAACATAGTGGAGTTGAGATTAATGCACATTATGGAAACAGAATCTTCTTGGGATGAGGGAACTTGATATAGCAAGGTAGAAATAGTTAATTGCAAGAAAATAAAATGGAAACCTCAAGTTGATGCATTGTTTAGGTTGCTTAGCTACTGTATATTTACATTTCTCTGAGAACTTAGGAAATGCGTATGTTCTCTTGGTGCAAAGAAACAGAAATCTTACTAACTTAAGATGGTTAAAAAAAGATAGTCCTAGATGACTACTGTAATTAGTAGTAAAGTGTATAAATTAGGGTTCAAGTTTCCTATTGGTGTATCTTCATACTAGGTAATGTGTCTGTTGCGAGCTCAGCCAAGCCGCAGAGCTGTATAATGCACGTGGATATGGATTGCTTCTTTGTGTCTGTGGCTACCCGAAATAGACCTGATCTCAAAGGTAAGTATTTCATTCAAGATACTAGAATTTACTCAGTTGAGCCTTTTTAAAAAAAAAAAACAAAAAACAAAAAAACAGAGAAGCTGTACACTTCCAAAATGAACTTTTTTTGTCAGCATTGTCTGATATTCAGACCATGTGACTTTCATATCCTTACTTTCTCACAATCCAAAAGCAAATGGAAGAGAGCTCTAATTGCCGTTAGAAGTTGGAGCATGTGATCATCCTTAGGACATGCAAACAGTGGAGCTCCTTAGCAAGTTTTTTGTTTGTTTCCTAAAAGTGTAACATTCAGAAATTGAAATGCTAGTTGTTCTGTGCAAACACTGAACTTTGCTGATGCCCAAGTCTGAAGACTTGGTGCAGTGTTGACCATCTGACATCCAACTATGACAGACCTTGGAAAAGAAGAAGAGTAAGCTGTGTAATTCCTTTCTTACACCCAAAATCAGGAGCAATAGTGTCTAAGATGGTTCTAGTCCGTGTATGTCTTCAAAACTTTCTTCCTGCCAAGTTGCAAATTCCTTTACTAGAATATAAAGAACCTAGGACTTTCTGCAAATATTTTTTTTTTCTGTTCCCCTGAAGCCTGCCAGAACTTTCACTGTGTAAATTAGCTTGCTGCAGAAAAATTATGGAGGTGTTGATATTACTAAAAAGTCAAAAGTTTAACTAGAGGTTTGATGTTCTACAGGTAATTTAACAAATGAAACTGAGCGTGATGGTATGCATACGCTCTCTTAGTTAAGCTAAGTATTTAAAATCAATACAGTTTGCTGTGTCTTAAACTAATGAATCATTAGGGCATTGGTGAAGTTTCACAACTTTGATTTGTAGTAATTACTAAGGACAAATATGTCTGCGTTTTCACCCTTTCAGAACTTCTCTGCTTTCTAATTGCAGTCATGAAATTCATAGTCACAGTGCAAAGTCACTTCCATAGCTGTTGTCTCCCTAATGATGTGGGAGTGAGTAAGCTTGAAAGAAATCACTAACAATAGAGCAAACTTCTTTATAAACTTAACTTAGTTACAGAGTTATTAAAATGTAAGCTATTAGCAGTGTTGTCAGAATTCTAAGTGTGTGCATTTCTTCTCCACAGGAAAGCCAGTAGCTGTTACTAGCAACAGAGGTGCAGGAAAGGCACCGCTGCGACCTGGTGCAAACCCCCAGCTTGAAAGGCAATATTACCAGAATAAGCTATTGAATGGCAAAGCAGGTACAGATAAGTCTGCTTAAATTGTTTTGTTATTGAAGACATTTTCCTTAAAGTGCATAATGAATCAATTGTTTTTCTTTATTTCACGTGTGGAATTTCAGAAAACAAACGTCTTTGGACACTAAGGCTCTGTGGCCTCAGTAATTGATGTGCCACTGTGTCTTTTTATCAGTTTTCTTTGCGCAATAGGGGTGAATTATTTTTGAGCAATTTTAGATTTTATTTTATTGAGTATAAGATATACTAAGCAATTCTTTCAAGTAAGAAATACAGACTGCCTGGGATCATTCGGGTCTGAGTAAACCTATTATAGAGAAGAAGGTAAAAATGAATTTTATAAGGCTACTATTTTTAAATTATAAAAGTAGAAATAACAGTAAATGGCCAATTAGAAAACGATCAGTTGAAGTTGGCTTTTGAATTGTACAATATTGGTATATAGTGAGTTAATTTGGGTGCTACTTAGTGCATTTTGAGTGTCTGGAAGTTCTGTGGTAACTCCCATGAGAGTTTTGTTTTCTCAAAACCAGGGCATTTGATGTAATTTGAGAATTCATTGCTTTCCTACAGTAATCTTGACATTTTTTACTTTGTGTGTAAACAAAACGTACTATTATTAAGAAGCTCTATTGATTTACTGCCTGAATTGCATTTACTATGAGAAAGTAAATTGCTAAACCTAAGTAGCATCTTTTCTTTTTTTTTTTTTTTTTACAACAGTCTGCATAATCAGTTTGAAGTTTTAAGTAACTAAGTATCTTTGTGCCCTTCTTTAATTTCAGTTTAGATTTGGAAATTATCTCCTTTGTCCCTCATAGGTGCACTTCTTACCTACCTTGCAGTAAGAAATACTGTTGTTCTAAAATTTACCATTCAGTTAGTTTTATTGTTGATGCAAAAAGTGGAAAAAGCTTTTCCTTCCATGGTTGTTTCTGAAATGTTAGTACTCTTTAAGAAAAAAAGCTCTAAAATTTTCTAGATTTGCAAAGGCATTTGGAAACAAGGTATTACAGGAAGTGCTGTCACTTTATTGTGTTTTTGATGTAGTTTAGCACTTTGAAACTGAAGTAGAGTATATGTTAGTGGAACCCATTGGCCTTGAACTTTGAAAAGGCTCTTCAGGATGCTCCAGACTTAGCTTTTGCTGTGTTGGCAATGCCATGTATAAGCGTGTTACAAAGATAGCTGTGGTTTTTATGGAGTTGGGTTTTCTGTAGTAATGGCTTGTGTATGAACTATTTATTGGTAGCTCAGTTTTATGCAGTGATGTCGTAACTTTTATTAGGCCCTTAGACTGGATAAGGATGTGACTTGATACAGTCAAGCAGTATCTGCAGAGTGAGGTGGTTAAAATTAAGGAAGTTTAGCTGATAACTGGCATGTTCTTTATGATTCACAAATTCAGTAATATCTTTTCTGCTATATTTATTGCTTAAAGGTACAGCACATTTCAGCCTCATTGTATAACAAACTCAGTTTCTTACTGCAGCAGCTTTTTCTGAATGTACACACATTCATGTCTTTGAACTTCACCATCCAGTCTCACTGGCTTGCACACAGGCAAGCAGCTATCTCTTTCTTTCTTGATACTTAGTCTGATTATACAACCTGTTGTTTTGGTGAAAGGATTTTTTCTTAACACTCTTTTTACAGTCTCAATCTTGTTAGCTACAAGTTCATAATATATTTTGGTCTCTAATTTTTGTCTCCATACACAGTGTTTTTAGTAACAAAAAATGCAGCTTGCTGTTTCTGCTTGTATTTTCATAAGTACGTGGGTTGTCTTTTGGGGAGAAGAAATTACAATGAGTTATAGCCTTAGATAAAAAGATGGAAGTGCAGGTTAGGTTTTTCTAATGCCACAGTATCTTAGAAGGTGTATGAAACACTTAACAGCATGTGCTTAATTGTGCCATGCCACAGGTAAATATGGTCCAGCAGGCACATATATCACATAGAAAAGTGTTTTTCCTAAAATACCAAAAATACCAAATGGTAAATTGTGCTCTGTTAAACATACGCAGTTGAGTTTGGGGGAATGTTATATAAGTTGAAATAAAAAGGTAGTTGGGAAGAACTTTCAACACAAATGTATTTTTACATCCATGCTTCACCATGGAACCAACTTCATTTTGTAGTGCTTCATGCTTTCCAGACTGTTGTCTGATTTTTGCCTTCTCCAGGTCTTTCCTATTAGAAAAAATGTTTTAAATTAACAACCAGCAAAACAAAGAAAAGAAAAAAACTTATGAATCATTTAGTTTCACCAAATACTGAATTCTGCAGCTTCAGCTACCTTTTTTTTTTTTTTTTTTTTTTTGCAAACTACTTCTTTGGTGATACTGGTTTTTCTGCCTTTGATCTGCATTGTTAGACAGATACCTAGTGTCAAGAGGATCTTGGATCTTTTATGAAATACTTTCTTTTTCTTGTTTGAATTCATCCAAATATGTATAACTTCTAAATTAAAAAAAAGCTATCATTCTCTAAATCTCCAAATTGGAGATGGACTTCCTGGGTAGTAGAAATTACTTCTCTACATACATGCCATCTTTAACATTCGTGTCCTAAAGTTAGAGGATTAACATATGTTAATCAAAATTCATAGTTTGGGGACTTTTTTTCCATGGCCAGGATGCCCAAGATGTGAATGTTTTTTAGTCTTCCTTTCCCCCAACCCTAGTATCTCCCCCCGTTTTTCATTCTAAAGAGCAGCAGTTTTTAACCATCATATTAGTCACAGATTTATTCTCAGCGATTTCTTTTTCACAGACTTGGGTCCTGGCCTCTGATTTCTCCATCCGTTGCTCCACATTCACCATGTGCCTGTCTAGTTTCCCAGCTTTTGATGAGAGGTTCTCTACCTTGCCTTCCATTGAGGACAATGTGTTCTGCATTGCCCTGAATTTCACATGAAGTGACTCCATCAGCTCATGGGGGGATCTGCTCTGCTGCGATGTGGAAACAGTCGACGAGTCCAATGAAGATAGACAAGATGACAGCATCATCTCAGGCCAGGGCACAGGAAGGCACGGACTAAAGAAACTGTTCTTGTCATTCTTACCTTTAGTTGGGGCACAATTTTGCTCTAATTTTCAGCTGCAGACATCTTAGGTAACTTACTGAGCTCATCCTACATTAAAATATTTACGACATGAAAAGGTACATGAATTTAGCAGAAATTCTGAATAAAAGCAGCTTTTCACATGAGCTAGGTTCTGCCCCTTCTGTCTCCACTCATTACAACACTTTCTCTGGTCTGGTAACAACTTGAATGTGCACGTAGCACCATGTTTCCTTCCAATCATAGTGTTAGTGTGTAAGTTGTTGGTACCGTGAAATATTATCAGGCACCTGGACACTCTGAAGAAAACTCCCTGTTCATTATAATAAAGGTGTATTGATATTAGATAGACTGTAGTATGAAAAAAAAACTACTAGATACATAGTAGGTTTCATTTTAAGTGAACAGACATTTTTTGTCTGTGTGATACCTTCTTGTTTTGATTCTCATGAGAGGTTTGGGAGGACATAGTGGTTATTGCATCTAGACATTTTTTCAGACTGATCAGAGTACAGGCATGTTCAGAGTACAGGCATGTATCTTTCAAGGTTTGCATACCATGAAAACCCAAATAGAAATAGAGAGTGCTTTACTCGATTCCAGTATTATGTTCTGTTCTAGTATCTAGTGTGTCGTGGGCCTGATGGGCTCTTTAAAACTTACCTGTATAGAATTAGGAAAAGTGTCTCATTTTAAAAGTCTGTGGCTGCAGCATTTCTAATTTTGTCTTTTTGATCCAAGATAAATTTATGGTGATACTTGAAAGGAGTTGATATATTTGACATATTCTAATCAAAAATATGGTAGGAAGAAACAACAAGTTCTGTCATTTCCCCATAATAGTGTTAGAGGAAATATAGGGTATTAGCCTATGTTCTATTTTGTTTTAATTTGATACAATTAGCCTTCTTATTTCACTTCATTCCTTAAAAATCACTGAGTTATCTAGATGAAGGAATTACTAGAATGTAGGTTATAAGTATCATGAACAGTGGAACTGTATTTTGAATGTAATTTCTTTGTTCTGGTGGTAGGTAGTCATGCATTCTAGGAAGGAATATAGCTAAGCATCTTGTTCTGGCAAGCAGTTGGCAAATTTGTCTACGGGATTGGCTTGTAGCAGTCTGAAGTGTTTGATCATTTTTATTGTCATTAAAGCTAACTGAGATAAGTCTTATTTTACAGTATGGTGTGTGTAGCCACCAACAAGCTGTCTAGTATTTTGGGGGAAAACAGAAATGGTATTTTTCTGTAGCACAGTAACGTGTGCAGACCTACCTGTAGAGAGAGGTTACTATGTTGGGGCTTCTGTGTTTGTTTTTTGTTTACCGTGACTGTGATGTGAATCAGTATAGTATTAACTTCTCACCAACAGTAGTATAGAAATTGTATCAAGTACAATCTATTATTTTACTTAATTTACATTGATTCTGTTGAACTCCTAAGAAAAATACTATAAAAACAAATATAAATATTATTTTCCAAGCAGAAATTAGAGTACCTGATAAGATGGACTCATCATTCTGGGAGCATCCGGATTCCACACACATGAATGGAGGTGACTTCAATCAGACAGTTCTGTCCATGGCTGAAATTGCTTCTTGTAGTTACGAAGCCAGGTAGGTAAAAGTTACCTATGAATTGCTTGAAAAACCTCATACAGATAGGCATAAAATGTAAAACAAAACAAAACAAAAAAAAGAAAGCAGTTGTTAGGTCACATTTCCTTAAACTTACCTAGATTAAGAAACATTTTTATGTTTTCAGAAGTTGTGGTTAAATGGGCTGTTAGAATTTTGCACGAGGTTTTCACTGTGCATGTTGCTAATTCTTAAACACTGTTTAATAGCTCTCAGCCTAAACTACGTTACTTAAAACAAAACCTATTAAGGAAAACCTTATGTCATTCAGAGTGATACTGTTAATTTCATGTTATCTTCATTTCTTTGCATCCAAACTGCATTATTTCATGGAGTTAAGAACACTTTGTTACTGAAGGTTTTAGTTAAAATGAGACAATGGTAAGTGTTATTACTGAACTTAGAACTTTCTTGCAGATGTTGAGCACCAAGATAGCATAGTTTATAACAAGTTGTTTCATATTCTGAATATTTATAAACAGTCACAGTGTTGAAAAGTAAGACCTTATTCTCTGATAAAAGCAATACTCCAGAAATTGTGCCTTTCTTGGAACCTTTCTCGAGTGCTAGGGTAGGCAGGTTTACATTCCTACATTGAAAAGTTAGCTTGTTTATTAAAGGAGCAAAACGCTATAAGTTTGCACAGTGGTATATGAAAACCAGCTATCTTAGTCACTGTAGCATATGTTTGGATTTTATTTAAAAATAAAAAAGCAAGTGTTGCTTTCTAGAGACTTTTTGTCTTAAGCATGTTTCCAAGGACAGGCTGTCCAAGCTGCATGCCTGAATATTATACAGCTAATTCAAATACTCTATTTGCAGTTGTTTTTCTTACGTATTCATTTGCTAGCAGTTGAACTTAATCCTTTCATTGATGTTATTGAATTTATTTATTTTTGTGGGAAAAGACTAGTAACTCATCTGGAAATAGCCCATATTAACATAATTTGTGGAAAAGTTGTATGGTATTTGTGTGTTTTTTATTAATTTTTAGACAAGTCGGCATAAAGAATGGAATGTTTTTTGGCCAAGCAAAAAAGTTGTGTCCAAATCTTCAAGCAGTTTCCTATGATTTTGATGCGTACAAAGAAGTTGCACAGACAGTGTATGAAATACTAGCAAGGTAAGGTGTACTGTGTGATTATATGATCTTCCATGGTAAGATTATCAAACACATTTTAATATGCTGCTGCTTAATACTGTTACTTGATTTAGTATTTTCATTCTGTGTTACTCTTTAACTTCATTAAAACTATTACTGTTTAAATCTTCCTGTTGTAGTATTTTTGTTACTTCTCTTTGTTTGAGCATCGTCCTTCTTCTGAGCATTCTTTTATCTTGAAGCCAAACAGTCAGTGTCAGGCTTCCAAAGGAGTCATTGTTAAATTTGTTACTGATTACACTATGAGGAGAAGTAGGTCTCTCCTTGCTAGTGAGGTTCCTCCAAAGTGTTTTATTATTTTCTGCCGTTTGTTTGGTGGGTTTGGGTGTGGGGGTTTTTTGTGTATGTTTTTTTGTGAGTATTTTAAGAATGGATTATTGGAATAACAACTATTAGAAAATACTTTCTGATTTAAAATGCACTCGAACAAAACTGGAGATTTGTTAGTGTGACTGAAAAAGAAGCATTCAACTCTTGCTCCAGCTGTTCCTTTAAAAGCATGATGCATGTTGAAATTTGTCCTACATTAGTAATGTTACTGTAATGTGCTGTTCTAGGATTTTTAATGTGTTGTGTCATTCAAAATAAGCAGGGAAATGCCACCACAAAAGGAAGACTTTTATTTGCTACATATTTGTTTTAACAGATGGTGAGCTGTTGCTGGTGTTTCACCTCCTTTACTTTGTGTTGATAGCTATACTCATAACATCGAAGCAGTCAGTTGTGATGAAGCACTAGTAGATATCACTGAAATCCTTACAGAGACCAGATTGACTCCTGATGAGTTTGCAAATGCTATCCGCACCGAAATCAAAGCCCAAACTAAATGCACTGCTTCTGTTGGGATGGGTAAGTACCTTATTTAATTTCCATTTACAGGGACTGCCTGCTTTTGTTAGGCGTATCACAGCTATGTAAGATTTCCATAACACATAAGTGTTTGTGCAGTGTGGAATATATTGTCATTTACATTAAATTACCATAAATGAAAATGCAAGTAAATCTTCATAAGTGGAAAGTTTTTGCTTAAAACTTAAAAAAATTGCTATCGCTTCTGCTTTGCTATCTGAACAATAAGCTAAAATTCCATCTGTATGATATTCTTACATACATTTTAATGAAATGCTACTGTGTTTTCCCAGTAAATAGAAAAATGAGTACAGATCCTGTTCCTTATAGGAGAAGGCAGTAAGAGTTTATGAGGATTTAACATAATTATAAGGTGTTGAAAGCAAAGATTTCTGTGATTTGTAGTGGGTATTGTATATGAAATTGCATATCTGAAAAGACTTTTGTTGCTGTTCCTAACCGTATTAGATGTAAGCATCTGTAAATACATATGCTAAGTGTACATAAGTACATAAAATCCACTTGTGATGTAAGCAGAATTCTCCTTTTATTTCTTATAGTAGCAGAGAGACTATAATTCTCTAGATTCCTATTTGTTTTTTACTCTTTTTATGTTTATTTAGCATGTTTATTTTTTCTATAGAAAGAGCAGACTTACTTTTTAAAGTATTTTTTTAATGATCTGATATACTAGTTCTCTTTCTGGTTGTAAGAGATAAATACATGTGAGGAAATATTTTTTCTAATAATTTCTGTGAGATACTTGAAAAATGTTTTTTGCGTCCTTTATAGAAATATGGTAGGTACTGTACAAGAACTTTGTCTTTTCACTCATAATTCATAAAGTAAAGGGATCAGAGGAAACAGTTGCACTATTACATGAATGTAGAGACACGATTTCAAAGATGCGGTCTATCAGAAATACCTTGTGTAAGTGATCTATATGTTGCCTGATGGGAAAGTTCTATCAGTATAACAGAATGTAAATTTGAACAGATGCTGCTGTACTATAGAGATCTCTCAAAACTATTTATTTCTGATTAGTGATAAATTAAGGATACGTTTATACCAGTTGAATAAATTCAGTTTTTACCCTAGAGATTCTAATGGCTAAACTAAACTGACGTAAACAATGCTAGTGATTTAAACATTCATCAACAAGATTGAACACTCATCTGTAAACTTTGTGTATCCTGATTTTTCATTTGTTAAGTGAGGTATTAATTTTTTCCTACTTTATTTCGGCGTTCTGGGAATAATGATTAAAGAAGATAAATCACTAAGATTTTGTGGTCTTAGAGGCTATGTTGGTACGTTTGGTAGATAAGAGGATCAGAAGGTCTTCAGTACTCTATAGGCAGAACAGGGATCTCCAGAGTTAAACAGCAGATTGAATGTGGACTGTCAAGAATTGTTTCATCAATTTAACTTCAGGAGAAACAGTGGACGCAAAATTCTGTGTTACTGTTCTTTCTTACTGAAATTTTAGAATGGACTAAAAGAATATGAACACAGATAGAAGGAAAATAGCAATAGTAACACATAGTGCAGAGAGCTCTGGATTCCCCTGACCTTTTTATTAGCTTGCTTTATCTCAGAACAAGGCACCTGAGTGGCAATAATTAATCTATTTGGGTATCATTTCAGAGATGTTGGCTAGGCATGAATAAGCCTATGAACAGGGAAGAAAAAATGCTGAAATAAGTCTTGTTCCCACCACATGTAATGAGTGCACAGAACAACTTAATGAAGTCACTGTTGTTTTAGTGAATACTTGAAGCCCAAATATTAGCTTAATTCCAGAATTTCACAAGCAGTATATACTTGGTAGAATTGTCACCTAATTATTACTTACACTGACCACAGTAGACTTTTTTGGAAGTTACACAGTGTTAAAGTATTACCATTCTACATTTTTAGCCATTTGCAGTTAGTTAACTGTTTCCTTTACCTCTACATGTGTAGAACATCACCAAGACAAAGATTCAGTGTTCACGAAGTGTCCCACAGTTGGTGGTTGCTTTGTTTTAGGGTTGGTTTTTTTGCTTCTGTTTTTGTTTGAATTGCAAATGCAGTTACTACTAGTTACTCTGCTGTAATCAGAAATACTGATAATTGCTAATTTTGGAGTTGAGATAGCAAAATATAAATGAATATATTTCATTTATCATTTTTTTTAAATGAAGAATTTAACTGTACTTTATTCATTTTTTCCCATGACTGTTGAACTGCGGAATTCTACTTGAGAAGACAGGTTACTACAGACATCCTTTAATTTTTCATTTTTACAGGTTCAAATATTCTGCTGGCCAGAATGGCAACTCGTAAAGCAAAACCAGATGGACAGTATCACTTAAAACCAGAAGAAGTGGATGATTTTATCAGAGGTCAACTTGTTACCAGTCTTCCAGGTACTCCATTCTTTACAAGACATCTTGCCCTCTAATGTTGAAACAGTTTCAGCTACAAATCTGTATTGTTCCAGTTATGAATCAAGCAAGATTAGATGTTATTTCCATGGTTATTATCCAAAAAAGGAAGATGCATTGATTTCAGAAATTTTCTGGAAAGAATCTGTCACCTTTTTTTTCTTTTTTATCTTTGAGGAGCATTTTTTTTTGTGAAGAACTTTACAGAGCCACTCAGTGTCATTTGTGGAAGAAACTTAGAGTTCAGTGTGTTATACAACCTTAAATTCTATAATAAAATTATTTAGATGAATCATCTCAAGCAAATGCTAGCTTGCTGTAATATAATGTATGAAATAAAATGAGTAACGTCGCTAGTTATCGGTAATGATCACAAAGAGAGGCAAGATGTGCTTAGAAAATAGAAATAGCCTTCAATATTCTTTCCAAAAAGGAGTGTATAAAGTTGAGAGTTGGAAAAAATAGCATAGATATCGTAACAGATGGAGAGCATATGAAAGGGGAAAAAAAGGAGAGAGGTTCATCTGCTGCACCTAATAAACTGTGTGAAGCACTGAAAGAGTATAAGCGTAGAAGGGAAAGAAAGAAAATTTGTCAGAGGAAAGTTTTACTGAAGTAGATGCTTCTGCTTGTAACATGAGCCATATTAGAACAGCAGATAAACAGAAAAGAATGTGAAGAGTAAGGCTATTGTGATTACCACTGTTACGCTTTGCATCCAGCTGTAGACAATTTTTGATTCTGGTAAATTTAGAATACAAATTAAACATTTGTTACACGTGGAATTACTTTTTTGTGTAAGGATCTTTAGGTAATGGTGCACTAAAAATTCCTATATAAAGTGTTGATTATATAAGAACAAAAGGTTAGAATTCAAACTGTTTTTTGTCTAGCTATCTGAGGAAATTACTGTGGTGGTGATTATGATTTATAAGTGCATGTGACAGCACTAATAATTTTGTGAACTATTTGGTCATTTGAGCTAAATCTTACTGAGAGGTAGAAGTTTTAAAGATGTTAAATGTTTCAATGTTTCACACAAGTTTTATGAAAAACAACAGCTTGACAGAGAGGAATGATCCAAATCGGTGTATCCTTTGAGGGACAGTCAGTCAAAATTCAACTATTATACATTTTGGCAGTAGTTGCTCGGTCATCATACGTATACCCAGAGTACATGTTTTCTGTCCTGCAATCCTCAGTTGTGTAGGAAAGAGAAGGATTTTTGAGTAAGGGAAGAGTTATTGAGTGGGATTATTATTATTATTTGAGTGGGATGCCTGTAGATAGAAAGAAGACCCAAGGAAAATGCTGTAGGGGAGGCATTTCTGGCCCACAGGTTTTAGGGAGGTTCTTCAAGGCATAATGGAATTCAACAGATGGCAGAGATTTGGAGTTACAGTGAAGGAAGAGTGATAGGCAGTAAGGATATATGGAATACACCTTTATAAAAATGGTTTTCATTATATATATGTATTTTATAGTTCCAGGAAAATACTTAAAAGAGTTGTAAAGTGAAGTGTTTTCTGCCATGTAACTCTGTAGTGTATTGTTATTCAGTACTTTAGTAGGATAATATGACACAGATGTAGTCCAAAAAGTGCTGAATAAGCACTCATGTATGTTTTGTGTGCTGGCGATCAGCTGAGTTCAGCCTGCAATTGTGCACACATTTAATGTTAAATGTTGAATATATCTTCCTCTGTTAAAAAAGAAAAGGCAGGGTAAGAGGGGAATAATTAAAAATAAATAAATAAATGGAAAAGTGGTAGAAATAGCATGCATACACAGGTGCAGGTTTACCAGAAATTCTGTACACATTCCCTTTACTGGACAAGCATAATTTAAAATGCAGCACCATTTCTCTGGCATAATTTAAGGGAAATGTTTTTCCTCTAGAAGGAAACATTTTTCCTCTAGAAAACGATTTGTGAAGTGAAATGACTTGAAAGTCAAGAACTTTAAAATATTCACTGTCACAGAGATGGTAAAAATGTGTTTGTCAATAATATCACTAGATAAAGAAACAGATCGTGGAAGGTAGAAGCTGACTTTATAACTTTCACTGACTTTGGTAGTGTAAACTCCTAAGACCAATATTTGTGGAAGTAACAGCCCACCTTTCCCAGTCCCAGAAATGTACTTAAGTTTATCACACTTAGGTATGTGTTGTTGCCATGGATACCTACAATTTCCAGTGCTTGGTAATTCAAAGCACAAGTGATACACGTATGCTATCGCTTCTGCTTGAAAGAGTATTTTTTCTGCCTAGGAAGCGATGGAACAGTAGTCAAAATATTTGTTGGTTTTCTTTTAGATTAAATCCCTTGTACATAAGCATATTACATGTTGCACAGTCTTTTTGAACTGAATGCTATGGTATTCAGAGGTATATACATGAAACAGGCAGTATCTTGTCAAGATTTATAGGCAGAAGTCATTCACACTTCACGCAAACAAAAAACGTTCTGCGGTATGACATCTTAAATCCATAATACAAATTAAATTGAGTTGAAGACAGCAAAAGTTTCCATTTGAAACATGTTTCATTGAGTGGAATTTATTGTCTTTATGCGATACAACGTAGTCTAAGCTTAAAAGGGCAGATTTTATTTGTTCAAAACCTGAATGGCTCTGAATTGCGTAGAGTTAACAGAACTAATTGCTTTGTTGTTAGGAGTTGGCAGGACGATGGAATCTAAGCTGGCTTCTTTGGGAATTAGAACCTGTGGAGATCTGCAGTGTGCTTCAATGTCAAAACTGCAAAAAGAATTTGGTCCGAAAACAGGACAAATGCTCTACAGGTTTTGTCGTGGTTTAGATGATCGACCTGTTCGCACAGAAAAAGAAAGAAAATCTGTCTCAGCAGAAATCAATTATGGAATAAGGTTTACACAGGTAAACTCAATCTTTCTTTTTCTGCAGTGACTTCTTTCAACTGTAGAAGAATCTTCTCATATTCTGATTATTTTCACTTACACTTTGATCTGTTAGAGCACCATCTTAGCCACCAAATAGAAATGAGGAAAATGAAGAAGTAGGAGACCAAACGATAAAGTGGGAGGAGAGACTGCAAAAGTATTGGACTGAAAAGAAACCTGCACAAAATTAGCTGGCTATTCTGCATTCGTTATACGAGTCTGGTACAGAAAAAGAGAACTGCAGTAGGTTTGTTAGCACCTAGCATTCTCTTTCATTTAAATGCTGATTATTCAAATATGCCAGTGCCTGAAACAATGACCAGCTTACTCCAGCAGAATGGGACTTTTTGCAAATAGTTTGGGATGGTTTGTTGTTGTTCTTGAAGGAAAAAAAAAAAAATAGTAAAAAATAACTTTGTTGCAAACTTAAGCATTTATAGAAATTAATGAAAAAAAAAAACAGGTTGGGAGAGAGGTTTTGTACTCCAGCCTTTTTCTCAAAACGAGGGAACTCTCTCTTTTTCTCAAAACGAGGGAACCGCTTCAACACTTCATGAAGTGGAATACAATGAAGCTTAATGATTTACCTTATATAACTGAAAGAACAGTAGTCATCTAAACAGTGGAATGTTGTTTTTCCCGTTTAGCCTAAGGAAGCAGAGGCCTTCCTTCTGAGCCTCTCAGAAGAAATCCAACGTAGACTTGAAGCTGCTGGTATGAAGGGTAAACGATTGACCCTTAAGATTATGGTCAGAAAGGCTGGGGCACCAGTGGAGCCTGCAAAATATGGAGGTCATGGAATCTGTGATAATATTGCCAGGTAACTATGCAAGAGGTCAGTAGGCACGAACACATTTCTGCAGGATGTTGAGCACTGAAACTTACCTTAGGACAGGACAGAAATTGTAAAGTACTTGGTACCTCTTTGTCTACATAGCAAACCTGCACTGACATCAGAATTAGAATATTACCAAAGTTCTCTGTGACTGTGTTTCAGCATGCAAGAAGGCAACTTGTTCACAGTTAATTTTTTTCATACAGTCTTAAGTTCCTCATCAGAAGGTATCTTGTTTTCTTGTGGATCATTACCAACATAGTAAAGCACCTTTTTGCTTGGTCTCCCTGCAGCACTGTTAAAACTCATTGAGATGCTGCCTGTGGAGTCTGTCTGCTCATCCCTGCTGAAATAGGATAACCCAGTTACTCTGACTAATCAGTTGACAGGTCACTGCCAACAGAGGAGGAGAACCCTGTTTCCACAAGCAGTCCAGTGACTCTTACCCATTATTTATTTCTAATTCTTCTTTGTTTCCTGTTGTTCGAATGGATGATGTTGACTAAAGATTTTTTCTACCACTAATTTATTTATATGCTTGCTATGCTCATCAAAACATGAGAATGAAATTCAAATTCAGGCATATGGCATCTTGTAGTTGCATTTTGTTTCATACAGTATAGTCTCAGAACCTTTTAAATACACCTTTATATTTCAGGCAGACACTTGTGTATCAAAGCATTTGTTCCTTAGTAGAGGGATGGTCCTACACTGCCTATTTGTTTGAGGGTGCATTTGACATCTTCAAAGATAGTTCTTTTATACTTCTCCCTCCATCTGAGGTTATTGTAACAGGTGAATCCATCCTGAACTGAAAGGTCGTTTGCTCGTGATTGTTGATAACTGAGGAAGTAAGGGTGTTAGAGTTCAGCAGTAGGACATGCATACAGAGGGGTCTGTCTCATGCTTGTGAGCTTATGACATAACTCCACTATTTTAAAAACCAGAACAGTACAAAGTTAATCTTTCACTACCAGAATCTCATGACCTTCTGGGACTGGTATATCAAGAAGAAAATACATCAGTCTATACTTCTGTGTATCCTGAGTTCAAGTTGAAGATTCACTCTTACGAATACCATTTTAGGACTGAGGACATGTAGATAAAGAGATTTATTCCTCCTTTATCAGTAACTAGTGCCACGCTGCTTTCTCATGAACAGGTCAAGGCTTTGGACCTCATTTCCATACTCAGGCAAGCTAATGTACATGTGTCCTGAAATGTCCCTGTTTCTTAAGTAAGAATTATGGTAACATAATGCGGACATCCAAAGATGCTAGGCTGTTCACACATAGCTGAAGCAGTTCCGATGCCCAGATCTCTTCCGGCAGCTTCTACATTTCTGCTTCTGCCTTTACTGAAGAATTTGGCAACCCCAGTCAATCCAAATCATATTACTTGATGAGATAGGTGCTGGATTACTGTCTTTGTTAGAGCATTTCCATATAATCCAGTGAAAGGCTTTTTAGCAGCAGCGGGTACAACTGCGGAAATTGCATCCAAATGAATGGTTTAGAGTCTCAGGGTAGTGTTCTCTTAAATGTGTTTTCCGTATGCTCAGCTTGGTTCCAAGAGTTTGGGATTATTTGCTGGAGCTTAAGGTGATAAGTTTCTCTTTTACTTCAGTTTAAGGTGTCTCTGGTTATAGCTTAAGACCTATTTCTTACCTCCTCAACTCACAGGTGAAGGAGTTGCTGTGTTTTCTTGTCCTACAGGTCAAGACTCCCTAAAATAATAGATCGGTCCTACAGAGGAACTCAGACCCACAGACATGCTTATTGCCAAATTCATCTTCTGAGATGTTAATTATATTTTTACTGCTTTGTTGATATCAAGTTCTGATGATACAGCATACACCTTTGTAAAATACACTTCTGAAATGGCCAGTACCTTTAGACCACTCATATGTTTCTCCCTAATATTTTTTATAGTTGCATCTTAACTGTGATACTGATCTCCTTTCTTCCTTTTCTTAAAATGATAACCCGTAGGTCTCAGGGAGTTTTTCACATCCTTGGCAGCAGGGAGGCTTTCATTTTCATATTAGGAGAACCAGACATTTCTGGAGATCACTTGGTTGTTCATGTCATTTGCTGACAGTTTCAGAAGCACAGTGAAATTTAAGGAGACATCATCAGAGTAGGTAGTAAGTTGTCTTGAGGACACTGTCAGAACACTGAGGTAGAACTTCTGTTGCCTGTAGAGCCCACTCTATCCAGTTAAACTACGTAGGTTACCTCTGAGAAAAATTTACATCCCTCGCACGCATTTGATTAGCCACTTGAAATTCTGTCCTTATCTGTCTCAAATGCTGAACCGTTGGAGAATCCAGAACTACTAAGTGCTACTAATGCCATACAAAGCTCTCGGGTGGTGATTTCTAAAATTTACAAGCAGATGATTTTGTATGAGAGTTACTGCCGAAAGTTGCCCGTTTCTCAGTTTTCAACTGCAATAATGCTGGGCAAACCCTTTATTGAACTGAGTTTCAATTAAGGGTAGTGTGTAAGTACACTTCTGTGAGTACTGCCAAGTGAAATGTTTTTGTCTGGTTCAAAAGATAGCAGGTGTATAAATATATACTGTATATGTGTGAACTACACGCTGGAAATGTTAAATTATTAAGTAATCTGTGAGTTTTTTAAGTGTTGTGGCTTTTCTTTCTTTTTTTTTCTGTAGGATATGCTTAGTTCTAATTACCTTTGAGAAGAAACCACAGGGAAAAAATAGTGTTCAATTTCTGTATGCAAAGAAACTATGATGTGTCTGTCTTTGAGGTCCTCTCTGGAATAAATGCCGAATTTTTGTTGTGTTTATGATTTGTTAAACAGTTTCCTTGTTAATACTGTTTTTTATTCTTTTTAGAACTGTGACTCTAGACCATGCAACAGACAGTGCAAAAATAATTGGAAAAGAAACTCTAAACATGTTTCACACAATGAAACTGAACATATCTGATATGCGAGGGGTGAGTTAATGGGAAAACCCAAATTTATTCTCTTTATCAACTTTCTTTTTTCACAGATTTTTAGTTCTCCATGGTAGGTGACAATTAAACTTAAGCAAAAGAGTAGGCTATAAACAGCTTTGGTAAATTAGGCTATCCAACCATACTGTGTTTTGTATATTTACCACTATAAACTTTGAAAAGCACAGTTACAAAGCTATAACTGTAAAAGAAAATTCTGTTGTGACCTGGATTAATCCACAACTTGAATAAAACAGCCTGTGGTTACAAAGTTAGACTGTATATTCTGCAGTTTTATTACTGCATGTAAATTTTATTTTGTCTTAGAATTTTCAGTAAACTTTTACACAGTTGTTAGTTAAGCAACTAATATAAATACTGTTTATAAGTCTAATCAGAGATAGAGATCAGAGGAGCTTTTGATCTAGACTGCAAGTCTTAGAACCAGAATAGTTACCAGCCCATGGCTTAGCCTTTGTTTGAAGGTGAATTGCTGGCTCTTTTGAGTTATGACTTACTTTAGAACACTTTCTAATCTCAGTGGTTCTGTCCTAGCAGTGTAAACCAATGAAGAAACTGTTTTGGCATCAGGATGTCTTAAAATGGAGCTGATTAAAATTCTTCCTCTGACCAGATTTCTGTTCAGTTCTGGAGGGGCCATTCAGTCATAGATTATATCATGAAGTGCAGGTATATCTGAGGTCCCTGAGAGGTATTCATTTCAACTGACTGCAGGCATCTCCAATGCCTATGTCTACGTTGGAGTTAGTCCCGTTAAGCTTCAACACTTATGCACGAGATGAGTCGTGTGCCCTTTTTGTCTCTTGAAAAAGGGTCCTAAAGTGATATCCTTTGCTGTTGATGCCCACACTTGGGCAGACTAATCCATTCGTATTGCAGACTTAACATAATGCTACCTCAATCTTTCCTCTTTTTTATAAATAGAAATAAAAAAATCCTTAACTTCTAGAACTCAATCTAGAAATAACTGAAAGCAAAAAGATAAAGGTGCAAAGAAAAACTTTTTTTACAGTGATGTTTTAATAGCCCATTAATCACAACTAAAAAATTGGTAACAAATAATATCCTTGTTATGTGTTTATAGAAGACCTGGTAAAAATATCCTCAGTGGCTCTTCCACATGATTTCTGAGTCCTGTACACAATTTTTGGATGTATAGCCATATTTAATAATAATCACTCTTCCTGCTCAGTACTTCTGTATTTTTCAATGTCTAAGAAATTTCATAATAAATGCTTTGTTTCATGGGCCTGCTGACAGCACTTTCCTTTGTCAGAGAAGTTAAGATGGTATTATCTCTGTAAATTCTTAGTTGTTGCATTGTGGTAGATTATCCTAGGATTTGTTTGGGATGTGTTTAGTGGCTATTCATGTGGTTTTTGACATACTTTTACTCGTTCTCTTCCACTCCTACAACAAGTATCCAGTTTGAGAAGGAAAAGAGAATGCTGTTATGAACTTATTGTTATTATTTATTTATTTTGAAAACATAAAATTAATATATTAATGTTTTGGATTTAGGTTGGAATTCAGGTACAGCAGTTAGTTCCCATCAGTAAAACCACTTCAGCTCATTCAGCGGTACAATCTGGACACTTACCTGGTGGATCACATTCAGTTATTGATCTTTTTCATGTTCAGAAAGCAAAAAAGTGCTCAGAAGAAGAACATAAGGAAGGTCAGTAAGTTTTGTACTTTGCATGTGTGATAATGATCAGTTCTTAAAGGCTTGAACTTAGATTATCTTTTTGAATACTTTTCCTATATTAAACAAGTATAAATTATTAATATAAACTCTTTGAGAGCATGTTTTGCTGCTGAAATATTAAGAGATACTTCAAAATAAAAAGTTACATGATTATGCCATACACTGTATAAACTATTGAGCAATGAGAACTGGAAATTAGCTTCACTGTGTCTTGAAACTTCAGAATTTTTAACTATCAGATGATCATTCTGTGTTTTGTTTTCATGTGTATAGTATTTGTTGCTGCTATGGACCTTGAAATATCTTCTGATTCAAGAACTTGCACTTTTCTTCCGTCTCGTGGTACCCATCTCACATCTGGTCTCAATTCTAATGCTAACAAGACTGAGTCTGCTGTCAAATGCAATGGCTTGCATACTCCTATCAGTGTAAAATCCAGGCTTAATTTGAGTATTGAGGTTCCTTCTGCTTCCCAGGTAAAATTCAGGAATATAAAATATCTGTAATACATTGTAATAATTTGGCATTGCTGGTCTCGGGGGGTGGGGGGGAATGTATCACACTTCTTTTTAAATGAAAACAACTCCAGTAGGGTAGAGCGTACAGAAAGAGATTGCCTTAATAAAAGAATTTTTAAAAAGCAGTCTTATATAGGCCAACTCAAATAGTAAAATTATATTTATTCAAAGAAAAGAAGCTTGCTTTTCTGCTATCTCTTTCTCTTCCCATCACTTGCCATAGGATTGAGATGGAACAGGAATGGAAAAGATGCCAAGGATGAAGTATTAAATATAATTGCCTTTCACCTTTTACAACTAGAGCTCTTTAAAGAATCCCAAAACCTAATTATAAAGATTTGTCTATTAATATGTATTCCTAGGCCTAAAGCTTAAGCATGCTTTTTTTGTTGTGGATGTAGGACAAACTCACTTTAGAATTAGAGTAGTTAAGTTGGAATGGACCTGCAAAGGCCACTGAATCCCAACTGCCTGACCACTTGAAAGCTATCCAGTAGTTAAAGCATTTTTAGGGCATTATCCAAATGCCTCTTGAACTCTGACAGGTATGGGGCATCAACCACCTCTAGGAAGCCTGTCCCAGTGTTTGACCACCCTCACAGGAAAGAAATTTTCCCTAATCCCAGCCTGATCCCCTCAGCACAGTTCTGTGTGGTTCTTGTGTGTCCTGTCACCGGTGCCCAGGGAGCAGAGCCTGGCACCTCCCTCTGCGCTTCCCCTCCTCAGGACGCTGCACAGAGCACTGTAGTAGTCTGTCGGCCTCCTTTCTCCAGGCTGGGCAGCCCAGGTGTCCTCAGCCTCTCTTCACAGCACATGCCTTCCAGCCCTTTTACCTGCTTTGCTGCCCTCCTCTGGACACTTTCAAGTACCTTGATGTCCTTCTTATACTGGGGAGCCCAGAACACACGATACTCAAGGTGGGGCTGCAACAATGCTAAATCCAGTAGGAGAACCACCTCCAGCTGGCTGTGTTGTGTTAAATGCACCCCAAAAGAGGGTTTGCCCTCTGGCTTCCATGGCATGCTGCTGGCTCATGCTGAGCCTGCTGCCACCAGCACCCCCAGGTCCCTTTCTGCTGAGCTGCTCCCCAGCCACTCAGCTCCCAGGCTGTGCCTGTGTCTGGCATTACCCCATCCCAGGTGAAGCACCTGGCATTTTACTTGCTGAACTTTATGCCATTAATGATTGCCCAGCATTGCAGTGTCTCTAGATCCCTCTGCAAGGCCTCTCATCCTGCCAGGGAGTCAGCAGCACCTCGCAGTTCAGTATCATCAGCAAATTTACTGAGGATGCGCTGCACTCCTGCATACCCAGATCATTGGTAAAAGTGTTGAACAAGACTGGCCCTAGCACTGAGCCCTGGGGAACAGCACTGGTAACCAGTCTCCAGACAGATGTAGCCCCATTCACTGTGACCTTTAGAGTTCTACCATTCAGCCAGTGTAGTGTGTACCTTTCCATCTCACGGTTGGATAATTTGTCCAGAAAGATACTGTGAGGGACAATATTAAAGACCTTAATAAAATCCAGAAAGATTACATCTTGGGAGATCAAATTACTAAGACAGGATTTTCACCTCATAAACACAATGGCACACAATGACAGTGTGTGATAATAGCTTTGTTCTGTCAATAGCACCCAGGATAATCTCCATAATTTTTCCAGGTACTGAGGTTGGACTAACAGCCCTGTAGTTTCCTGGGTCTTCTCTCGTCCCCTTCTTGTAGATCAGTATAACGTTGCCTAGCTTCCAGTCAGAAGGGACCTACCTCCTTAGACCCCCAAGACCTTTGATAAATTGTTGAGAGGCGTCCGCCTGTAACGTCTGCTAACACCTTCAGTACTCTGGGGTGAATCCCATCAGAACCCATGATCTTAGGAACATTCTGCAGATACAAAGGCTTCCTTGTGGTTTCCGCAACCAGAAATGTAAAGTCACTGCTCCCCAAATCATGGTCCTTTAACTGTGAGGACCAGGCAGCCCAATATCTGTCATTAATATTAAAAACAGGCAAAAAAGAGCATTTTTTCTTTTTCTTCTACTTGTTAGGTGACCATCTGCATCGAGTACCAGTCCAGTGGTTTTCTTAGACCTCCTCTTGCTGTTGACATACTTTAAAAAGCCTTTTTGTTGTCAGAAACCACACTGGCCAGGGTCAACTCAAGTTAATCATAGGACTGTAACATAGTGGTTTGTGTTGGAAGGGTCCTTAAAGATCACCGAGTTCCATGTCCACGTTTAACCAAGCCGGTCTTCTGTCCTGTTTGCTTGACAGCGCACTGGGATTGCGTTTAAAAAGTGGTTCTTAAAATTGACCAGCAGGTCTCACAGACCCCAGGATTCCCTGAGGACACTGCCAACTAGCTCTCCAATTAATATAAAGTTTGCTCACTTATAATTAAAGGCAGCAAACCTGCTCACCTTTTTTCTCATTACACCAAAGAATTTGAACTCTAATTTGAACTAGAGTTCATTTGAATAGAACATGTTGCTTTGAAAAGAACTTGAATAAACTTCAGACAAATTTCCATCAGAGAAATTAGACACATTCTCTAATTAATGCTTGATGTTTATGTGATTTTGATATGATGGAGGTTTGTAAATTCCTTATTCTTAAGTTAGCTTTTAAGTGATGTCTGTTCAGCGTAATTACTGGTGAGCAGCTCAGGAATAATTTTGTCAAGCATTTAGTTCTCTTTTCTTGAAAGCAGAGTTTTAGAACATTCTCCATCCCTCTCTGTGGCAGCAATATTCTTTGCCACAGATCAAACAGTCTTCTTGTCATATTTCTTAAAGCCCTGTATTCTACACCAATCTTTAAAATACATTATAAATCTGTCTTCAAGCATTAGTTGGTGAGAAGGAATGGCATGGCAACCTTACCCACACTACCACATATCCTTCTACAGTAGCTGTGTTCTAAATTTCTTCCTAAAATAACATCAAACTATTTGTATTTAAATGTAATTATTGATCTCTATATGTTTTCTCAAATTTTCTTGATATTCAAGCTGGGAACTTCAGCTTTTAGATGAGAGGAGGACAGCCTTTAAGTAAAGTATTTCTTTGGGGGTTGGGGTTTTTTTGGTTGTCTGGCTGTTTTTTTTTAACAAAGGAAGATCCTTAGTTCTAGCCCCCTACATTATCTGAGCGGGCAGCTGGTTTTAAAGGTCAGTTATGAGCAAGTTGCACTAAATTCTGTAGATGTCTTAGGTGTAAACAGACTTGCATGCTTTACAGTAAAAATCTGTAGTTTTAATTTCTGTAATTTAAGTCTTCAAAAGCAATTACTGAAGTTTTGTTAACAGCTTTCCCAAATACCTATGCATTTGTAGAAGCTAAGTATGCTTTTGGCAGAAGACTTTTTTTTTTCCTGTAACGTAATACTAAAGCTAGCTCAGGATGTACAAGCAACCTGCTGAACAATGTGGAGCTCTTCCACTTTCTCAGATTCTTCTGTAGAATAAGTATGTACAAATATTATCTAACAAACAAAAAGTAAAAAATGCAGTAGCTGTGCAGTATAGTTCTTATAGCTTCTGTAACCTTATATATAGCATGATATGCTCATCATCTCTTTTGCTTAATAACCATATTATAATATGGAATTCAGTGCAGGGAAAGAGTGGTGACGGTCCTGTAATGCTGCTTATATACACTGTGTTAGGAAAGGAACAGCAAGATTATTTTAAAACCAGGATTTCTGGAAGATCTTTATAGGATTATTATATGTAGCAATCTCCAAATCTTCTTAAAGGTGAAAGGCAAAGTTTTCTAGCAGTCCTTTAGAGGAACTTACTGAAGTCTCCTTTAGTAGAACTTACAGGCAAAATTACATTATTTGACTCAAATTTTACTTGTGAGAAAAATTACACTGTAAATCTGCTTGTCATATTCATTTCCTCACTTCTTCTGCAGCTGTCATTGTATATGCCAACAACTTCTAGGTACTGAGCAGTCATTTTAGTTGTTTCAAGTTGATAATTGATGGTAAATACCAACTGCAGTAAGGAAAAAAGTTGAATCTAAAGCTCATTTCATTGTCAAAAACCGTGGCAAAAATCTGACAGTGTGCAAACATACATAATAGCATCAAAGTAAGTTGATAACAAGTACCCTAGAATGATATAATGAAAAATTGTTTACTGTTTTGAACCAGATAACAATTTAGCATTCATATCAACATGTCACCTGTGTAATATGAACTCAAAATTTGTTTCCTTATCAGTAGGGGAAAACTTGTATGTAATTCGTGATGAGAACCCTAAATGTCATGAAAAGATAAAATTGAGCATTCATATTTATTGATCTGTGTTAAATGGCTTTTTTTTTATTTTACATCTAATGGCTGTAGCGAGTGTTAACTGTCAGGTTGCCAAATGTATTTACACATGCAGATCATTTTTTTTTTCAAAATTCGAAGACTATAGAACTTCTTTTTAAATAAAATTAACTTTGTGATGTAAAAACCTAAAAGCTTTTTTTGTATTTGTAGCTAGATAAGTCCGTGCTAGAAGCTCTGCCACCTGATCTTCGAGAACAAGTAGAGCAAATATACACCATCCAGCAAGGAGAGACTTATGGAGAGAGCAAAAAAGAGCCAATAAATGGATGTAGCACTGCACTTCTCTCACAACCAGTTGGAACAGTGCTTTTACAAGTACCAGAGCTCCAAGAACCAAATGCCAATATGGGAATTAATGTAATTGCCTTGCCAGCTTTCTCACAGGTAGGATATTTGCACAGTATCAATAAACGTCAACTTTCCACCTACAGGGAGAGTTAACAGCTTTTTCTTGGGCCAGAATTACTATAATCTGTTACGTACTCCAAGTTTATTTATGATCCTTTAATATCTTTAAAAAGTCTGCGCTTTCAAATGTAACTTGCTCCATCACAAACCAAGTATGGAAGGTATTTATTAAATATTTATAGCCATTGCTGTTACTTAATGTGAAACTCCTCTTTTACACTTTGCAATCTAGTGTGTAAATAGCTGTTTTCCTGCATTGCAGCTGAATTACACCGTACCATCAGTCTCAAGCCATCTTAAAATCAGCTTAGCTAGTGTTAGCTAGTCACAGGAGACTAACTATTGAAGTGGATGCTCTGATGGTGTAAAGCCAACCTACTAGTTTCCATAGATGTGACTGTTCATATCACATTCCTGGGAGAAAAGCAGGCATGGCTAAAGACTGTATATCTCCATAATATTTGAATGGGAAGCTGGTTCAGGACAAGGAAAGAGCAAAGTTGTTTCTCAGAATAGTGGCCTGGAAGGGGAGCCGGTAGCTGGTAATGATGCTCCTAGTGATATTCCACCCTTCAATCCAAGATGGTGCTGAACAGATGTAGGGTAAAAAAATCCCAGATTGGAATACCAAAGATCTTGTATATAAAAAAACGATTGTGACTACTACTCTATTTTATTTTTCTTTTTGCTCTGTCATTGCTACATTGCTGATCTCAGTGATGTTACCAAATCAGATTTATAGAGAGATGTTTGCTGTTTCTAAGGCATAATGCTGCTTAGCTGACAAAGAATGCTTTGAAAATTAGATAGAAAGTCCTGACCTGCTTTCACTAAACAGTAATTAATGCATAATTATTATTTGAAAGTCCATTTTGCTCCTAAAATTTCTTCACCTTAATCCAAGTTGATTGGTTCAAAACAGCTGGATCGGTTTTTGTTCCTGAACCGTAAAGCTGGCTTTTCCATATGGGGATATTGTGAGAACAGTAAATGAATTCTCCATCCCTCAGCTGTTTTAAATTATACACTTAAACTCCTGCCTATCAATGACTGCATCTTGGACTTGCGGGTGAAGTTATGTTGTGAAATCACATCCCTCCTCACATGGTACACCACTCAGTACTCTTTTTTTCAGAGAAAGTTATACCTATGTATGGCTTTCTATAAAAATTGCATTTAGTTTGTTATCATATTTATCCCTTATCTGTATATTAGGTAGTTGAGAATTAATTATTTTTTCTGTTTTTTTTTTGTTGTTGTTGTTGTTGTTTTTGTTTTTTAATAGTATTACTTTTTGGAACTGTTAGAAATCTCTAATTTGCACACTTAGTTTGCACTGTTTTCCTGTCTCTTATCTCCTAGTGCATTTTGTGACTGTGTTACTTGATCCAAACATGTCAGCTTAGGAGAGCATCATTTTATTTTGAAGATGTAGTTCAAGAATAGGCTATTTTCTATTAATTTGTAGGGAATATTGTTGTGGTTTAACCCCAGTAGGCAGTTCAGCACCACACAGCTACCTGCTCGCTCTCCCCAGGTGGGATGGGAGAGAGAATTGGAAAGGTAAAAGTGAGAAACCTCATGGGTTGAGATGAAGACACTTTAATAGGTAAAACAAAAGCTGCATGCATAAGCAAAGCAGAAAAAAGGAATTCATTCACTATTTCCCATCAACAAGCAGATGTTCAGCCACTTCCAGAAAACAAGGGCTCATCATGTGCAGTGCTTTCTTGGGAAGGTGAATACCATCAATCTGAATGTCGTCCCTCTTCCTTCTTTCCCCCAATTTTTGTTGCTGAGCATGATGCCAGGTGGTACAGGAATCCACTTGGTTACCTGCCCGGGCTGTGTCCTCTCCTGGTGCACCCCCAACCTCCTGGCTGGCAGGGCAGCACGAGAAGCTGAACAGTCCTTGGCTCTGTGTAAGTACTGCTCTGCAACAACTGAAAATATGGGTGTGTAATCACCACTATTTTCATCAAAAATTCAAAACGCAGCATTGTGAGAGCACCTATGAAGAAAATTAACTCTATCCCAGCCAAAAGCAGGACAGATATCCATACTGACTAGATACCCATACTATCTATTTGAGAACGCCTTATGCTTGTACTCCAAACTTCCTCCTGAAAACCTTTAAGCTTCCTTTATTGGAAAAAAAAGGGGAACTAAGATTCACAGTTTTCATTTTCTCACTTAGGTCTGAGTTTAATGCACAATACATACATGGTTGTATATATACATAATACATCTGTGGTTGAATAGCTTCTTTTTATTATTGTCAAAGTCTTTGTGGGTGCGTATATTGTATGAGTATATACAAACATTTAACATCATTTTCATTCAAAACCTAGTAATAGATTTCAGGTACAGAAAAGTAACAAGTCATTCCAAATGGAATGACTGCTACATCTCAGCAAGTGTAAATGATGCTCTGCCATCTTTTTATAGCTTAATTAGGTCTGATTTTCAGACTTTCATTCTTTTTGTCTGAACTGTGTTTATATAGCTAGGTGCCAGGTTGATAGTGATTTATTAATTAGAAAACAAGTGGAAAATGTCCTTTGTTGCTGGAAGTTCTCCCATGAAAAGCATCTAGATATGTTGCGTTCATTTTGGTCAGCTGCTGAATTAATTGGAAAATTTACAAGTTGTAACTCCCTGCAGAAGCTGAATCCTGTAAAAGAAAAGGTTGCAAGAAATAAAGATTACAGATGCTTAGAAAGAAATGACACTTGTAGTAGCGGGGTTAACTCCTGGTGGCAAACTGGCACCATGTCCTTATATTGCCTTAACATGTAAAGATGCTTTTTAAGAAAATTGGACAGCACATCAAAAATACTGGTATCTGTGCTGAATTCATGAAAATTAACATTTTCCATAGGATGAGGATGTGATACAACTACATTAGGACAATGTCACTAGAGTAAATGTTATACTTTGACGGGGCAGCAGTGGGGGGAATGACAAAATCATGGTCAGTTCCCTGTACTGCCTTGTTTCTGAATGAATTACTAAGTCATGTCATGGAACAATTGCAATTCACGTACACAAAACATGTTTATACTGGGACTCCCAAATTCCTGAATTCTTGAATGCTTAGCCAGTGGACATTAACATTTTTAAAATAGTTTTATTAAATAAAAAGTGTATTTAAAACTAATTCAAGCCTTGATTGGTGACTTCTAAGAGTTGATTGGTGATTGAAGACTTGATTGGCGACATTCCACTACAATGCTTCGTTCTGTGCAATGTGTAGAGCAATTGAGGCCAGAGTTGTTCCCATTTCTTCCTTTAATTAGTGCATATTTCATGCGGTGAAAAATACATTGGCACATGGAGTTCTAAAAATGCAAAAACTTTGTTCTGACTTGATGACTTTTACCTGTGGGAGCATGATCGTGTTTGTTACCAATATAATTTAGACATAACATGTGAATGGCACAGCCTACTTTCCTGACAAATATATACATTTTACAGTTGGAAAAAAAAAGATCAAATATCCATTGAAAATAAGGTGTAGGTCTTAACTGGATTTGTGTTTCCTGTACTTAAAGAAGGAAGACTATTCCCAAGGATATTATGTCTGAAGAACGTAGCAGTATCAAAAGAAAAGGAGGAACAAAAGTCCAGTTGTCAAAGTGTTTGAGTTCGGCAATTGGAAGGAAACATTCTCCAATTTAGGCTTAACTGTGCTGTTAATATAGCTGTATTGTATAATACTGTAGGTGAATAAAGATGGAACAGCTTGGGGGCGGGGGGGCTGGGTTATTAGCACCTGTGATCATTTTTAATGGCTAGTGTGTTATGTGCCTGTAAATAGTAATTCTATAAAATGTAGAGTGATGTTAAAAGGAAGATTTTGTAGTTGTTACAGGCTTAGGTACGTGAAGAAAACGTACAACATACTTTATTTTACAGTGTTTAAGCTGTATTTTATTTATTTTTGCTTGGCGTACAATGTAAATACCATTCTTACGTGGGTGATCTAGAGGAAAGCAAGCAGTGTTGCTCTCTGGTAAAATAATCAAATGAATCTTCTGTCACTCTTCAGGTGGACCCTGAGGTTTTTGCTGCGCTACCTGCTGAGTTGCAAGCAGAACTGAGAGATGCATACGATCAAAGGCAAAAGCAACCAGAGCAGCAACCTGCTAACACTTTTGGTAAGTATATATTAGTTGTACAATGCTTTTGTAGAGGAGTTGTTGACTCTTTGAAGAGATTTATGCAACCCTAAATACAAACCAGAAAATAAAAACAAAGCTTCTAGGACGATACTGTGTTAAATCGGATCTTTGTATTTTTGGTAGACAGTGAGTTACCACCAGCTGTGGCCTCATTTTGCAAACAGATGCCTAGCTTTACAGAAATGGGTAATTAATTCAATTCATTGGGACTGTGACATGAAACCGCTCACGTCCTTAATGTTTGCGGAATGGAATGTAAACTTGGTATGTCTCGTGATTTAAAGTACTGCAACTTCAGTACTCAGTTTAGGTAAACATGTATGCTCAGATTAGCATCCTCTTGGCTTATATAGCAGTAGTACAGGTTTCAGGGAACCAGAGAGATGATTCATCTCACCGTGTCTGATGGATGATTTTACTCAGAGCTGATCACTTAAATCTCCTTTTTATAATCAGTTGAAGAAATGAGGTAACTTCCCTGTGAAAGTGAGTGTCATAAAATAGGTTGGAAATGCCAGTGGGTTCATTGTCAGTTTAATACTGCATTATTACAACGAAACCTTGATTTCAGTCAGTCGACTACTGCAGATAAAAGTAGTTTGGGGGCCTTTTTGCTGCTGTTTTTTGATAATCACTGGTGGAAAGTCTTAACAGGTATCTAGGTTGGACTGTGCTCTAGGGTGAAGCAATTTGTCCAGTAGGCTTCATATTTCACTAGCTGCTCATATTCAAGCACTTAAATGCTTGATATTTAAAAGGCTCATAATTAAGTACACTAATGTCTAGCAGTGCTGTTCAAACCATTGCCCATACCCGAAATAGCATGTGGAAGCTAAGTCATTTTATCTAGGTTATATTTTCCCAATTCATCCATGGATTATTATGGAAGATGCTTTTGATGGAAAAGTATTACATTTTAAATGTATCAGTCACTGACTATTCCTGTATTTTTCAGTATCCAAAAATCCTTGCCTACACCTGAAGCATGCAACAATGAAAAACAAGAAAAAAATCAGGAAAAAAAATCCGGTCAGTCCTGTAAAAAAGATTCAGAGTCCTTTGAAAAACAAACTCCTGGGTAGCCCTGCAAAAAACATGCCAGCTACATCTGGAAGCCCACAGAAGCTAATAGATAGCTTTCTGAAACAGGAAGGAACAGCTGCTCAGGTAATTTTAACAGCTTGCTACGTCCATTTCTTTAGGCTTTGTCCATGTTCACCAAACCAGCTTGTTTTCTTTCCTGGATTCTTCAGTATATACTTATATATGCGTGCACGTATATGGTGTTGCCTTATTTGTCAGACTGAGCATTGCCTACTTTTGTGTTTGAAGCAGCTGGAAGCAGTTCCATCAACTTCGGATTGTTCAGGCCCACCAGCTCTGCGGACTGAACAGCCTGGTTCGTTCAGGCCACAGGCACCCAACCTAGCTGGAGCTGTTGAATTCAATGATGTGAAGACATTGTTGAAAGAATGGATAACAACTATTTCAGGTGAGGGATGGCATGCTAGTGATGATCTTGCATCACAAGGAAAACTTTCTTTAGCAGGCTTTTTGTACTTTGTTCCTTTTTCGTTCACTCTTCCTTTCACTGGTTACTCTTCTCAGTGATCTTGAAGTCTTTGTAGTGTTGCGGTAACTCGATTCTTCCTACTCAGTTGTTGTTTTGTATTCTTGCCAGCTCCTGTTTCTTGCTACAACCATGAAAATCCACTTGCTTTCTCTTCAGCCCTTTTGTCTGTCTCTTGTCATATGCCTTGATGTTACTTGTATGAAGGGTTTTCCTTGTTTTGTCCACCAGTTTAACAGCCATTAGAGTGAGAGATTTTTTAAAAGAAATTCCTTTCTTAGAAAGATGTCATTTTAGAGAGAAAGGAATGCATATTTTCCCCCCAAAATGCCAGAAGGAATTACAGGATAAAGTGCAAAAGTTTAACACTGTTGTTAAATTGTGATTTGAATTTCAACAAAATGTCACACAATTAGCAATCCCTTATTATCTTGGAAAATCTGACCTCCAGTATTCATGTCCTGAGCACTGCTATTCACCTAAGAGTTTCAAAAGAGCTATTCCATTCTAAATCCATATTTCCTTTCCTTTTGGTTAATATTTAGCTTGTCTGTAATTTGTCCTTACAAGAGAGCGGGGGGAAAAAGAGGAGAGATTGACAAGCCAGATATTTCAGGGTGTTGCAGTCCATTTATGTACAAAGCTTCCGATGTTGGAGGGAGAAAAACTGACAATTTTTGTAGTATATTCTAATTATAATAATTATTTAAGTGTACTTGGAGAAAGGTTCTCTTCATTTTTTTTAATATATTTTTCTTTTACAGATCCTATGGAAGAAGACATCCTACAGGTTGTGAAGTATTGTACTGATCTAATAGAAGAAAAAGATTTGGAGAAGTTAGATCTGGTGGTTAAATACATGAAAAGGTAGCTTAATTGCTAATGTTTATGATGTTTGGGCTGGTTTTGTTTGCACTTATGCACTAGGTACTTCAATGTAAAACCACAAGTCTCTTAGGCATTCCACTAATGAATGCAAATATTTTAAGCTTAAATTTTATTTTAAAAATGGGGCAAAAAAGGTTGGGCTGATAAAATAGATAATCCATGAAAAATTAATAGTATCACTTAATATTATTTGCTACAAAGTATTGTTTCCAGACAGGATAATTTTTCTTGTCATTGTCCATTTTCTTTGTCCTGTTTTCATTCGTCATGCTGCCTTAAGTCTCTCATCTGTTTCATCTGATTTCAGTTCTGTATCCAGATCTGTCTCACCTCTCCAGCCCTATTAAATCTATTTTCATTACTTAGTTGCTGTGCTCCTTTTGCTCCTCCCATGTGTCAGGAAGCCCAAGTTCCCTTCCTGACACGCTTACTGACTGAGAGCTGTGGTGCTCAGCTTTCAGCATCTTTGGTTTGGAAAATAGTTAATTCTCAGAACTAATCAGCACCCAAAGGACTACAACAGTGCAGAAACTTTGTTACGCTTTTGTATTAGGGCATATCTTCAGGCTTCAGAAAATGAGAAACGCTCAGTGCAGTTAACTGCTTTGTTGAATGCTGTGTAGTACATTCTTTATGAAACTCTTGGGAAAGCATCCCCCTCCTGGTGGTCCACGTGTATGAGATTAGCACTGATGGCAGTATGGCTCTCCAAAGGCTGCTAAGTGTAGGACAAGGGACCAGGAGTCGAACAATGCATTGCAGGTGTCCATATGACATTGATACCAGGCCCTACTAAGCTGTACGTGATGGGGCCCTCTGCTCTCCTGTAACAGCCATCTAGAAGGGGATTTAGAGAGAGAGGACTCGGGATGCATCTAAAATGCCTGCCTGCATTGGGCATTTTCTTCCTTTAATTTGCTTGTAGTGGCAGCTGAATGACAGATAGCTCATACTTATCTCTGCGTGTCTGTGATTCTGTTCCACTTCTAGCAATACACAATACAGCGCCCTCAACACGTTATTAAAAAGCCTTAATTATGATGGCATTTGTTGGGAGAAACTTGTAGCATGTATGTCTTGGTTTGAGGAAGGAAAGATTGGGCTCCAGAATCTTGCCATTTTTGGTTCTTCAGTAAAGCTTTTAGAAGGTTACCACTTTAATCACGTGCTTAGAACCACTGCAAAATGCTAACGTTTACAAACTGGTGACACCATTCACATCAGAAGTACTGCCAGTGAACGTCAGAGGAACCTGTGGCATTAGCTAAGATTTGGTAGATTTGAAGAGAGAAGGCTTTAGCAAAATCAAATCAAAATACACACAGTGTACCACTGTGATCTTGTTTTCCAACGTGAAGACCATAAGTAAATGTTTAAAAAAAAAATGGTTCTGTAGTTGTAATTTTCTCCCTCTTTTTTTTCCTTCTTCCCTTCAGGTTAATGCAATCATCTGTGGAATCAGTTTGGAATATGGCATTTGACTTCATTCTTGACAATGTTCAGGTAGTTTTACAACAAACTTATGGAAGCACATTAAAAGTTATCTGAACTTGTAGTAAAGAGCTTGATGAGAGCCTGGAGCTCTCTGCTAGCTGTGCCATAAGTGCTTGTGAGGTATTTGCAAAGTGCATGATAGTAATGCCCTGAGTTTTTATAATTTCAAATTTCTTTTTAAACAACAAAGTGTTTTGTACATTTCTTTTCAGAAAGTGCCAAATTTGTCAGTATTGCATGTAAATAATTGTGTTAAAATTCTTTTATTGTAGTATAGAATCTATTTACAAAATGTTTGTTTATAAAGTTTTATGGATTTTTACAGTGAAGTGTTTACAGTTGTTTAATAAAGAACTGTATGTATATTTTTGTACTGATTCTATTTTGTCATGCTTCAGTTGAATATAGCTAATCACTTTTATTAAAGCTGCAGCTTTGATTCATTCTACAGGGACATGGTTCGACACCATGACCCTCCACTGATGTTATTACAGATCCAAGGGAAGAATATTGGCTCGTTTTCTGCTTCATTCTTCAAAGACAGGAACTGGGGTGGCCCAGCCCATCCACAGCACACGTGGCGCTAGCTGAGGCATAATTGCTCTCAGAGCTCTGTATGTCCAGGCGCACAGCTGTCCCTGGAGCTGCGTGCTTGTGAAGGAAAACAAGGGGTGAACAGTTACCCAAAGGAAGCGCTGTATGCCAGGGAGTAGCTGACATGGAGCATGGTTTGAGGCTGTCTGTACCAGGCCTCTGAATTGCTCTTGCTCTGGACAGAGCCACATTCCACTCTTCAACTACCACCACAGAACATGGTGTTTCCTCGGTGCGAGGTAACAAAATAGGTTGTAGTGAGTAGAAGCAGCCTTTCAAAAAATGGGTTTATACCTAGAACGACCCCAACAGTTTGTGTCCATGGCAGGGATATGTATGCTTGCATCTCTGCAGTTGGTGTTCCAGACAAGTTTTCTTTTTCTAGGTGTATACCGGCCTCATCCAGTAACAGCTGGCCCTCTATCCTGCAGTAAAGCTGTTCTTTTCATTCTGAGGAGAATGAAGACAGCAGCTAGCAGCACAGCTGGATGGGGAGCACTCTGCAGTCAGTTGACCAGCTGTAGCACAGTTTTGACAGGTTTGACATTTTTAGCTGGCACTTTAAGCTTTAGGTTGCACCCTCGGCATCCCTTGTAACACACCCTGGGAGAGGAACCAACGTGACAGCTGCCTAGAACAAGGCGACTGCCTTGGTGGATGAGGGGAGCGCAGTAGGTGTGCATGTAACACAAACTGTCATTTGATTCACCAGAGGGTTGTGCTGCGTCCAGAGGGACTGGAGAAATGGGCTGGCAGGAGCCTCATGAAGGTCAGCAAAGGGAAGTGCAGAGTCTGGCAGCCAGGAGGAACAACTCCAGCAGTGGTACTGCCTCAGGGCCACCCAGCTGGAAGCCTGCTCTGCAGAGCAGGCCCTGGGGGTCCTGGTGCCTGAGCTAAACATGCGCAGTGATGCTCCCTCACCCCAAAGGTGGCCCACAGCCTCCTGGGCTGCACGAGGAAGGGTTAGCACCCGCAGGGGGAGGGAGGTGATCCTTCCCCTGTACGCTGCACTGGTGGGACAGCTGCAGGGCCAGGGCCAGCTCTGGGTTCTGTACAACACATGCAGACATCCTGGACCAGGTCCAGATGATTAAGGGAGTGGAGCGTCTCTCATAAAGGGAAAGGCTTGGGAGAGCTGGGGCTGTTCAGCCTGGAGAAGACAATGGGGGGGGGGGGGTTAAGGCAGATCCCCGACCTGTGTACCCACCCCCGGGGGGGGGGGGTGGTTCAAGGAAACCAGGAACAGGCCCTGCTCTGGTATCAAATGCCAAGGCAAGAGGCAATGGGATGTAGTACAAAAAAAAAATCCAGTTCCAATTAAAACAACACATTTTGTTTTCCCTGTGAGGGCAAACAAACCCTGGAGCAGGTTCTCCGAAGAAGGGATGGAAGTTCAGTCAGTGGCAATATTCAAAATGCAGTTGGACAAAGTCACAGGCAACCCTTCTTCTCCTTTTAAGAAAACCAGCTTGGTAACTGTTTCTGTAGAAGAATATATTTGCTGAAGTTCAAGAAGGTATTCTACTAGTTAGGTGTCAGATACACAGCTTTGATCCCGTGAGTGCTGCTCAAGCCCTGCTCCTAAAGAAAAGAGGATTACTTGTGTTTTCATTCTCTCTCATTGATCCCTGCTTCAAGCCCTTAAGTAGTTTATTCAAGGTACTTGCCTCCTTAAAACCTTTTAGTGGAGGTATTTCTACAAGGTTCGTAAGAGCAGCCTGCAAAAATCACATCATCCTTTTCCATTTTTACTTGTGGAAACAAGAATACATCAAGACCACATTGTTTCACATCAGTGTTCTTAACTTAAGAACATTTTATTAGAGTAGATTTCATGATTGCATAGTTTGCAAAAGAAAATTATTACAATTAAATGCAGTCTCCTCACCGTGACACTTGAGATCATTCTGTTCTAAATCACTGACATGCCCAGTGATGGGAATTTGTACCACACTTCAACCATACTGAAAAGGTCCTGGGTCAATGGCAAGTTTAAAGTCTAACAAACAAAAAAGTCTGGTAAGTTAGATTCCATTAGCAAAGGTGGCACGTTAGTAAGTGCTCCTTTGTACTGGAGTTCACACAATCCCTATCGTGAAATTCATGTTTGTCCAACCAAAGAAAATAAAGAATTTAAGTGAGAGAAGAAACGTGATCAGATCAAGCTGCTTGTTACAAGTTAAATTTTTATAAATATTTTAAATGCTAAAAATCTCAGCTACATGAAAGATCATTATCGATTTTGCTTCAGCTTGTGCTTTTAAGAAGTATTTGTTACACATCTCTCAACGTGAGTTGGAAATTACCAGGAGAGCACCTGATTACAGGTCGATCAAGCTGTCAGCTGAGGAGGGCAACCAAAGGGAAGGAAGGGTCGGGCAATACTGGGGTTACAGACCGATTCCTGGTCATCACAAACCGCACTGACTAATTGCCTTTTGAACTGGTCCAGTCCCGCGACGCTGGAGGACTCAACTGGTCTGAGGCAGCATCCGAAGTCACCGCTTACTTGGGGACGAGCACTCTGCATGTGCTAACCGCCCCTCCGAACAGCGCCTGAAAGATGCTGCACCTCCACTCCTCCCCGCAGCGACCTCCGGTAATTCCGACCTGCTAAACACCGGGCCTGCAACGCCGGTGCTGCTGGAATACAACAAAAGGTGTGAGCCACCAAGAGCGCCACGCACAGCGCACGCTCAGCACGGGGAAGAGAAGCCAGAAGAAGCCTCTGCTGCAATGTGCGTCCGTGACTTGGCCAGGCAGGGAGAGGCAAGCCTCAGCCCGGCCCTTCCACCGTCTGTAACGGCCCAGGAGGTGACGTTTTGTTTATTGAAGCAAACTGTAAAACAAAGGGGCTACTACGTCCATCTCCTTTATTTGCGGCTCTGCGTTATAATGATTACAGGTCGACTTTGATGAACTGTACAAGCAGTAAAAGGCGGCCAACTATGCTTTACATCATCGTTTCACACAAAGCAAATACAGAAATATCCAATTGCCTAATTTTCTATTTAAAAAAATTTCTATAGGCACAAAGCAGAAGAATATTGGAAAAGAGAGTCAAGGGAAGAGGTATGCATAAATAAAGAAGTACTTCTTACATCAAAAATGTCCCAAGAATCACAAAGTCTGCAGAAGCTCGGTTAATCAAATACTGCAGTACTGATCTCATCAGTATAAAAGTGAAAGAGCTTTAGTTCTGTAATAAAAATTCAATTTACTTTATTTTGGAGAGAGGAGGGAAAAAGGGTGGAAGGAAAGTGTAAGAGAAGAAAGGGCAAACTTTAAAACAGCAGCCAGTATTAGGAAGGGCAGTGGGAAAGGTGAACAGGCACATTGGAACCGTGGGAACATGTAAATTGACCACTGTCAAACCAGTGTAAATTTCTTGGTTTCTCATGGAAAACATTTTATCCACATATTTTCCTCCCAAACGTATATCCAACACTGTCTTCAATATACGACTTTGTTGGTAACTTTTAGAACAGGAACAGCAAGTTTATTCCTGCCTCCCCATTGCTGTAAAAAGTTATCTAGATGATTTCAAACACTTTCTTCAGCTCTACTATAAGCTGCCAGTCAGACTTCTGCATTTCATCTCTGAACCAGTCCTTCAGAGCATCGATGGACTGACGACTGATCTGTAACACACAAGACAGACCCGTCAGAAACACATATTAGTAATGGTAACTGCTTCCACCACGTGAAAGCTGATCCACAGAGAAGGCACCTCTCTACAAAACAGGAAAGCTACTTCTAAACCCAGTTTTGCTGCTGATCTGCTGCAGAGCTCGTCTCATTCATTTCCCTTCTTTGCTCCTCACACTTCTTAACCTGGACTGTGGTGACTGCAGAAGCACAGACCATCTCGCTCCCCGTGCAGGAATGCAAGCACCCATGACAAGGGATGTTACCCTGCTTCCCCCAGTGCCGCCAGCACTACCTCCCCGTCCCAACGTGTGCGGAGGGCTGCCTTACTGCACGGTGGATAATGCAGTTGGGAACATGGGGAGCTCTGGCTTTGCCTCTGACAGCAAAAAAATGCGAGCAAGGGATCATCTCCTAGCCTGAGCCCAGCATTCCCGAATCGGAGTGAAGCGCTGCTGTTCATTGCAGACATTCAAAACCAGGCAAACACGATCGCGCTGTAACGCCACTGGGGACTGCTACGCTGCTCTGAGCACCAACTACATACAAAGGTATGCAAACAGCTCGTTTGCCATTTACCCTCTCTGGTGCAATAAGCTGCCAGGTATTTTTAGTCACAGTGCATCATTCCTTCAGTTGTCTCAAGCAGCACCACTACAGATCTCAAAACAAGGCTACAGAGAAACACTGCTGAACAATGCCATACGTGAATAATTTCAAGTGTCTCGGTCTGATGGAAGGTTGCTAATATTAATTTTCCAGGCTTTGCGCAACATTTTCACTTCAAGCAAGTCACCATTGCGTCATAAACCAAAAATACAGATGGCTTTTACCTTGCTGACGAGGATGTCTGTTGCTTCAAAATGTCGCCCATACATTTTAGGTGATTCACCAGGAATAGGTTCTATTTTAACACATACTTCTTGGCCTTTTTTTGCAACCTCCACTGGCTTGTGGTTTATTTCAATACTTGTAACTATTCCAATTTCAACAAACTGTAACACAATGAAGAAAGTAACACACATAAGCAAAACCCGCGCGCAAACCCTTCTCCAAATTCCTGCCAGTTGCTCATCCGAAGCAATGCATGAGAGCAGCCACCCCAGAGCTTGCAAAGCCACGCACAGTGCACAGTAAGCACGCACAGGAAAGGGCAGCAGTGCCAACCCACCTGTATTTCACCTGCCATTCCAATTTGTTAACCTTCAGCATATCAGGACTTGAATTCCCCCTGTACTAGCAACCAGGAAAGAATTTTCCTTGTTCCTTTGTATCACGATACGGGAATTGGAAGGGAATTTGGGAGGGAAGGTGACAGCCACAGCCACGCTTCTTGGTAGGGCACTGCAGAGGTCAGGAGGGTGTCTCTCTGCTGCAGGATGCAACTCTCCCAGCAGAGCACAATACCATGGCTGATCACTGGGAAGGAGACTCAATCTAACACTGGGTCTCATCTACCAAAATTCTGTGCAATGGGGTAAGGCGTGCAAAGATTTCCTGGTGCCTCATCTCAGCAACTGCCCACTCAAACAAACGTCCATGGGGAAGAAAGAGGCTCTTACTTACGTTTTTGCTAGGTACACACATGGGAGTGCCCTGCTTCACCTGGCCTGCCTCCACGACGACACCCATCACTATTGGGTCACGGGAGTTGAAAATAAACTGAGGGAGTATTTTCATCTTGCAAGGGAATACTGCTATATGCCTGGGAGACAACAAGAAGGCATTCTGAAACAGTTACTGGAACGGTGCGGGCAGCATTAACAGTTCTGCCTTCTACTGCACATCCTGGGCATTTATTTCTACCCCGAGTGACACTACTAGAATAAGCAGGAAAACTCTCTTCCATCTTGTTAATCTAGTCCAGCACTATCTTAGAGAACTATGGGCAACAATAATCAAGCATGGCTGGCATGGGTTTTATTTTGACTGGCTCAGGCATAGAGATAAGACCAAGACCAAAGGAACAGAAATTACAGTATAATTATAATCTCAGAAGAGCATGGGAATAGAAATATTGCTGCCACAATCCAACAGTAACTCAAGAAATTGTAATTTTTGTTTGTGAAGAAATATTTTAAAACGCTGAGCTATACAAACTCAAGTTTTGATTTTAAAAATGCACATTTTTTCCCCACTTATTTAGTTTGTCATTACTGAGGATCAGCTAATGACACTGACTCCAAAAATTAAGTTTTGGATCCTTATAAATCCTTAAATGATGGCGTATTCATGTTATTACAATCTCAATTAAGCTGTGTACACTGGAATTGCACAAGCATGAAACAATAGAACCCAAATCCTTCTGGTTGTTTTCTCAGCCCTGCAAGACTAACCCATCTGTCAGAAACTAAGAAAGGAAACCAAGTATATAAAGCAAACCGTAATAAAAACACTCCATATAACACGATGGGTTTTGCTAAATCTTGCAATTGCTTCACAACTCCCACCCTTCTAAATCTAATCCCATATGTAAACATTTAGACTAGACTGCTGAATTCCTGAAAATTAACAGTTTATTGTCCTTCTTTCCTGCCTTCTTTCCTATCAGAAATGCATTCTAAGTAACAGCATGCAATCAAGAAGTTAAGTGCAATTTCATTTAGTAATAAGACAATTAAAAGACCGTGTTACTTGGGAAGCACACAGAATAGGATTGCTTTTACTTACTTGAATTCTTCTTGTTTCTGTTTTTTGTAGTCTTGTCTATATTTTGTGAAGGCATCAAATAAGTGATAAATAATTTCAGCACTAAAAACTCGAACTCCTAAACTATCAGCCATTTCCTGTGCATCGCGTTCGATCCTCACATCAAACGCTAGGATGACTGCGTATCTGCAAGTAGAAGTAAGTCCAACGGTTTACCAGACAGACCACAAAAGCATAGCTAGGAAGAAGGCCTTCCTAAAACAGCACTGTGTGTTTATCAACACAGTAAAGCAAGGAATCTACTTACTGCGGGTCGTGCTCCAACATAACTGATGCCTTCATAACGTCTTTTTTATGGACAGGACCTATATTAATTCCTGAATACTGTTGGAGAGGAAAGCCACAGAAATCAGTCACTGACCTTTCTGAGTTGAAAGGAAACTTATCAACTAAAACAACAGAACACAACAATAGAAACAACACCAGGCAGAGCACAGAAAGTACTTACTGGCACTTCTGATGTTTTAAGAAATTCAAGTAATGCTTCCAAAGACCCTAAAGTAGAAGCCTGGACATAAACACCTTTCTCTTCCAATTTGATTGCATTCAGTGTTTGCTTCAGTTCATGTATTAGTTCATCCTTTAAAAAGAAAAGCAACTTTTAGTCCTATTGCCTTTGTTCCTCAGATTACAAACTCGTTCTGTTCATGAGCTGCTGAAGTATGACAGCCACACCGACAGGTCCCATCTCACAGAATTGCGGTCCAGGCCATACACAGCCAGCCCCGTGACGTGCTGCAGCTTGTTTCTGGCATTGGAAAAGCCTGTACTGAACTACACTGGAGGATTTTGCAAGAAGATCAGCACGTAACACAAAGCAAATGCCCATCTTGGGAGCTGGTAATGTTTCTCCACAGACTACAGGCTGTTCTACCCAACACAGTAAGTAAGCTTCTGCCACCACGACGAGCGAACACACACAAAACACGTGTGCCAATACCTTTGGTTGCTCAGCTGTACATTAACAAGAACAGAGGCCCCTAAAACCATTAGCTGAAAAGGATTATGAGTGTCCTGTATGCAGCAAGGCCTAGGTAGGTATGAAAGCAGAAGGGCCATCTTGCTGCTTTCAGAAAAGTTAAAAACTCCTTTAGTTCAAAGCCATTCCCCTTTGTCCTGTCACTACCCCCCGACAAAGAGTCCCTCCCCAGCTGTCCTGTATGCCCCCGTTAGGAACTAGAAAGCTGCAATGAGATCTCTCCCAAGCCTCTTCTCCAGGCAGAACAACCCCAGCTCCCCCAGCCTGTCCTTACAGGAGAGGTGCTCCAGCCACCTGATCATATAGTCAAAATACAGTCAGACTATGCTGTTATGTTTTCAACCCTTCACGCAAACACAAGGCTACAGTATGTTATTATATCAGTTTTTAAAACACAACCCCTAAAAAATTCAAGCTACTTGCATGCTGAACTCTCAATATTTGAATGAGCTTTATCTCCAGAGAACTTAATCATCCCCAGTTCAAGTGTCTCATTTCAACATTAGCCATCTCACCTTGAGGACTGGGACTTCATCTTCTTTATAAGCTACAAGCAGTGGCAAACCGGCCAATGTTTTTTCCAAATCCTTCCCAAGAATCTTCACACCTTGAGCAGCAACGACCTCTTTGTGCTTTTCATACTGGTTCTGAAAAAGGGAATATATACACTGGCAAAGAGTCCACGTAGCTGCTACACAGCAATACGAAGTAGTCGAGAGCTGCTAAAGATCTTGCCACCAGCAAGCACAGAAGATGGGACGACAATGAAGTCCAGCTCTCCCCATCCATCAGTAATTTTGTCTACTTCAAGTTCTTGACAGGCATGTTTGTCTGTGTTTGTCTGCATGCTGCTCTCCCATCACACTGGGAGGGGAGTGAAGAGCAGGAGCAGCAGCATGGGAATTGTCTAAGGCAGAGATTCCCCATGCTTTTCTTTAAGCTGCAAGGCAGGTTCCTTTCTCAAATAAACATTTAATTCCTGAAAACCTCTACTCTTTAGCCCTGCACGCCCAATATTTGAGGTCCGTTTTTCAGTGACGACAGCTCCTCATGGACTAGCTGAACTGAAATGTATCCCCATTGCCTGCTTCAAAAAACATCCAGCTTACCTTGACCCACTTCCCCAACTAAAGGTTCCCAAATCAAGCGTCCTTCATCTCAGTGCTGGTACTCTATACCCCATCTCCCATCAAAGTACCAAAACCCATCTGACAATCTGGTTGACCTTCCACTTCAAATAAAGGGAAGCAAATGGGCAGAAATGCTTTCACAATTCATACCTCGCAGTAAACAGAATATGTTCAACAGTTTCCAACTAAGCAGAGGATGTAACCTAAGCACAGGGGCAGCAAAATCTTCAACGCTCTTGAAAAAGACACAAAATTCTGCAGAGGTCCCGGGCTTCACCACTCACCAACTGCTCCTAGGAACTTGCTTGTTCGATTTTCTTAAACCTAAGTGTATGGGCTTCCTGTTATAGAAACCACTTTAACAATGCGTATTTTAACCCAGAAGTCACTGCACTGGTATTCTCTGATTGCTACATCAGATGAATATCTCCTCCTCACAAGTAGCCACATGCCTGAATCCCTTACTGCAGTATACACATCTTTAACAATTCTGCAAGGGAGCTCCTTGGTACTTTTCTTTGCCGCTGTTATAACAGACACTCGAGCAGTTATATGCAAATACATTCACCCAGAAACATGAGATTTGCTCTTCCTTCCCCTTTAAGTCATCCTCAGACTCCGCTACTGTAACTGAATCCTACTACGTTATGTTTTATCAAAATTTGTTTTTTGTTCTGGTTCTAAAGGCAGGCCGATACACTAAGCAGTTCTCATACCTTAACTCGAAGCTCCTTCATAGGAGGAGGCAGCAGAAGACCTCTGATCTGAGTTACTATGGGACCTTCTACCCCAGGTACAATAATGGTGTCTCCTTCTTTCAGGCGCCCGTTAATCAAAATGACATCTATGGTAGTGCCCATGCCTGGCAGTGCTTTAACCTGAATGAAAGGGGAGGGGAAAAAAAAGTTACTCTCCATTTAAACACATCTTTTTTTCTTTTCAATTTAATTTAATTTATAAGCAAGGTAGAAGGAAGCAGAGGGAGAAATTTATAGGTGAATTTCCAATAGCTGTTGACTTACCTCCATGACTTGAGCTCTCAGTTCTTGACACTCAGCCAGTCTCTTGGTCAGCATAGTTTGCGTTAGCTCAACGAGAAGAGCTATCAGACTTCCCATGCCATCCCCTGTGTGAGCAGAGGTAGGTACAAGAGAAACAAAAGTGCGGGGATCCTTATTCTCATAAAACAAGGCAGCATTCAAGCCCTGGAATCAGGATTAATAGTTACTTAGGGAAAAATACATACGTACATACACACACGCACACACACAAGTATTAACAGTAACATCCAACCCTAGCCAACCACTACTGCATTTTTCAAAATAAAAAATAAAAAAGTTACTGACGGTTTACCATGGAACATGTAGCTTAAACCCACGGTTGGGTGTGGAATGGGATAACTCTACAAAGCAAATTACCACATGTAGCTTCTGGACACCATTGTATGTCACCAACAGATGTCCCCAGAATCGATGTGACTCATGCCCTGCCAGTGTCCGAGGGAACAAGGGACAGAGGGGGGGTTTCCCTCTGGCAATTCCCATGGAGGGAAAGAATAGGGACAGAGAACTTGATCTGCTCTTCATGACATCACTGACATTGCACAGCAATTAGCTGTTACTTTTCTCCAAACCAGAACTCCAAAGATGGAGCGGTTAAAAGAGCTGGATTTAACAACAAAGTTTGGTTCATGCGTGGTAAACACCGACGTGTCAGAAGAGACCAAAAACACCACTCCCACACACACCATTTTTGCTACCACTTCTAATAACAGCAGAAGTTTGAATATTCCAGCCTACCTGTTTCGCAAATTCCACTATAATGGCTTTTGCACGTTCTTCAAATTCATCTTTTGTGTTCTTTTTCTGCTTCTTTAAAGTTACAGCTACATCTGTATCTGGACTTTTTTTCCAGTCGTATAACCTATCAATCTGAAAATAACAGTGACATCTCATGCAACTTCAAGGGCATCTTTATGTTTAAGTCACAATGTGAGAAATACTTTACTAGCCAGCATAGCTAGCCATCCATTTGCTCCACTAGACACGTTAAATCTAATATATATCTAAATATATTAGATATATATTATCTAAATAAATGTGCTTTGAAGCAAATATTCTTTGTATGTGTTTACCCAGTGTCACAGTATTTCAGGACAGCAATACTACTTCAGATATTAAAATTTCAAATTATAATAATCAACATTCATATGGAAAATGTTTATACACGTTAATTACATCAAGTTTAGGATAAAACATTCAGATGAAAAAGACCTATGTATAGCTTCACGTACACAAAAACATTAGGTTGGCTTTTTAATTATTATTATTATTATTATTTGAAAAGAGTAAATGAGTAAAATTTAGGGGTGAATTTGAACCCTTTCCAATGCTGCTGTAGGCAAGATTGGGGTTGTTCAAAACACACACGTGGGTGATTTCCTCATTATAATTCATGTAAGTCATCACAAATACGAACAGCTCTACCACCACAAGTTGTTATGCAAGGCATTTCTACCAACAAAGCTGAAAATAGCTTTACTACTTAATACTGCAGAACCTGAAGTCTTTCCCACAGTGATCAAATACTAGTGTTCAATGAGCCCTAAAGACAGCTTGTCTTCAAGTCACAAACTAACACGTATCAGTAGCTAAAATAAAATAGGACTTTTAAAGATGAAGTTAAGTCTTTCAATAGTATGAAAAAGAAAATGCAACTGTATGCAAGTCCTGGCAAGTACTTAAAAGAAAAACAAATTGAAGTACAACTTCCAGAAATGTGAACCATTTACTGAAGTTCTTTAAGATAAACTTATCAGTGAGAACTCTGAAACAAAGTGCCAGATTGTTCTGTAAAGCTCCTGTAAAGCAACTGGGGTACCAAGGACAACAAAAAAATGCAACAGAATGGATCTAATAACCACTGCTTCAGTCTCTGCACAAACAATTCAAGTTCACGAAAGAAAACTGAAAATTGTCAGATGCAAAATACATTAGAGCACAAAAACATACTATTAGAGTGAAAAGTGATCTTACCTTGTTGAGAGCTACAATAAAGGGGCATTTCTTAGATTTCAGCAGATTTATTGATTCAATTGTCTGTGGCTCCAAACCATGCATGATGTCAACTACGAGAATGGCGATATCACAAAGAGAGCTTCCTCTATTTCTTAGATTGCTGTGGCATTAAAAAAAAAAAAAAGTCATGTAGCAACAGAACTTTAAGAAAAACACCATATACCATGTCAAATTTGCACTGACCAACAAAAAGCTAAAGTTGATCAAGCAGTTATTTTTGCTTCAGAAATACAAAGAACTATCAATCAATGAAACACTGAAATTACACTGTAAGCGTAAAGCCCATTTAACAGAATATATTTGAGTACATGTAAGCAAAAATAAGAAGAAACTACAATTCTCCCAACAGTTTTCCTACTATTATATACTTTTTGAAAGCTAAGATACATTGCTTCATTTTGAATGAGAATTGAGAAGGTTACTGTGAAATCTGAATGAGACAGATAATAACAAATTACTACATGAACACTAAGATTATCAGACGTGGTGTTGGATAAAACCTGGCTGGAAGATGAAGAGCTGTAAGTGACAGGACTGTTAGTGACAAGATGCCAAGGAGCTGATCAGAACATTATCAAGTGCCCTAGGACCTGGCGTTTCAATGCTTTTAAAGGTTTATGTTTAAAAATGTCACATCAGTTTTAATCCATCTGTTTGGGGATTTTATCAAAGCACCACCTCATTGAGAATAGTTGTGCATACCAACTTTTAAAGTTAAAAGTTGATTTTGCATCTTGCCTGTATGCCACCAGCGTTCTTAGATAGAATATGAACACTGGCAGGAGTCAGCCAACTTGTGCAATTGCAGTCTTATGAACTCAGTTACCTCAACTAGGACACTGAACTGGAGGCTAGGAGAGAAGTCCTAATTTTTCATACCAGAGTACTTAGGTCACCTGACATCCTCACCTGTACTTCTCTGGCTAACTTCCCACCTCCATCTTTCCTCTTACACTACTTAGAAAAAAATTATTTATGTGTTTTTTGTTTGTTTGTTTGTTTTTAAGATATTCATGGCTCAATCGTCATGAAGACAGGAAACTAATCAGATATAAAAGGCCAGGTATTAACCAGACATATAAAGCACCCACAAAATAAACAAATCCACTTATTCCTCTACTTCAGTTTTTATAAAGGGAGAAGAAACACAATGAATTAGGCAAAGACACAGTGCTTTGTTAAAAAAAAAATGTATGCAGACTTCAGCCATCACTTCTAGGATGTAAAATATTGTGAGAATGAACATTACCTGAAAGACTCATGTCCTGGAGTGTCAATTATCAGCATTCCTGGAATTTTTATGTTCTCTCTGTCAAACTAACATTTCAAAATATTAGTCATCTTGGCAAAATTATACAAGAAGAAAAAAACTTAAGAGCTGGCAGCTTACTGACAGCTCTCACTTCAAAAAATGCAGTTACATATTTTAAGGAAGGCCAGCACCCTCCATAAAAACAAAATAAAGCTGATTTCAGCATAAAAAAATATGATGCAGCACAGCCCCTATGTATCCAGTAGCCATAAGCTCAGATAACATTTTAAGATAGGGAGGAACGACACAAAAGACATGTTCAGTCTAGTGAGATTTATCATCCTTATTATGAATGTGTCCTCCTCCACTGATTTTGCCTTTAAAAAAAAAAAAAAATTACGTTTTTGTAGGAAAAACACTCATTATAAAATTAAGAGAGATTTTACTGTTTGGCTTTTACAAGAGCTAAATGCCACAGACTCATCACTACTTTCAGCAGCAGCCAAATGTTCTGGGCAAACTTTCCTCATTAAACATCTCAGCACTTAGCTGACTAGTTTTAGAATTACTGAACTGAAGTTCTTAAATTACAAGTAATATTTCCATCCCTCAGAAACAGCCATCACTGCCAAGGTTTTTCAGTCAGTTGCTGCAAGCAAAATAGAATGTAGCACCCAGAACAAGCAATACACAACAGCTACTATTTCTATAACAATAAAATTACCTATGAATTGGCCCAATTTCAGCACACACAGTAAAACAAAGTTTGTTTGTTTGTTTTTAACAGAAGATATACTCAGTAAGTTTCAAAAGTCTCGACTTACAATCAAAGTATCGACAAATAAGGAGGCCATGAACAGAGCAGGCAGTTATTTGAGTGTTTTTCTGAAGTTGCAATGCATTAACTGAAACCAAATGTATCAAATAAAAATGAAAATTGAGACAGCCTCCCATGTTAGTTTGGAGGTGGGAAAAAGAGCATAGGAATTAAAAACAAATCAATGCCAATATTGGAGATGGTGAAAAAGGCGTCTGCTCTTGTTGGGAAGTCTCACAAGGCCTAAGTAGTAACCAGCTTACAATCAAGGTTTTTTAAAAACAGTCTCAGAAGTGCTATTACTTACGTTTTTCACCATCTTAGTTTGTTCATTAATAGCTTCAAGGGGTACATTAGTCGCACCGATCTGCTGAGTGATACCACCAGCTTCACTGTCCTGTACATGAGTATGGCGAAGCTAAAGACAAAAAATATATATATTTACATTTAAGAGGCTATTTAAAATAGTTTCTTTGAGTGCAATTCTGTTTTCAACCAAGAAAACACACACACATAAGATGCACGGAGAGGTGCCTTCACATTCTGTATCTTACCTTATCTAAGATTTTGGTCTTGCCTGTGTCTACATGCCCCAGGACACAAATAACGGGTGCTCTGAGTTTTTCAGTGTTCACATTTTTGCTATTTTCAGCTCGTCGCTTCTACGTAAAAGACATATGAAAACTGTTAAGTATAAAGAACTTCCTGAACTGATTACACGTATACACAAAACAAAGCTAATTGTGGGACTTAAATTTTCCAGGCAATTCAAAGATTGCCATTCCCCATCTGTAAAGTCAAAAAATCTTACAGCTAAGAGTTGAAATGGTGTTTGTTGTTGTTGTCATTGTTGTTTTGTTTGTTAGTTTGTTTTAGGGGGAGGGAGTGTTGTTACAGTCTAGTAGGCTAAGCTATTATGTCAACTAACACGTAGCTTTGCTGATGATGAAGTTTGAAGAAGCATCTTGGGTAAGGAAAGAGAGGGCATAAGCAGACACAAAAAGCATTGAAAAGTTTAGAAATACAGCTCTTAAAAAAACTCAAAAATTCATCTACAAAGGATAAAAGCCTCTTTCACCAGCAGAGAGAGATAGGTGGGGAAGAATGACACTGAAGTACACATTCTTTGTGATCAAGTTGTCTTGCATCAGCAAAATCAAGTATTTTTCCTCAATTAAGCTAATTTCTGGACCTGTCTAAATACTAGTCACAACACAGCCATCATTTTGACAAATATGGCTAAAAGGCCTTTCTGTGAACAGAAAATTAAGTTGTTTTTTTATGCAACACAAGAATTCCTCAAATAAAGCTGCATCCTAATACCTCAATTCTCCGTTTAGCTTTGTCATAAGCACGTTCTTCCTTAGTGCGGTCATCATCCGAGTCGTACTCAGAATCAGAGCTAATTTCCTTGCTGGGCTTTTTTTCCATAGATTGTTTTCCAGTAGCTTGGGAGTCTGCCTCTCTCTCATCTGAAGTCTTTTCATCTTCATCATCACTCCCTTCACTTTCTCCATCTTCAGATTCTTCACTCTCCTCCTCTTCTTCCTCCTCATCCTCTTCCTCCTCCTCTTCTTCCTCATCCACTTCATTTTGTTCTTTGACTTCAATGTGGACAGGTTTGCTCTCTGTCAAAAAATATATATGAACAAAAATTCTCTTAAATTAAACTTTCTGAGGGAAAGGGAAACAAAACAAAGAAATGAAGGAAGTCTACTACCAGAGCGAGGACTTGAGATTAGGTTCCATTCAAGAAGTGCTATGCAAAATCATTTTTTAACTTTAAATATAAAAAGTGCTTCGTGTTCAGAGTTACAGACTTAAGTGTTTAGAACCTGTGAAGGCAGAGTAAATTTGGGGTGGGAGGAGGAACAATATTATCAGCACACTAGCACCTGAAGTCATTTGCAAAAATTCTGGGAAGTGACATCCTTTAAGACTTTATGCACTTCAAAACTGAATGGATGCCTCTAAACCTCTAAACAAAAAGAAAATCCAAATTCAACGCGATATGGATTCAATGAATTACTGATCAGGAATCTATATTTAAGCGGGAGAAACAGTGAGAACAACTGGTCTCTTCTACATCTTTAAAAATCTCATCCTATAGTTTTACAGAATGCTAAGAGGTGATTAATATTTTTCAGGTGAATTCTTCAGTAAACAAACGAAAACAAACTATCAGAAAGTAATTTTCTTTGTTTGAAAGCTTCCCATTTAACACACTTGCTAACTCATAAGAGACAAGGTAATCGACACTCTTCAAAGCTCTACTGTTTTCCTGACAGAGTTGCTAGTAGGCTCCCTGCTCTTCAAGATTAGTGATGTTTCCTTGCTACTCTGAAAGCCAACAGCTTAGTAATACACTAAATCCAATTCCCAGGAAGTTTCTTTTTCTGGATCACATTTGCAGATCCTTCAAATCCAAGCAGCAAGAAGTGGGAGGTGACATTCTCCCCTAGGATAGTGATGACAGACTTTTAATAAAGTACTTTAAAATAGAGCATTCCAGCAGTCCAGGAGCACAAGAACACATACTTGTAATGAAATATGAGTTTTCAGGGCTGAGCAAATCAAAAATACTTGAAGAATAGTTTTTGATTTCTTAAGAAACAAGAAAGACAGATCATGGAAGTACTAACTACAGTAATCAACTCCTGTTCAGGAAGATTTGCAGCAATACAACTTTCGCCACCACTGGAAGAAAATCCCTGAGAAGTTATCCCTACAGTCTTGAAATGAAAAGCGGTTAATGAAAAGCTCTGCCTCTGAGGAGTAGAAGACCTTATAACTACTTCCTATTACACCTGTCTTGCACTTCATTTAACAGGGGGAAGAGGGGAATCTAAACACAATATTGTTTTCTACAGAAACAAAAAATAAACCCAAAGATGCCTGTTAATCAGAAAAAGCATCTGTTTGGTATTTACATGCCCACCTTTCTCTCCATCTTCATCACTGACCATAGCTTCCCAGTCATCCAAACCTGCATCTTCCGCTTCTTCTTCTTCCTCTTTCTCTTCTGAAACTAAGAAATCCAACATTAAATGAAAAAGAAACAGCTCATCCACATACAAGAAGTTTAGATGGCCTTTCCTTTGGCATAATGACAAAAGCTCACAAGTTTGCTACCATAATTCTACCAAATTATCTCCACTTTCCCTGAAGAGAAAATGCCACATACTTAAGAAATATATAATAGCGCCTGCATAATACGTGCCACGGAAACTTCTAATAAAATCATGTTCCTTGTCAGGAGCTGCCCAATTAACAGTTAGCCATGTGTAACAAAGTGACAGAGAAACAAATTAAAACTGTAACCAAACTTGCACTCTTTAATTAGTGATAAAACAACAAAGTGTCTATAGAAAGTGCTATTTTAAGACTCCAGGTGACTTAACACACTATAATACATCATGAATTCTAGAAACATCAAAATATTAATTCCAGCAGAAGCTCCACCAAATACGAGACTGAAGCCTTTAAGTGACGAATGGAAAAAAAAATGCAGACTTTTAATCCTCTGCAGAAGAAGCATTAAACAAAATATAGTCATGACATTTCCGGTATTTCAAATGAAAAAAAAAAAGTGAATTCAAGTGAATTCTAGACTGCTAGAACATTAACAAGGAACTAACATCCTGCCAGACAGTCCTTCTCTTTTATTGCACTGGAATTGTTCCTTCAAGAGATAAATCAAGCTAAAATTAGAGCTTGATTTTCACAAAGCTGGAAACTTTATCAGTACTTTTCTGACTTAAGAATAAAGGCAAAAATTGAAGCTGTCACCTCACTGAAGGTGACGTCCAGTACAAAGTTATTTTGCCAAAACAAGTATTGTGTGTAGGCAAAAGTAAAGGCAACTAGGCTGATATTGCCTTAGTTTCACGAGCTAATCCACATTGACTCAGTCCAGCACTTAAGAAAAACAAAACACTTGGAATGAAGAATACAGTCATAGTGAAGATTACCGTATGAATACCAGAAGCAGCGTATTTCTCCCCCACCCCCACCAAACAGCTGACAAAACAGCCTTTTAGAAAAGCAAATGAAAAGTCAAAGGAGCTAATCATAAGGCACTGAATGCGCCTGTATGACAGTTGTCTAAGCTAATTGAGCACTGGAGTACACCCAGAATACGAGACCTTTGCAGTCTCATGCTGAGGCTTTTTATTCCACAAAATGCCATCAGTTCTTCCCTTAGAAAAGAAAAGAAAAAAAAAATGAAAGAAAAACTAGCAACTGCCTCAAGAAAGGATGGCGACTCAGTCATTGGTCAACAAGGTACAGACAAATGTTGTTAAAAGCAGTACAATACTTGCCGTGCAGTACTGCCACACAGTCTTATTACACGCTTTAGGTTTATTAACGTTACTACTAACCTGGCTCTACCGGAAGAGGAGTCTCTTCCTTCACTGGTGTTTCTAGTTCTACAGCATCTTCAGCTGGGGAAGTTACCTCCAAGCTTTCTGAAACTGCAAAAAAGCAAAGTAGTTGCTACATTCTTTCAAAGTACAAACTTCAAAATATAGTAAGACATACAGCTTCGCATTTAAGGTCCATTTTTAAGTTGTGCCATTACAAGTAAACAAAATTTAAGTTTAATAGCAAACTAAGTGAACTCCCATCTACTGGGATAAAATAAAGTGCACAGCTGACTTGAGAAACATCTGGCCTGCCACGCAGTTAAATATATTTGTGTGATAAGTCAGTTACTGGCAAATAAAGGATTACCGCTGCTTTTGAACATCAGAAGAAATCCCATTTTCCTATAAATACAAGAGAAAATGAACCAGTACTAATGAACTACGCCCTTGTTGTTGTACTGTTCCATTAAAAAATAGAGAAAAAAGGAAAAGCACCAATTCAGACGAGCAGCTTTCACAATTCTTTTTACATTCTTAAGAGGTAGGTAGCCACATAACTCACTGAATGTAAAAAAAAAAAAACTGCTGAACAACAACAATAAAACTGATGCATGTGTTTTGGTTTTAAACAAAGGAATAATCTTGAAAAGAGCCACTGTAGTACCCCCAAAAGAAAATCAAGAAGCATCAGAGTCAAAAATTGTGACACATTCAATCTATACCTAGCCAGTGCGATAAATGCTATGTCTTCAAAAATAGAAGCTCTCTAAACTACTTGTGTTCTTGAAACTGAAAACAGTTTTTATATATAAGTAAACAAAAAAAATTAAAAAATAAAATAAGAATTCCCTCCAGCCTAAAAAGAGAGGAACTTGAACTGGGATCAGTCCTCTTTCACCCTAGAACTTTAACTTTGACATAATTACAAGTCATTGTTACTTACACTACGTTGATTTAACCTACACACACGCAAAGCATCTAGCCTCACATTCTTAACATGCTGTTACATTCTGTATAATTTTTAAGTGTTGGATATGTGAAGAAAGAAAAAAGGTTAGAGGAAAAAAACAGTCAAGTAGATTCTAAAGCAAAGGATTAAGTGAGCAGTTTTCAAGAAACCTTTCAGATCTTTTTGTATCAGCACTTGCGTGGGGAGTGGGGGTATCAGAAGAACCTTGCAGGCACCCTGCAGTTTAGGATTAGCTAATATATCCCACAAACATTTCCTGAACTGTGACTAATAAATTAAGTATTCCTATATGCAAACCACACCTTCCTTATTTTCTGGCTGCTGCTGCTTCTTTTTCTTCTTGTCTTCATATATTGGCCTCTTCTTTGGCACAGAGTCTTTGGATGGCACTTCAACACCTGCAGAAACATTATTAAAAATCATTTAATTACTGTTGTACCTTCTGAGACACTCAACATTCTTCCAGGTACCCATGTGAATTACTGTGTTGATTTGAGCAAAATCAAGCTGTAGCTGTGCAGAAATGTGAGGTTTATAGTAATTATAACAGGGATTTAAGAGAAATCATGGCCTTAGTGTATCTTTAATGGATACAAACAGAGTGGTTCTCTACAAATATAAAAGGAATGATACTCAGCCTCTGGAATTCTCTTCTTTCCTCAGCCACATAAATTACCAGGCAGAAATTAGGAGATAATAATAAAAATATAATAAATAATAATAAAATATATTTGATAAGTTTACCTCATGGAAAGGGAGAAGCAGATTAAATTTGACTGACAAGCAGGAAATCTTCTACATACCCTTTTCCTTACAGAAACACAAGAAGATATACTGTTCCTATAGACTAACTAACTGGAGGCAAAGTAACCTACTTGCTTAAGAGAGCACATGAATTAATCCAGGAGGATGCAGATCACTAGTCTTAGAAGAGCTGCAGCCCAGCTCATCTGCTTTTCCTGACCTTTGGATTAGGCAATGGAAGCAAGTTATTTTCCATAGAGTTCCATAACTAGCATCTTCAAACCACACGTGGAATGCATTAAGAAGCTAGATATTTTAAGTGCAAGATGAAAATATACAGACATCTAGAACTACTTTTAAAAAAAGGCCACAGTTCAACGCTACTAGAACACAACTACAGCACAGTAGCTTTATGTGGAATTACTGTGCTGATTTGAGCAAAGTGATCGCCCATCTGGCCCCAGACAGAGAAAAACAACTGCAAAGAGCAGTAAGGAGAAATAAATGAATTTTCTTTTTTGGTTGGTTGGTTTTTGGAGAAATAAACACACCACACCTCTACAGCTTACCCTGAGCTTGGAGCAGTTTAAGCGTAGCCTCTGCTCTGGCTCTGGCTTCTCGCTGAGCTTTTGTTAAAAGTTTTCCCTCCTTCTTCAAACGCTCCTTCCTCTCTTTTTCTTTCTGCTTCTTTCTTTCTTTCCTCTCTTGTTCTAATCGTTCCTAGAAAAAGGTTAAAGAACACACAGAAATTTTAAAGCACGCTTCGAACTACACCAGCAAGGGTACAGGTTAAGACTTTATGCAGTAAAATCTCCCTTATTTTATGCAGTACCTCCTCTTTGCGCTTAGCTTCTAATTCCTCTAGTCGTCTTATGCGTTCTTCTTCTTCTCTTTTTGCCCGTTCCTCCTCCTCTTTCATTTTAGCCAAGGCTTCTTGCATAGCTTTAACTGTGGCTTTACTGGGCCCCTTTTTCTTCTCTTTTTCTTTTTCTTCTTTCTCACCTTTCTTCTTTTTCTTGTCTTTTTTCTTTTTGTCTCCCTCATTGTCATCAGCTACAGAAAGAAGAGGCACAAGATCAAAGACCCCAAAAATTTTAAAGACTCCAAATATAATTACTTTTTCAAATACTATAAATAACTACAAACGAGGAACATTTTCACTTGGCTACTACATAAGTACTTCATTATGAAGAAATAAAACTCCTAAGTTAGAAAGACAGGGCCTGAAGTCTTAATGTAACAGATGTCTAAGAATAATTGGACTGAAAAATGATGTTTGCATTACAGAACTGTTACGTACATATGGTAATGAGAAATCACCATCTGGCTTTTGTTTCCCCCTGTACCTGAACAAACTACAAGCCAGGGAAAAAAACAGCCACATGTGAGCCAACACGAAGAGGCAGACAAGGCTACCGAATATCTAGGATTTCCAACTTAGAATAAAGCAACAAAATCATCCTCAAATCCTGCCAACTCTCTGGTCTTATAAAAACTACAGTGTTAAAATTGTAGCTTTAGAAACCAAGTTACAAACCCTCTGCTCCTGCAGGAGTCTCTCCTTTTTCCCCAGTGGCAGCGGCCATGACTTCAGGAGAAGCCTTCTCTTCAGCTTTTTTTGGAGCTTCCTTCGGCTTTGCTGGTTCTTTACCGCCTTCTAATTCTTCTTTCTCTTTCTGTTTCCTCAGCTTGGCTTTTTCTTCCTCGCGTTTTTTCCTTTCGCGTTCTTTTTTTTCTGCCTTCTTTTGAGCCACTGTTTTTACTTTGAATGAAGACTCTTCTTCTTCATCTCCACTTTCAGCTGCAGGAGCGGACTTGGGTTTTTGGTTTTTCTTTTGTCCTTTTCTAGGCTGGGAGACGTCATCTGATTCATCACCGCTCTCACCTGTAGACAATGTCCCCACACGCTCTTTGCTTTTCTTAACGTTAGTTTCATCTTCTGACACATCATGCTTTTTATTTGACTTCTGAGTTTTCCCTTTGTTTTTCTTAGGCTGAATCTCAAGATCATCATCATCGCTGCCAGAAAGCATGTCTTGTTTTGCTTTCTGAGTTTTTTTAGATTTTGTATCTTTATGTTCCTCTTCCTCACTGTCATAGTCATTTTCAAGATTAGCTTTTTTATTCTTTCCTTTTCTTTTTTTGTCTTGTTTTGATAAGCTTTCTTCGTTGTCATTTTCAACCTGGTAATTAAATGTTTAAGAAATCAGCCATGAAAAATGACATGCTACTGAGAGCTAAGCAGCAGCATTCAGAGATGTCAAGAAAAACTTCTCTTATTGAAGACCAAGTTTGAAAAGCAGTAACTGTTACTGATGAGTATACTACACTCAGCCCACAATTAAAATTTATTCTGATTGACTTTGAATAATTATCTGCATTGGAGACATGGCTTGTGGTAAAATATTTCACAGTTGACACTTACTATTAAATTATGCTTGAGTATAATCAAAAATATATACTGGTTGCTAAGTTTCCCCTAGGAGCCCCTGCCACACCAGAACTATTCTGGGACAGAGGTGTGCTGTATTCCAGCTATTTCCTAGTACATAGCCCCCTTCCCTCCCATCATTCACCTTTCCTGCAGAAGGTTCCCTGTCAGCTTTCCCTCCTTGTGCCTCTATCGACAGTTCTTCCAGCTCCTTCAGGATATCATCTTCACTAAAATAAGAAAGAATTACGGTACTTAAGTAAATGAGCTTTTGCATAATGAAATAAAGACAGACAGGAAAAAAATCTTACTCAAAATCCTGTTTCTTCTTCTCTTTTTTCTTTTTGCCTTTGGATTTCTGAGGTTCTTGCTCCTTCGCAGCTCCTGCACCTTCTATCTCAGCAGCAAGGGCATCAATATCAATATCATCTTTTGCACTAAAATATAAAAGGATTATCAAGAGTTATAAAAGGCTTATCAAGAGTTTAAAAGTTTGTGCACATAGAAGCCATTTGCATAAAACAAACAAAAAAAAGCTTCAAAATATAAGATCAAACAGAACATGAGCAAGTCAGGGACCAAAATTTTAAAAAACAGAATTTAAAAAATCATTAAGTTTATTTCACCCTGTAGGACAGAAAGGAATCCTTCACTTGTTGTCTGCTGCAAGGGAGATGGAATACTAAAATATGTTCAGTTCCTGAAGTACTGACTTTAAAGTTCAGATATGAAATTTGATAAATCTTCTTGGAAGAATACAACCAGATTGTTTCATTTTGTTCCTTCAAAAGATAAATCATTTAGTCCTCTGTATCATAATAGGTGTCACCGACAGAAATGTAACCTGCCAAACTGAAAGTGTAAAATTGATTCAGAAGGAACAGAGTACAGTCCATACCAGACATAAAAGTGGATCATTAAAAAAAATAATAATAAAAAATAAATAATGCAGTATTAGCAACACCTCTCCCAGGCCTAAAGAAAGCCAAAAGAAGTTCCACCAGGCATATGAAATATGCTTCCCACCTCACTAGATCTCATTATATCAAGTTTCTCTTTCTAAAGCATTTTCCTTTCTTGCTGCAAATAACCTCACCTGCAACCAAGCACAAGTGGCTCTTTTCCTTTCCTTTATCAGCAGCTGTACTTCACATCCATTTTTTCCCTTTACTTACACCAGCAGAACTGAGCAAAGACCAAGGCTAATGCCCAGAGATACTTCCCTGTAATCATACTCAAAATGCAACTGTGCGAAAGGAGTTGTGCCTATTCCCTGCTTCACACTTAAAATTTAGGTATTCAGACTAAAAACAGTCTATTAAAGTAGCAAATATTAGGATACTACTCTTACCACTGTGCAGTTTCAAAAAAATCATTTAATCCCTATGCTATTAATATCTCAGTTAACTCTTAGTGAAATTGTCAATCACAGAATAGTTTCTGCCCATGTATATCTATCTCATTTATTGCCAACCACTTACAACACACAGTTGACCCACCAAATATTTAAATCTATACCCAAAAAACAAGGGAAACACATTTCTGTGAAACTCAGGACCACCAAGACACCAGCAAATTCCCAACTACCAGAGTTTCAGTATGGCCAATTTATAAATTCAGAAGTCGAATATTAACAGAGAAAATCAAGTATTTATTGATTATCAGAATTTTGAAGGACCAAATATGTAAGCAAAAGTAGAGGGCTCAAAGAACCATTTTACAAGTGAATGCTGAAATCCACAAGCCCATTTTATCCACAAAATTGGGCATAAACAAGTCACCAAATACTGTCTGTCTGTTACAACAGCACGAGCAAGCATCAGTGCATTTCCTTTGTTTAAAGATTGACTATTTGCATTTTCAAGACCTTAAGTTTTCTTCTATACTGATAGAACAAACAAAATGTAAAGCAATATGATGAATCTCCTCACTGCACAGGATATTGCCAGGGATACATACTTCTAGTCAAGAGGGAAAAAAAGCACATCTCAAATATACTTAACAGTCCTTCTTACATGCTGACACGGTAAGTAGTATATTTCTTAAAGAAATGTAACCCTCAAATACAGAATGCAAGATTTCTAAACCAATCCCCAGGAACCCCAAGAGGAAAGAAATCAACTTTTTGGCTGTTTGCACCTTAAAAACAGCTGACTTGATGCTTCAGCAATTTAAGAGCTGTTTTTATATGCAGTTTAACTGGCTGTGCACCAGGGGTAGCACAGACAGCTGAAATAAAAACGCCAACAATCACCTCTATGCCTAGAGTTAAGCTCTAGTATCAGGCTAACTATGTCACATGTAGGCCCACGCACAGGCCTCGCACTTCTTTTTGCATCAAGTGCAGCACGTCAGTTCATTAAGCACAACTACTTACCTTCTTCTACTCTTAAAGGAGGAGATCAAGACAAACCCAAGCTCGAAAAGGCTTGAAAAGACCAAAATATAAGCTCCGCTACTACTACTACTACTGGCTGCCCAAGTCACGCTACTACAGGGGCCTGACCATATGGTTGCACAGGTACTAAGCCTTTAAACACCTCGTATTTTACATGGATAGTCTCAAAAACGACTTTTCACATTGCAACTTTGCAGAAAGTATGTACAAACATAAAACACATGTTTTTATGCTACTAGCAAAAAGTGCTTATGGTGCTTTATGTTTTCCAGGCTTTAAGGGGAGGGGAGAAGGGGCATGTGCATTACGGGTGGGTTTTTGTTTAGTTTTTAAATCTACTCGAGTCTTGAAAAGGAAAACTTCTTTGGGGAAAAATATCTGAAATCAAACACTGAAAAAACCTAATTTGCAGACATTAAGCTTTAACACCCACCGGTAAGATCAATTTAGGAATAACAAGGAAGACAGTTCAGCTGTCACAACAGTGGAATAAATATAGCACAAGACTCTTTCTAACCTTGGCTTCTACAGCTGAAGAGTCAAAGCTTTCCAAGAAATCTACACTTTGCGCTACATTTCCACTTGGAAGAGGAGACAGAGCAGGCATTGAGCCTGGATGAAGTAAAAATTAAGGCTGCATGCGTTCATCTGCAATATAGAAAGTTATGATTCTTTTAAAGAACTGTAAAGCAAGAATTTCATTGGAAAGCCAAGTTCAAATATTGTCTTCCATGACTAAGAGTTTATTTCCATACTGACCTTGAAGTTCCTTATTTTAAAACTGTGGTCTAGGGCTCTTAGCCAACTGAGTGTTGTTGTAAAGATTTTGAAATGCACAGTCAACAACATAATCATTTCATTAATTGGAATTAGGATTCTGAATTCTAATGATTCTTGACTTTAATATTATTCCATGAGAATTTCCTAATATTATTCCACGAGAATTTCATAATAAAACAAAGTTGAACAGAAGACTGGGAAGGTGCCCTCCCTCTTCTCCTGAAAGATTCTTTCGTGGTAAGGAACATATTGCATTTAAATACAAAGAGCCGGGCTTTCCTACTGGCATTGGAAGATGCACCTAAGAAGCTTTTTCCTATAAACTTAAGTACTTCCCAATCCCAAGTTTCAGAAGCTCAAGCACCCTTGCAAGGAACCTCCTCCTCCAAATTCTCCAGAAGGTCTCACCTATCCTCCCTAGGCCCTAAATTCAGCTCTTGCCCGGGTCCTCACCCCAACCTAAGAGTACCCAACAGAGGAACCTGAAAGCACCAGCATACTCAAACGGTTTTCAATTTTGTCACCAAATTGTTTTCACATCAGGATCTTTATACCTGGAATGACTTTGGCTATTCAAGCTCATCACAATTTGGACTCCAAGGAAGCTTGCTGCTGATCAGGTTCATGCACTGAAATATCGCCACATTCCCCAGGCACAAGAGCCTCAGGGAGGCCTCAGCTCTCAGCTTCGTGCTACTGCACTGCTGAGAAGTGATCATTTGCCTAATTTTCTTCTGACGCTGCTTCAGAAGCAAAGCCAGAGCCACCTTTCTTATTCACATGCTTTTGATCCCAGCCTCTATTTTCAATGCCAGATATGAAGAGACTTCACTCATTCACTAGTTCTGATATTGCTAAAACAGCAGTAAACGGGAGCGAGAGTTAGGTGTGCATACTCCACTCACAAACCTAAACAAGCAATTTTCAGAACAATAAATGGCTGCATCCAAGGGGATCTGTGCCAAACACAGGGCAAAGCTATGCAGTGGGAGAAGAAACAGCAGTCAGGCTAATTAAAGGAGATAGCAGTAATCCATAACAAGTATGCAGCAATTACCACATTTCAGATGCCAAACAAAATTCTTTTTTTCTTTAGAATTACATCCCTGATCAAAAAAAAAAAAAAAAAAAGGGTTCTATACTTCCTCTGTGCAATTTCACTGCTGCTTGCCCTTTAAACAGGATTATAGGACTTCAGAACATTCAAAAACATTTCACAAGTAGCATATAGGAACATTCATACTGAAAAAACATCGACCTTACTGACCTAGCTAGAACATTACGAACACGTACTTCAATATTTTAAAGATGCTGTTTTTGCCCGAAGGGTTCCAGCATTAGTTGTGTGCGCAGACTACTGAAAACCTGCATCACACAGTAAAAAAGCAGGCCAATTACTACTAGATTCCTGCATATTCAGTGGGCCACCAGCTACATGCTGTGCTAGCACACCATTCTGTACCTAAGCAGGATCAAATACACCCAGACCACCCCAAATACCCCAAATACGTACTTGGATAATGTTTAAGAAAGGTGGGAGCAATACAGGGAATTCAGCAACAACCCTGGTGAAATCACAGCATCGTCAGCACGGCAACAGAAAGTGACACTCAAAAAATATATAATAATCCAATCTACTTGTGTAACATGTTTACTACAAACAGTGGTAAAAAATCTACCTGAATGTATGAAACATTTGCAGTGTGAAGATTACAACAGAGATGGGAATAAATGAAGAGCTTTTACCTACCTCTGCTGGGTCAGATGTACAAAGACGGCCAGCAGCTCTCCTACTTATAACATCCCAAGCAGTTGCAAGGTATTGAGTCAGAAAAGCGGAAAGTCCCTGTGACTGATATGCAGATGGGCTGTAAAAGACCATCCCACTGCCTTTCTTGCTTGTGCACCAAGGAATCAACATTTAAGACTAAAACCCCAGTTAAAAAGAAAAACACACAACCTCAGCTATTATAACATCTGATGAAAAATACTAAAACAGCATGTACTTTAAGGGGATGGTTGCTTGGTTTATTGTGTCTGTTTTTTTATGTTAACATGAGGAACAATCATGGGTTTGGAACAAGTTTTTTTTTTCTGATGCAATTGCTTGCAACAGCTAGAACCTAGAAATTCCCCATGGAAGACATTGTGAGGCCAGAGTTCACCCTAACACAAAGTTTGGTTTATGGATGTCCAGGCTTCTGTTAATCTTACCTTCCATATACCCTGATTTGCTTTAGTCTTTTAAGGGCATTCTTTGCCTTTTTGCTTCTAACTCGTGTACAATTAGAAAGACAGATTTTTGCAGCAGCTAGAAAGTTTGAAGTTTTGCCTTTACTTTTGCAGTCTAGGATATTACAGGGGTTAATTAGCTCAAATCTCACCAGAAGTTGTCACGCCACAGGGTAAGATTTAACTTAAATCTCTAAAATATGATAAAACGTAGTAGTTTTCTAATGAAGTACATCAGAACAGTTACAAGTATTTTAATTATCATTCTTCTCTTCCCTGACAGGTTAATAAGTGACCCTAAGTACTGCCATCGTTAATATATTCAAGAGATTTTTGCAACTTGACAAACAGAAAACTGGGCATTAGAAACTTCAATGGCTTCCCTCCTGAGTGCTGCCACAGAGAACAAGGCGAAAAGTGGGGAAGACAGGACTTCAGCCATCGAAATAAGATCAGTACACCCTGTATTTTACTTTGCTCAGTGAACTTCTGCAGCCCAAACGTGTGACTCCCTTTCCTCACCAAACAAGCTCCTCCAGCTTTCTGCATGGGTAAAACAACAGCAGCATTTCATAGGTAATCTGAGAACAGACCAGCAAGACCACCAGCAAACACGCATGTTTTCTTCGTGCTCTTTCCTAAGATCTTCCACAATTATGACTGAGCACACCTGTAACAGCACCTGCAACGCATGTCCCCCAACAGAGCAGAACTTCATCAGAAACAGGCACCGCTTGACTATGAGGCAGGGATGGCATCCTGACTAGGCAGCGGGAAGAGAAAACTATTAATCCATGCATGAACTGAAAGAGTGGAGCAATGGGATTAATTAGCACTATACAAAGGAGCTGAGCTGCCCTCATTTATATCAATTTCACTCCATTGAAATTAGTTAAATGCAACTCAAAATAGAAACAGGAGAATTTAGCTTGGGATGGGAACGAGCCTTTAACTACTGGAAATCCAACAGCCAGCTTTGCAAACAAAGTCAGAGAGATAATACTCTCCTGGCCAAAACAAAAAGGTACGTGCAGAGTCAACGATTACAAGTGCTTTTTTGACTTTTGTACGAAGCGTACTACACAGACCAACACAAAAGTTTGCCTGCACTTTAAAACAGAGATAATAATATTATGTTAAAAATATTTTAATCGGGCTTGCTTTCAGACTGGCTCTGTAAAGAAGTTCAAACATCAGAAAAAGCTGTACAAGTAAAAACAGACTAAAAAAAGCATTAATGCGCATGGGGCAGAAGAGACAGAAAGTTGACACAGCAAGAAAGTTGCATCACTGCTGCGAACTCACTGCCCACATTCCTGCATAACCAGAAGGCTCATTTTTGCTGAGGCCACTTTGGAGATATTTCATCATTTGCATGACACCAGCTCTCCTAGCCAACTTCAAAGGAACGTCACTGTCATTAAGTCGTTTGCTTTTGCTTAAAAAAAAAACAACCTGAACATCAAAAAGGCTGAAAGAAGCTGAGCCATCTGTTTGGTTTTGCGTGAGTGTGAGACCAAATGAAAATGCTATCTTTAACCAGGTCTTTATCATCCCCCCCCTAAAGCACCTCACCCATCCTCCGTACATGTGGTCGCTAAGCCCAGTAACAAGGATGGATTTCTAAATACAAGCTGATCAGCCCATAGCAAAATTAGCAAGTTGCAAAGGCTGGATGGCGTATCTGTAGATGTTTTAACTCACGGGTGTTAAGGTACGTAGGCATTTTCTCTTCAACAAAAGGTCTGTAGGCATTTTCTCTTCAACAATACAAACTTACAGACTGGAAGAAGCCATCTGGTTTCTCCTGCTGAAAGCATTTCGATTATATATGCCGGAGACTGAATGTTGGGAAAGAACGAGCTGCACTCCTTCCTCTGGCCACGAAGTGAGGGGTATCCACGTGAGCACCAGCAATGCAACCCACTGCCAGAGATAAGCAAACCAGGGCCCCAGAAGGGGCCACCCGCTCCTTGCCTTCTCCCAGACGATGGGGCAGAGCAGGCAAAGTGACTGCCTTCCCAGTTCCCAGCCAGGCTTTCCCCTCACCAGCTCGGGCAACCCTGCAGCCACAGCTTCTGGCAGAAAGCTGGTCAATTTTTGATGGCATCACAGCAGCAGATCCAACACAGTGCAAGTGGTTACAGCATTCAGCCAGGGACAGCAGGAGCACAACCACGAGGCCAGGAACGGCGGACAGGTCGACTCAGTCAAGCGTGATGCAGAGGTGCACCTCCCTGTTTTCCCCAGGAAGACTAAGGAAGCTACCTAATTACATGAGGCAGCAAGGAAGTAAAACCTGACTAAAAGGGCAATTGGTTTTTATTCAGGCTCTCAAGATAATGATTTCATTTCATAAAATTCAAGAGTCATGCCTTCTCTTTCAAGTTTGGCCACGGAAGAAGACGGGAATAACTATCAGCTAAGCCAAACCTTCTGAAAAAGGCACAGAAAAGGTAACCCTTAACCCCAACAGATTGTAGGGAGGGGAAAAAAAGCATACAGAAAAAAACAACACACAAGAAAGTCTCCTTTACATATCCTAGACAAAAATATCCCTCACCACAACCTAAAATTCCCACATAAAGATGCAGCAAAACTTCAAGAATTTCGAGCTTCTGTTGTAGCCAGCAGTTGACAGCACAAGAGCTCTGGGAAAAAAATAAAAAATAAAAAGTTCTTCAAGGCTCAGTTGAAGTGTTTAGCACCCAAGGTGGCTAAAAGCATGGAATATGAAACACTAAGTACAGAAGTATCATTCAGTTGCCCCTGAAAGATTAGTTTTTGGCTTTACTTGTTTAGAAAAAGCACACAGATGACAAAAATGACCTCCAAGTCCACTGCTTCGTAGCCTCCATGCATTTCTCATGGTATTTTTGTGATGTGCTCGGATTTTTATACAATTTAAACCACTGCATGAAACACACTCTAGATAGTCTGTAATCCTGAGAAGCAAAGGGTATCCACCTACATGAACTACAACTACACCCATACTTCATCGAGCAGCGTGCACCCAAAGGAACACATTTCAGCGTTAAAATAGCACATTCATGTTTAAAATCTCCAGACTACTGTAAAAAAAAGGATACGTAAGAAAAATAAGTCATCAGTGCTGCAAGCACCGGGATCAAAACACACATCAGCTGTGAGATACCAACTGCTTTCAGACCAGAACACCCACCAGGCTGCACTGCACTGTTTTTTTTTAAGCAAGTCAAGCTTAGTGACTGAACTGATTACGTGCACACAGTCTGTGTGCAGAATGATTTCCTCATAGTCCACGGGACTTATTTTTTGGCAAAGAAAGGAAAAAAGGAGTATCATGCAAGTAGTAAAAGTTATTGAACGGGAGGTTTTGTCCAGAGCTACACCACCAAGTCCCAGGCAGCTTCCGAGCGATGAACCGTGCAGAACAAACACATGGCAACGCACGCGAGCCCAGAGTCAGAAAAACAGGACAGTGCTAATGCAATTAAAACTGGCAGAGGTATGCAGAGCTCCCAGCTTGTCTGCCTGGACAGCACAAGTGTCAACAACAGCAGCAGCAAAGTTTAACTTACCATAAAGCCCTTTATTCTGAGTGAGGTTTTCCAGAGATCTGCACCGAACTTGAACAGTTTTCTGCAATTCCTGCTGGCTTGCAGCAAATATTTCTACACTTTTCATGAACAGTAATTGCAGATTAGATTTAGAGGCCTACTATAAGGTAACAGATGAAGAGAATCGAGATCTAGACAAGAAAAACTGCTTCTAACACTTTATCAAGTGGATGGTAGTGCTTTTTGGTTTATGCTGCCATTACTGCAAATATTTGCAGATCCCCACAGTGTTTATGCAGTGACATGACGCTTTGCTTTCAAAAAAAAATCCAACAAAAGGTATAAAAAACGTTTTCTCACAAATATGCAATGCTCTGGGGAGTACATAAATATACTTTTGAGTAGAATAGGCCAATAAATTTCTCTCGTGGAGGAGTTATTTTGCACCGTTGTACTCCATCTTTCAGTACACAATCCTGGCAGCTCCCCGATGAGATGTGCAAAACAGGGATCTTGAGGGTTTATCAGCTGCTGGAGAAGCTTTGCTGTGGAACTATTCTCGAGAAGCAGATAGAGACAGTTACTGTAAATTTTCTGGGGTACAGAATGTTTCTAAACTACAGGTGTTTGAAAGCTTTGGAGCCTTCACAGAACTTTCCAAGGCAACAACTAGAAGATTTCATGTAATACTCTAGCAAGAAAGGGCCAAACGGAATGATTAATAGACGGTGCCAGCAATTTAATTTGCAGAATAGGAAGCAATATATAGCAGCAGCAGCAGCACTGTAAGTCTTATTTTAGCAGCAGTGTTCATTCTTGGCTGCAGAATCACAGCTGGCACCTGTAACTTCTAAAGCAATATGCATCAACGATCAGAGCAGTATGCCCGGGCACCAGCTCGCGATATCAAAGGGCACAGGAACAAACACACCTGAAGATGACGTATGGGAAGCTAAAGAAAACTACGGAGAAGAAAAAGAGGACTAAGCTGGGAGAAGAGGGGAAAAATGCATATGAAAAGCTGAGAACGCCAAGGGGAAAGATTCAGATTCCAGGCAGGAAATTATTTGTAGCTTACTGCTTATAGAACATTTACTCGAAACATCGACAGCAGCAGTGTGAGGCTTGAATTCAAAGCACACAGTTCTGCAGTTTAAAGCAGCCCTTCTTCCCACGCGTTTAAAAAAAAAAAAAAAAAAAATCCTATACTGAACTCCCAAAAACAGCAGGGGAGAACCTTGACATACCTTCTGCCATCACAGCTCTATCCAAAAACCAAAGCACAGCACATCGCTCCTGGGAGGTGCCAGATTACACATCAAAACACCCACACTTCCATTAGGGGCGTCTGGATGATCAGATGTCTTTTTTTTATTGACAGCTCTGCTAGGAGGTTTCATCTGAAAACGAGCGATCGACACAACCGCACGGGTTCCAAAGAGGAAGCCATTAAGGCAGCTTCCATACGGCCCAGGAGCGATTTATGACCCTAGACGCTCTTCACCTTTACAAAGCACCTCTGACATGCCGCCTGGCCACCCTGCATCAACACATCCTTCGCTCACGGACCCACGCACACCAATCCAGCAGCGGGAGGCAATAATAAACTCCACGGGAGCGTAACAGAGGTGCTGGTAGAGCAGAAACAGGTTTGAAGGTGTTTGTTCAGACAGCAGCGTGCGTTCGTAACAGGCAGTGATGCCACATCCCCATTCCTGCCCTGCTCACCACAGCTATCGCCTCCCTCAGGGACTTGTCCTTGCGTACTTACAGCCGGCTCCCATGCCAAAATTCTCCCTCAGCCTCATTTACCTGGACATAATTTATTACTAACCAGCAGAAATACAGGAGGGGGAAACTACAGAACCTAAGTCAAAGCTGTGGGGGTGAAAGGGGGAAAGAGGAAGAGGGCAAAGACGACCGGTACCTTCTGTAACTTGTCTCAGTACGTCAGGAGAAAAGCAGAAAATCTCCTTTCTGTCACATCAATGCCCAAACCAGCATTCACAACACCGACACACACCTGCTTCTTCCCATGTGCTTCCTCTGCACTGCAAGTTGTGCCCTCGAGCTGCTGCGTGCTCTCAGAGGCAGCCAGGAGGGATGCAGGGGACTGTATCAAAAACACAGCTGTCAGGGAACGAAAGGGGAAAAGAATGAAACGAACAACTCGGCACAGCGTAGAATTGAGTTTGTGAGAAACAAAACTGACTGGAAGCCGTGGATTGCAGGCAGCCATTCCTCCCTCACTTGACTGGAACAGAAAGGAGATGGAATGGGGGTGTCCAAGCCAAGCCCCCAGCTTACCCCTCGCCCCATAACACGGTATTGCCACTCCAGTAGCAGTTCGTGAGCTGTGCCACGTTTGCAAGGCCTCAAGACTAAAGCTTGTCGAGCTTGCTTTGGCTGAACTTCTCCTAACCTGCCTGTAACTTTTGCTTGATTTAGCTGTGACAGCAATCTTTCTAATTGACCAGGTGTCTGCGCCTAATTGGGCTTCACTGCTGTTTACCCTGGCACACTGCAGCCACAGCTTCGCACAGAGAGCAGTGGCAAGCAGGAACCCTTGCAGAACGAGGTATTCCCAACCCTAACACAACCTCGTAGCAGGGAAACACAGGCCTGGTAGGAAAGCAGAGGCACGGAGCGGTGGAGATGCAAGCACGAGACATAAACAGATGCCTCATACAGGGCACGGCACTGGACACCCCACAGCTCTCCAAGGTCAGCTAAAAGAAACATGGACCTGGACAAAAATGGTTTAATAAACCGTAATCTCTCACTATTATCACTCCTCGTGAAGGACACTTGATGCTGATAGCTCACCACAAAAGCTCACCACCCCCAGGATGAAAACACTGAGCTCAGGGCTTGGAGCAGCAATGAGATGGTAAGCGTAACTATTTTAACTGCATCGTTGTTCCTTCTTTTTCTGTGACAATCAGATTTCAGTTGTTCTAACAATAAGCTTTGGGCTTCTCTTTTAAGCTTCCTTCTTTTAGCCATAAATGAGATTTTGCACAGAGCGACCAACAGAGGCCTGAGCCTGGTAATTTACAGACACTTGGAAGAGAACAAGCACCTGGTGGGCACTAAGGCTCTCCGAGTCTCTCCCACACACACACCGCTACCACTGGAAGGGCCCAGGAGAGCAGCGCTCCCGTACCCAAAGGCTTCTGCGCAATGCTGGAGCACCAGTCATGTGAGGAGTGGCTGGGAGCACTGGGGGTGTTTAGTCTGGAGAAGAGGAGGCTCAGGACAGACCTCATTGCTCTCTGCAGGTACCTGAAGGGAAGGGGTGGGGAGCTGGGGGTCGGCCTCTTCTCACAGGTGACAGGACTAGAGGGAATGGCCTCAAGTTGCGCCAGGGGAGGTTCAGGCTGGAAATGAGGAGACATTTCTTCTCAGAAGGAGCAGTCAGGCACTGGGACGGGTTGCCCAGGGAGGTGGTGGAGTCACCGTCCCTGGGGGTGTTCAAGGAAAGGTTGGACGTGGTGCTTGGGGACATGGTTCAGTGGGTGACATTGGTGGTAGGGGGGTGGTTGGACCACATGATCTTGGAGGGCTTTTCCAACCTTAATGATTCTGGCATCTACTGCAGCAGGTACAAAGAGCATGAGGCCAACCCTCCCGCAGAGCACAAAAATCCAACCCCTCCTTCTTCCTTCTCAAGTGACACTTGACTCATCTCCTCACCAGAGCTGCTCCTGAAGCGTACCTGTTAAACACAGCCCAGGAAACAAGATGATGACAGACACTACAAAACAGCCTGCATGGTGTGGCAAAAGGTGTGAGGAACAATAATTAGACAAGGTAAATCTTTAGTAACAAAATACGTACACTGCCCAGAAAGTATCAGGAAATAAAGAAGTATATGCTCTAACCTGGAGGTTAACAACCTTAACTAACACCTTCCTTAATGTCTTAATGGAATAGTCATGGAGGGAGTCAAAAACTATTAGAAAAGAAAGGAGAATACACAGACTGTAAAAATAAAAAAACGCAGCCATATTTTTATCAGAAAAGGTAGAGGGGATGGGTGTCACAGAGGGGCGGTTCGGGGAACAGATTTGAGAGAGGTACTTTCCAAAAAGGAGCATTTAGTGACTCAAGAAGGGTATACGGACTGGGCAGATGGGGTACGGAGAAAGATCTGTCTGGTTCCTGTTTAGCGCACGCTTTGGGGCTGTTCTCATTTTGCCTCCTTGTCGCTATTAAGGAAGAGCACTCTCCAAACTGACTGCGGACTCGTGATTACGGCTTTACCCCGACCAGCACCAGCGCCCTGTCTCCTCGGAACGCGCACAGACGCCTGCCACTACTGGCTCGCCGTTCCACGCGGCTACACCCAGCCACCTTCCCCCCCTTTAACGCACACCTCCGCGACGAGGCGCTGACCCGCACCCGAGCGCGGAAGGGCGGCTCTCCCCGCACCACGGCGTGCGGGCAGCCGCGGCCGGCTCCCCCAACGGCCCCGCACCGCCACGAGGCCGCGGCCGGGGCCTGACTCAGCGCCGCCGCACCGGCGCTGTCACGTTCCCGGGGAGGGACCAGCGAGGGGGGGAGGGAAGGAGAAGAGCGGAGCCTCGCCGCCGTCCTTACCCGTCCTCGCTCTTGTTCTTCTGCTTCTTGCCCATGGCGGCGGCCGCCCCCGCTGGTCGCTCGTCGCCCGCCTCAGCTCCGCCGGCCGCCCGCGCCCGCCCGCAGCCCCGTGCATACGGCGAGCCGCCCGCCCCGCCCCGCCTCGGCCTCCGGCCCCGTCCCGGCCTGCCCCGCGCCGGCACGGCCCCGCAGCGCCGCCCGCCGCTCGGAGGACGAGGCGCGACCGGAGCCGGTACCGCTGCTGGTGGAGGCGGCGCTCGGCGGCCGGGCGTGAGGGGCGAGAAGCCGGGGCGAGCCCTTGTGGTGCGTCCCGGGAGCCGCGCCTCTCTCTTACCAGAGCCAGACGCAGAAATCTTTAAATCGTATGGTTGCGTTTTTATTATTTTTTATTATTTAGTTTTTATTTATTTATTTTTGCCGCCCTCCCAGCGCCCCCGCCCCGCCCTTATCATCCCCTCTCTTTATCAGCCCCCGCCGCCGGGGAGCTTATCTCCCCGCCGCACCCACCGCGCGGATCTCCAGGAAGCGATTAAAAAAAAAAAAGAAAACCCAAGGACAAAAACTTTTTTTTATTTTATTTATCATTTTTAATCGTTTTTAACATCCCCGTTTCTCACGCACCCGCCGCTCTTCCGCGGCCGCCCTTACCTCGGGGCCGCTCCGCGCACCCCGCCCCAGGGAAGGGCCGCTCACAGGAGCGGGGCCCCCTCGCGCCCCCGCCGCGCGCGCCCAACGGCAGCCGCCGCTGCCGCCGCCGCCGCCTGCCCTCCCCTCACGGGCGCCGCGCACGCGCGCTGGCCGCCCTCGGGAGGAGCGGCAGCCGCCTCGACCAATGGCAGCGCGGGGACGGGGGGGGGTTGTCCCGCCCCTCCCTGGATCTCGCGAGACTCCGGCAGGGCGCGACCGGCGCGGCTGAGGTGAGCTGAGGCGGGGCGGCGGCTCTGGCACGGAGGTGAGTGGTGGCGGGGTTGTGTGGGGCTGGGGAGGCCAAAAAAGCTGCCCGTGGGCTTGGCAGGGAGCTATTGGGGGTTAAGGGGCCGCGTCCCCCGTGGGCAGCCGTTGTTTGTCACGGCCCCGCGGCGCCTGCGCCGGTACCGGCCCCGCCGCCCCCCTGTGGGGATCCCGGGGTGTGTGGCTGCGCCTTGGGAGGGTCCGGACGGGGCCCGGCAGCGGTGTGGGTGTTGTGTGAGGAGCGGGAGTCGCCGCCCCGCTGGTGCGGCAGGGAGAGCCGGGAGCCCTCAGGTCGTAGTGGAGACTGGAGGGGCTTATTTCCCTTTTACTTGCTGCTTGTTTCAGGACAAGGCTTCCTAACCCCTTCCTAGCAGCGTTCGTCCCTTTCCTGAAGACCTAGTGGACACTGAGTCGCGCCGGTAAGTTTTTTACTACCCTTCTATTCTTTCAAAATACAAGAAAGACAAAGGAAATGCTACCAGAGACCTGAGATAAGGTGCTGCAGACCAGAGCAGGTCTGGCTGTGGTGTGCGTGGCATTAATGCAACGCTGCTGACATTGCATTAGACTTGGAGTATTGCCACGGTGCTGGTACCCTGCCCATTATGACTTAAAATGGGTTCTTGCCTCTGCATGCAAAGCGTTTGCAAAGTCAATGGTTCTGGTAGTTTGGCTATTTTAAAATATTGCTGAGAGTATTCTAGAACCCAAATCTGGTGCATCAAACCAGTGGCCAGCAGCTAAAGAATCTGATTAGGGTTCTCGTGCACTGTCCCTGTGTTTCCATTTTAAAGCTGTCACTCATTACAGTGACAATTTTTTTACTGTAATGTGAAAAATTATTCAGGAGAACAATGTTTTGTTTTTCCAGCTCTTCGAGCACCCTCGGTCTCGATATTTTCTGCCTTTTGAAGCATTTGGAGAGGGGGGAGTTTTAGAGGAAATGATTTTAGCTGCATTTCTTCACAAAGCAATTAGGTAGTGGCTTTGGGGGTTTTTTAAATCCTTTCCCTGGCTGCCGTAAGGTGGTGCTTGCAATTGCAATTTTCTTGTATTAATTGAAGCAGCGTGTTGGCCTAAGGCGATTGCTGTTGAGCACCCTTCCTTTTAGCTAAGGAGAGCATTAATTCAGATTGAAATATGTTAATACACGTACTTAATGCATTTAAACTAGCAAAACATATGCTGAACGCTGCTTAGACTTAATCTGAGACATCTCTTTTTCCCAGAAGGATGGAGCTTTCTGACTGCTTCTTCTAGTTTCCCAGCATTAATTAAAGGTACACAGACATGGCTCAGGATGTCTGTTCCTTTGGAACTTGTTAATTTTAATTCTTTATAGTGGTTCGTAATTCCAGGTTCCTGTGCACTGTCAGTACATGGCCCTGGGATGGAGAGAACAGGACCTGATTGGAGTCCTTGTTGCTACCTGTGTTCGTTGTGCAGACGTTCCCCAAGGGGAGTTTTGATACTGAACATATCCATGTGCTGCAGTCTTTAAGCAGCATTCCATTTTATTTCTGTACAGTGTGGACTGCATGTAAGAGAGATCAGGCTTTAAATTAAAAAGTCTTTGCATGTCAATTCTGTGTATTGATATTTTCACAGATCTGAAGGGATCGCTTTACACTTAAAGATGGCTGCTGATACGTCTGTTGAAATCCTCCAGAAAGTTCTGGAGAATGAAATACTTCAGACCACCAAGGTAGTAGAAGAACATCTGGATGCTGAAATGCAGAAGCTGGACCAAATGGATGAAGATGAACTGGAACGCCTTAAACAAAGGAGGCTTGAAGCACTGAAAAAGGCCAAGCAGCAGAAACAGGTAAGTCTTGTACTAATATAGACTGCTGATGTGCAAAATATAACCGTTTTTGGAAATCCTAGGGGAACTGTACATGTGACCTAAGTGTTTTCTTCTCTTTCTTCACCTTTCTGTACTTGTTAATTTTAAGCTATTCAGGAAAGCAGATTTCTGTACGCGTGTGCTTGCTTTGTGGTTTTTAACAGGAGAAAGGAAGCTCTGTGATTATCTTACAATGATGACAGGACAAGGAGTCTAATCCAGAGATTTCAGTGTGTTGGTATTCACTGAAGGTTGTCATCTGAAATCATAAGCCTCACAGACAACCTAATCGTAGGCCATTTTGGTACCTTATACCTCTGAATTCTGGAGAATCTTAGTTAAGGCATGTAAGCGGTGCCTGTTCTTTTCTAAGGTATTTTGCAGAAGAAAGATTCAGTTCTTTTCTTGTCCCAATTCTTCTACTCCAGTGAAATGTTGGCTGTGTATGACTGCTTATTTTTCTTGCTGAAAGGACTTCTGCTTTGGTCCCTGGTATATCTGGCTAAACTGTAATCCTCAACGCTTTCCCAAAAGTCTCCTCAAGCATAGATGGTTCTTCCTGAAAAGAAAGTTTTGGTAACATATGGTGTGAGAGCTAAATTCTAAATAGGGAATCCATAGGTTTCTTAACTTCATGCAAACCTAAACAAAGAAACGGGGACGAGGGGGAGGTGACTGGGTTGAAAGATGTGGTGGCTAATGCCATGCTTTCAAATGGGAATGCAGTAAAATGTTGTTGCGTGGTTGGAATGCTACAGGAGAGGCAGTTAGTTGCTTTGATTCTCTAAAGATGGGAGTAGAGAAGGTTCACACTGCTTGTGTGTCTTCGGAAGTTCAGTTCGTATTCAACTCCAGTGTTGTAGTGTTGTCCATTTTCAAAAGTTGTAATACTTGGGCATTCTCTAGATGTTAACATGTTAGTTCTCATGTGAAAAGTTCTTCATGTTAATTGATCTCACCTCGTTGTTCTCATGCGTTTCCAAATTTGAAGTGGGATGCTATTCTGTAAGATGCCCCACGCTCTTCTGGAATAAGAATGTGCCAGGAAATTAACTTATCCACTGTTGAAGCATAAGTCAGTGCTTGATTTGCATCATGATAATTTCTTCATGTGATTTCTTCTAATGTTCATGTTAAAATGTTCAGGAAATCCTTTGTTCTGTTGTAATTTAGTCTACAGGAAATTTTTGATTTCCTAGAAGCCCCCCCTTTTTTAATCTCTAACACACAACTGCAAAATCAAGAATGGTGATTTTTTTTCACTGAAAGCTGAAATGTCATGTTCTCGTCATGTTTTTGTCATGCTTCACTCTTAATCATTTAGCTTAGTCTATATGTGTTTTAATACAGCGTAATTTTCTGTATCATGGAAACTGTTTTTGTTGTGTTTTTCTCCTAACTGCATGTCTTGAAAATCTAGGAGATTATCTTTTCCCAAACTGTATTTGCACATTTAGTTGAGCAGGTTTGAAACTGTAAATGTTAGCTCGTGAATTTCTGCTTGTCCCTTCACTTTGTGAGTAATGGCTATGCATGCCTGTGTTGTCAGGGTTTTTTTTTGGAAGCCTAGCTCTTAGTAAGATACATTATTAGTCTGTATTCAGTAGATAAGCATCATGTTTTTGCAGGCTTATTTCTCCCTATTTTTTAATAGAGAGAAAGCGATAATACCTGTTATAGCTTGAATCAGTTTTAGACAAGTTCTTCTAAGGTGCAAAAACATTTTAGAGTGGCCCAAGTTGTAGATTTACAGTTCTCAAATCCCAACAACTTTGTTTTCAGTTTTATCTTTGAACTAGTCTAATCTTACTGGGAAGCTGTGCTGCAGAAATGTGAACAAATCTGTGCAGGACTTGTATTTGCAAACAAGAAAGGTGCTCAGCCACCTGCCTGCTGTTGAGAAAGAGGCAAATTAGAAGTATCGTCTGGCCTAGAGACCTTTGCCTGATGTGTTTCTGCCTGTTACTGGATGAAATGGGTTTTCACTGAAGCCCCCTCCCTTTTTTTTTTTTTCTTAAAAGCTGTAGAGCTTGCATGACAGATGCAGGACTAACTAAATGTTAATTATTTCCTTTTCCATAAGGAGTGGCTTTCAAAAGGACATGGGGAGTACAGAGAAATCCCAAGTGAGAGAGACTTTTTCCAAGAAGTCAAAGAAAGTAAAAATGTGGTTTGCCATTTCTATAGAGATACAACTTTCAGGTATGGTAAATAAGCTATCTTCAAGAAACCTTTTGTTTCTAGATGTCTACAAAAATCACCTTTTTTTCAAATCTCATAAGTAAATACAGTTTATTTAGAAGCATGCTAATTCATTGATTTTCTTTTTTCCAATTCTTACTTCCCTCTGAAAGCTTTTTTTGATTCCAACTAGAGTTGACATGATTTGACAAGGATTAATACCCTCTTGCATAGTTGATTAGAATACAAATGCGTAACTTCTCTGACAGCATTTGAGAGATTGCTGTGGTTCATTATTGATTTAGCTGGAGGGAGCCAGCTCTAAATTTAGTGACCATAGCAACTTCAAAAAGATCGCTTTGGTTATTCCAGATGGAGATATTCTGGACAGTTCTGGCAACCAAAAATCCAAACGTAAACCAAAACCTGTCTAGGCAACTTCAATATTCAATGTTTTGACTTTGAAAGGATTTGTAGATACCAGTCACAGCTCTTTCCCTTTTGGCCTGTACCTTTGTCGTTATGTCACTTCTTTAGGGTGCGAGAGACCTAGATCTATGTCCTGACTCAAAATAGGAACCTAAATTAAGATCTCCCACTTCCTTGGAAGAATTTCAGAAGTTCTGGGTTGTAGGCTATTCCTGGGTGGGTTTATCTCAATGTCTTCTGTTAAAATGCAATTGCAAAACAGAGCTGTTTGTTGAAGGAGGAGCCGGTTGTCCTATTTTTTTTCCCCAAGTTATGTTTTCTCTGATTTACGGAACATAAACTGAAACAACATCAATGTGAGAAACTGAAAGAGGTCAAATCCAGATTATGCAGTGAGGCGTATGTGTCTTATGTGTTCTAAGTTAAATTTCTGACTCTGAAGAAGAGAGTTTATTTTTGAGAGAGCTTTCTTGTGAGACCCCACCTGAAACACTGCATTCACCTCTGGGGCACCCAGCGTAAGAATGTGGAGCTGTTGGAGTGGTCCCAGAGAAGGGCCATGAGGATGATCAGAGGGCTGGAGCAGCTCTGTTATGAATGAAGACAGGCTGAGGGAATTGGGGCTGTTCAGCCTGGAGAAGAAAAGGTTTCAGGGAGACCTTACAGTGGTCTTCCAGTACCTAAAGGGGGCCTACAGAAAAGCTGGGGAAGGACTCTGTGTCAGGGCATTTAGAGATAGCACAAGGGGTAATAGTTTTAAATTAAAAGGGAATACATTTTAAATTAGATGTTAGGAGGAAATTCTTCAGTCTGAGGTTGGTGAGGCCCTGGCACAGGTTGCCCTGTAGATGCCCCATCCCTGGAGGTGTTCAAGGCCAGGCTGGATGGGGCTTTGAGTAACCTGGTCTGGTGGGAGGTGTCCCTGCCCATGGCAGGGGGGCTGAAATTAGATGGTCTTCCAACCAAAACCATTCTGCAATTCAAAATATCTGAAGCAGTTGAATTCAGCTAGCATTTACTAAAAGTTGAAAGAGTATCTGTGCAAATAATTAGCTCAGAACAGGTTTGGGGTGTTTGGTTTTTCTGAACCAATGAAGTCTGTAGACTCAGACAGGAGAAAGAACTTTCTCTCAAGTTCTTCATGAAATGTGTAGTGTTGACAACCAGCTTGAAGCTGGTGCGTCAGGTTTACTAACTACAGTATCAAGTTGCTTTCATCCTTGCCCATTCCAGCTTTTTGATCTACTCAGCCTTCCCTTTTAGTTTGAAGGACAACCACATCACAGAGTTTGTACAGCTGAGCCACACCACTCAGAGATGACAAGCCTACAAATCTCTGACATCTGACAAGTATTTTGAGCAGCTCGTGTTACCATCCCTTAACTGAGAAACAATAATTGTTTGTTCATTCATATTACATTTTAACAGAAGTGATACATTTGTGTATGGCAGTATTCAAGCGCTCTGAAAATAATTCATTCTGTGCAGCAAGTTACTGCATCTCAGCTGTAGAGGCAGTGACTGGAAAAAAAAAAAAAACAAAGCTCTGTAACATGCAGAGTACTTTTACGAAGATGTGAAGTTTGTTGCAGAGGAGTCTCAGCTAACAGTCAGTGGAGCTGAAGCAGGAAGAACAGAAGTCAGGGAAATTCAACCGATAAATGGAGGCCTCAAGAAATGAGAGAAGCTGTTGGGTACGTGGGTGGTGTAATTAGGAGGAAACATGAGAAATGCCTGGAGTAATTGTGCATTAAAGGTGCTTGAGGGCATTACAACTAATTAGATTAGTGTTAAATCTGGCTACCTTCAAAATACAGCTTCTCTTGGGACTAAATTTTTAATCGCAAGGGTCAGATCTGAGGCAGTAACATGACAGAAATAGCTCTTTACAGTTGTTCTTTAACTTTCTGTAAAGCACATGTGTTTCAGCTTATTGAGTCTAACATTTTATATTTTTTTCGACAGGTGTCAAATAATGGACAAGCATTTGACCATATTGGCAAAAAAACATGTTGAGACAAAATTCTTGAAATTAAATGCAGAAAAATCTCCTTTCTTATGTGAGAGACTGCGCATCAAAGTAATCCCCACTCTCGCACTAATAAAAGATGGGAAATCGCAAGACTATGTTGTTGGCTTCACTGACCTCGGTAACACGGATGACTTCACTACAGAGACCTTAGAGTGGAGACTAGGCTGTGCAGACATAATTAATTACAGGTAATTGTTTTGCGATTAGTTTATTTTCAGATACAGTGCCAGGAGAAGGTACTTGAAGACAGATGAATCTAGAAGTTTGTAACTTTGGTATGTTAAATGCTTTAAGACACAAGTGAGTTTAATCCAGTTATTTCTTCTGCATCCTTTGGCAAGGGAAAGAAAAGAGTATCTCTTTTGGCAACATACTGAGATGTACAAAAATGACATTAAAATGATCATTATAACAGGAATAAAAAACACAGTTCCTGCTGTTTGCTGCTATGGGGTTGCAACCCTGCTTTGATAAGGCCTGTCCCAGCCACGTGTCTGGTGTAATCCTTTCCGCAATGGCTTAGATGTCACGCTTGCAATACAGTCAGTCTTGAGCATTTTAATCCCCTGAAGTGAAAACTGTAGGTTGTACTTAAGATGTATATCTTAATCCATATTGCATGTGACTTTTTTTTTCCTATGGACAGTATAAAAAAGTGCAAATAATTTATTTGTTTGGCAGTACAAGATAATCACCATAAATGCCCACATTCAGGACTCCAGTAGACAATGCAGCAAAAGGTCGCAATAGCTTGTTTTTTCTGGAAAATGATACAGCATTTTCTGTTTTGCTTTCCAGTCATGTTAAAATGTCGTCTTTGTCTTTTTTTAGGTTAGTCTTCATTTTTTTTTGAGTGTTTTTTCTTTATATTTTGTTCTATTTTATATTTATCTATATAATTTATATACTTATATAGTTGATTTTAATGGTTAATTCCCAAATTTTGACAAAAGGCATTGTTAAATCTTAAAGGAAAAGATCTAATTAGCTGTTGAACTTCAGATGAGTGAAGTGGGAATTTGTAATTCAAAACAAGTTGTAATTCCATTTAGCAGTTCAGTATCAAGCAAACACACAGCAGAATCAAAGGCAGTCTGGGTATTTATTCTAGACAGCAACACCCATTTATGGGAGAAATAATTCAGTGAAATTGAACTACGCTGCACAGCATTTGCTAAATTTTGATCATTCTGGGGACTCATCCACTTACGTATTCTCTGGAGTTCCTTCTTAGAGTCTAGAAACATTTTTTTGTTGTTTTTTTTGCTTGTTTTTTGTTTCCTACAGTCTGTGGGATGGCAGATGGTGAAAGGATATATTGTATTTAAGAGGAAAAAAAATCTGTTCAGAACTGTTCAGGTCACATCATCTCAGCAAAATCAGGATTGGTGTGGTATATTGGCTAATTGCTGACGTGTTACTAACTAGCGATCAGCGAGCTGTGTATCTAGGATCAATATCAGCAACATGTTATTTACAAAGTGGTAATAAGCAATTTCCCACCATCCTTCTGTCGCTAATTCCAGGAGGTTCTAATTGCTTGCTCTCTGATGCTGGGATGCCAGCCCCTCACAGGTCATGCGAGTTAAAAGCACATATACCCTAAGTGAGGTGGGGGATCCTCCTCTTGCACACCCCTGCTGCAGGAGATGTGGGACCTCCAGCTTTATGTGAACATGGGGAACAAGGTGTGGGTCCCTCCGTGCTCACCAGCTGTGCGCGGTGTCAGATAGGGACATTGCTGTATCTGGCTTAGGTAGAGGTGGACCAGTGTCTTCTGGCAGTACAAAACCAAGTTTTGACTCTGTTTCTATGCCAAAGTCTGTTCCTGGTTTATTTTCTTTTGTACTTTTGTCTCTTCCTTTGTTGTAAAAAGCCTCTGTGTTATTCCCTGTTTGCTGTTTAATAAGATGAATGGCTATCCTCAGAGCGATTGGTTTGCCACAAAAAGCCCTTTCAGATTTCTTTTCTGCAGAGCTCTGATCACAAGTGCTGTATACGCTCACATTCCTGTCCTAACTGTTGTTGTTCAGGCCCTTTTGCCCAGCATGTGCTATGCTAGCCATCCCACAGTGCTTCTTAGGGTGGCTTCAGGGAGTAGGGTTTGTATTCTCTTAGTGTTTTGTGGTGGGTTTTTTTTGAGGAACAAGTAAGTAGAGATGCTGCTTACTGTCTCTAAAAATATGGCTTTAATCAACACCTCTTACTCTCTTCCTCTAGTGGAAACTTGATGGAGCCACCTTTTCAAAACCAAAAGAACTTTGGAACAAGCTTTACAAAGTTGGAGAAGAAGACCATCAGAGGGAAGAAATATGATTCAGATTCTGATGATGACTAAATGTATTTGTAAATCATCTTCTGTTTATGCTTGGTACATTTTTAAGAATGTTTTTTATAAAGCTTATTGCTTTTTCACTACATCTGCACATAATGCTCACTTTTCTATACAGTTTTATACAACTGGGTCATATCGGAAGAAAGCTTAAATATTTTTTTTCCTCCTTTGGAGGTCATTTGTAATTCAACAACCTAAGTCCTATCTAAATAATAGGTTGCAAATGATGAACTTTGTCTGAGAATACACTTATGAAGCGTTGTGAAGTAACTGTTAGAAAAAACTGTACCGAGACAGACCAAAGGTCTATCCGGCCTAATATCCAGGCTCAGTGGCCAAAAGCAGATGCACAAGGAAGAGAGGAAAAAAAAAAAAAGGGTGAGCAGATAGCGATGCTTTCCCAGAATATACTGTGAGCAGTCTGTGGCTTGGGGAGCTCCATATCTGAAAGCATTTGCTGGATGAAAAGAAATATCTTTTGAAGTCCTCATTGCATCTTCTTAGCGTCCACCTCATATGGCAGGGAGTTCACAACTTAAGTGTGTTGTGTGAAGAAGTATTTCCTATCGTTTTCCTTGATTTTGATAATTCCCTTTTTTTCTGATTTTCTTCATTAAAGGAACAACAGACACTTCTAAGAATTTTCTCTATCAGTTCCTTTTCCAGTTCTCTTTAATCTTATTAGTAGTTATTGGTAAAAGCACTGCAAATTATTAGTACCAGGAATCGTGCATTTGAATGAAGACTGCTTACCTTATGGTGCCATATCATGACATGAGTAACTTAATTATATTGCACTATAAGTTGTAAAAACAGATATAACTTCTGAAATCGGTGGTCAAGAGAAATGCCCTTTTGCCACCTACGTACGCTGCATGTAAAAGCTGATACAGCGGGTGATAGCACATAGCAACAAGCGTGTTGAAAACAGCCTCGTTTGCGGGTTTGTATGATTCTGTGGTTTTGAACGTGTGAATTTTACAGCAGATGCTTTGTACAAGAGGGTAGGCTAGAGAAAAGCGTTCGGGAGAAGCCTTGATCTGTTAGATATAGCGCAGCATGCTGTGTACCGTTTCTTCAGTAGTGGACAGGGTTTTCAAGGGAGATCTTCCTTGGAACACAGCTTGAAGCTTCTGCCTAGGCAAAGTGTTGATGACTTGCCTTAGTTTTCAAAAACAGTTTGCTGTGTGCTGGAGGACCCTTTGACGGTAGTACTTGGAATCCAGTTGGCCCAAAAAATGATAAACTGGGTCTAGTTACTCTTGCTGCCTTGTAGTGGAGAGTGCTTGTGATTGGGCCAGCCCAGCAATATTACTCTGTTTAAAAATAACAATAATTCTATTTTATTTCAGTTCATGTACATTGAAATAAAATTATTTTAATTCTAACGTTGACTTTTGCATCCTTTCAAATAAAGTCGTCTAGGTGCTGTGGGTCATTTTCTTTGAATAAGGGTCTGTCAGAAAGTTGCATATGCTCCTTCTAGCTTTCTAGATTTCAGTAAGCTAGGTGTAGTTCTATCTAACATCAAGGCACCACTGAGAAAGCAATCAGCTTAAGATGTGTGCAGCCACATACTGTGCTAGAAGCTAGAAGCAGGAGTGCTTCAAGTTCATCTCATTTTCAGTGCAGAAACTCTAAATGAACAAGTAAGTGTTCTTTTTTGCATCTGGTTGCATGGAATTAAATTTAGGAAACTAATATTCCAACAGTCTTGCTGGGAGTGCCTTAGCAGGACTTAACTCTGAGCCCTAATTACATTGTCTAGGCTGTGGGAATATTAAATCTTGTTTAAAATTGTTGCATCCTCTCTGGAAATGCATTTATGCAGTAGCTCGTTAGGCTTCTGACATATTGTGGTGTTAAAGGTTACTCAGTTCCACGTGTGAACAGTCTCATTACAAATTTGGTGATAATGCTAATCGGAGGCAGTGGTTCCATGGCAGTTTAAGTTGATTTTTTCTAGGTTAATCTTCAGTTTGACCTGTTCCTTCGTCTGGCTTCTAGTAGGGCCACACACTCCAGTGCTGATACAAGGAGTCCACAGGAACGTGCGGCTTGGATAAAAGGGGGGTTGAGCGTCTGCTAATTAGTTTAAACTATTTAGAAGTTGCAGCCTCACAGATGGATCTGATTGCTTCAGATCTTTACTTTTACATCTGCTTTCTCCATATATTGTCTTGAATGAAGATTTGAGCTCACTGAAGGGTTCTCTTGGTGAGTTTTCCATTCTTGATCTGCATATTATGATATAAACAATCCAAATCCATTAATTTTGTTTTGGGTGAAACGTAGAGATTCTTTAAAATGTGGAAGATTCTTTTAGTTTGAGTATTGAGGAACAATTTTTTTTCTTCTGAGGTGACACTCGGTAGTTTTGAGGTACAGATTAAATAGTAAGATGTCCGTGATAGTAGGACGTGCTTCAGCAAGCTAGAAGAGGGAACAATACAAAGAACATTAAAAAAAATGTCAGCTGTACAAGCTTGAAAGTCATGAAGCTTGGCTTTGTCAACAGTGATGTAGTGGCAATAAAGCTGACAAGAAAGACGTTGAGGACACGTGGTATCTAGAAGAGGCATGGGTTGCGTGTCACTAGTCGCTCACAGCTGCAGGATGGTGTGTGTAAGGCCGTGACTAACTGGGACTCCTGAACCCAGGCTAGTCACAAAATGGTGCCTGGCCTGGCACGTGCCAGCTGTGAAAGGGTGTTACGCAACGAAGAGATGAGAAAATGTTCACATGCAGCTCTTGGAGTTATGGGGCTTAAGCGTGAACCGCGCATGTAACATTAGCAGCGATTAGTGCTTGACTCCGTGCTTGATGCTTCCATGAAGTAATTGTTAATGCGTGGGGAAAATAACACCAAGGTCGGTGCTGCTCGGCTCTTAATGCCAGGTGATGTGAACTTGTCTGCGCACTGATCCTCGACTGAGCCCACATTGTGCTTGGGATGCTCTGAGGGAGGAATCCACCCAAAAATTAAATTGAGCTTTGGGACTGGGGAAGTTCAGTCCTTGAAAGGGATTGAGTGAGACACAAGCTCTGGAGCAGGTAACAAATTAGCAGCTGCCCTCAGACCCCTGCTAGGTTGGGCCTCCTACAGTTGTAATAGGGGCCATTGAGGAAGGCAGACTGACGATGAACTGGTACCTCCCAGTCCTGTGTTCCAAGTAATCCACATTGTGCTATTTTCCTTCTGGAAGTTCTAAAAGGAACGCTTTTCTGTAGAAATTTCTATAGGAAATTTGGGTTTTGAACAACCAGAATGTCGACGCTACCCTTTTCCTCTTACACACACGCCTACGTGTACGCATGCACACATCAAATTGATGCAAAAATAATCTGGCTTCTGGACTCGTTGCATACTCAAAAGCTGTATTCTACTCGTTCTGAAGGGATCTTCTGTCAGCAGTTGGCTGATCCGTCTTTTTAGAGCTAGAGTCAGGGATACGTTCCCAACTTTAAAAACCTCTGGGAATCAGAATGGGAGCATATCTGATGTTATTGGATGTTGCTCTTGATCCTTCTTTCAAAGGATAAATAGATAGGTAAATATTTCCTCCACGTCTGAGCAAAGCATTGCTCTGAAGGTCTAGCCTGATCCTTTGTTCTTAGGGAGCCTTCAGCGTTAACTCTCACAAACACGACTGCAGCGATCGTAGGCGTTCCAGTCTCCCAGACGCTCCTTTTTATCCATCCCCTGGAGAGCCACGTTCCGTATCAGATGTGCAGAAGGGGACGTACGCTCATACCCTTTCCATCCATTTAAGCTAACACATCATACTGGCTAAAGTCATACAAAACCATCACCCAAAAAAAAGTTCAAATTTGGTGAATTAATTTTAAGTGCACGTACACTGGAAAATACTTGATGCTTTTTGTTGCTTTTTGTTAAGAAAACCTGCTTTCAGAGATCCCGCGCGATGCGTACTCTAAGGCTATGTTTTTCCAAGTGGCTGTTCCAGCCAGGGGTTGAGCTACCTGAAATAAACCACCACTGCTCCGGGAGCCACGTAACTGTGTCAGCTCAGCGTTGAATCTGTCTTGTTACGCTTTGCCTTTTTTGAGCACAGCCTGTTCAAACATCATCTGTCCTGAGGTATTATTTCAACATCAGACTCCTTTTAAATATGTTTGGACCTAATTAACTTATCTTCTGCACAAACCACGCAATCTTCAGTAAACGTTGGCTTTTCCCAAGATGACATTGTATGAAAATCAGGTGAGTACAGCATATAAAAACAAATTAACTCCTGTCCTGTTCTTCCTCCTTGCTAATTATTTCTCTTGCAAGTGTGCTGCCCTAGAAAAAAATGTCAGAAAGTGTTTCCTGTTTGGTTTCCGAAGTGTTGACAGACCTCGGTGCTTTGTTTCATGAATTCCAGACACACAGAAAAGCTCGTAATAGTTATCATGATTAATGGGTGAAGTTAATTATTCATAGATGTTACTTTGCCATCCCTGTGAGTCACTAATGTACTATCCTCATTTTATACGTGGGAGACTAAAACAAGATTAGCTTTGCTGGAGGAGGACCTGGGCACACCACGAACTAGGTGCTCCACTATCTCATTCCAGCCGCTTCCTGAAATCCATATTTTGGGAGTAGGTTTGTCGGTTTCCTCTCGTGCCCCAGGACAGGATTCAAGGCATCCAGAAGGCTGCCAGAGCGAGCTGCTCTATGAACTGTTTTGCCCAACTGCAGCATTTCTCTCTGCCCTCACTTCTGAAGCTTTGTACAACGTAGAGTAAGGCTTGTGGGACTGGAAAGAGGGAGTAAGAGAAAACGTGACTTTGTAGCTTATGGATCTGAGAGGTTGAGGCTCTCTTCCCTATTCCCAGAGCTTTGTGTGTTTTCCACAGTTAGGGTGTTGGTGTTTTGTTTTAATCCCCCGTGTAATATAAAATGTCAATGTTCTCAGGAACATGGAGCTGATGCAGCAGTGCCACTTGGCACCGAAAGACCTCACTGCCAGGCTACAGGGCCCTTCCCTTGTCTTCCCCATGGCTTCTTCTGCGGCTGCTGTGCAGTAACACAGCCTCCACAGGCTGAAAAGCAAACACCCATGCATCTGGTCTCAGTGAGGTGCATAAGCACTTTACCCAAAAGGGAGTTCAGTGGAGGTTTCTGCCTTCACGAGGGTATCTTCCAACCAAGATTGGCCTTGCCGTGGCTGGTTTAAACAGAGCAGGCACCACAGCCTATTTCTGTGAGTACGTGGATGAGTGTGGGCTGCAAACTCCCATCCACCCAGGGATTTTGACATGAGGACACAAAGACCAGAGCGCAGACTTTAGGAGGTAAGGACCACGCTGCTCTGGCTGGGCCACTTGAGACTTGCACGGGAGCAAAAGTGCATCTTAGTGGAGTAACTGGAACGCAGCCTTGGAGCATGACTGATGCTTCATGGGCTCGCACCCTCTCATGGCTTGAACTCTAAATGACTTCTTTTGGGTAACATTTCTGTGTCTAAGCTTGGATATGAAGCCAAGTCTCCTAAGACCCGGTCCAGTGAGCTCTTTGCTAGTCTTCCCTATGGTAAAATTTGAAGTCTTATTTTAGAGAACAGAAGAAATATATATATATAAATATATTGTTTTTTCTTTCCATAAATACTTCTGGTCTTAGATTTCTTACACAATGTCTGGAGAGAGGCTTTGTGCAGGGTGGGATGTTTCGATGCCAACCCGTGTTCTTCAGTACAGCAAGATAAGGGAGGAGACTGGCCCTCAGCAGCTGTTCAGCTCAGAGCACAGTGAAAACTGAGCCTCGTATCTCAAAAATTTGAAGCCTTGTCACACTTCGCTTTTGCTATTTTATTACTCAAAGGTATATTAGATGCAGAAAAGAAACTCTATTATAATTAACTTGTTCGTGTCTCTTTAAACATTGGGAGAAACATCTCTAGAGGATTTGCCTGAGATGCAAGGCGTTGGTCTAAAACAAGCCCATGAGGGGAGGCTACAGATGCATCTTTAACTGGCCAGTTAGTGCAAGGCATCCAACATGCGTCAGTTGGCATGGGCAGTTTCCCTATAAAGGAGTTGTAAAGTCTGTGAGTACCTGGTGTTACCTATAATTACATCCCAGACAAAAGGGATAGCCTGAGAAACGCATCTGCCGGGTGATGTTATGAAACCAGAGTTGAAACACACAAAAGAGATGGTAATTAGCATGGATATTGTTCCAGGTGGTTTTAGATAGTATTCTCACCGTGCCATGAAACATGACGATATAGCCCTCAGCCTGGCGGAGAACGATATGCAATACATAATGCTGTTCAAAATGCAACTGCGTTTTGATTAAGCCTCGATTAAATGGGGAAAGAAAGGTGGTAGATCATGTGGCATGAGAAAACAAAACAAAAAGGTGAAAATCTGTGAGTAGAAAAGAAGCAGTGGTGTTGAGTCTTGTGCTCTTGTGTGTATTGAATGTTTTACATCTTGGGTGCACTCCCTTCTAGCTTATGTAAAATTGGCATAAACTGCTATTCTGGAGGGTAGCAGCTTTTGACCACTCTGCGCTCCCTGTAGTTCAGCATAACTAACAACTCTCAGTGAAAACGCATGGGGAAGCTGTGTCTGTGGTGCCTGAACGCAGCTGATCGCCAGGGTCTGACTGTGAGTACCAGGCAGCTTTTCTGCTTCTTCCCTCCAACCTATCAAAAGGAGCATCAACTTACAAGGAGGAGTACCAATTACAGCTGTGTCGTCATCCCTCCTGTCAGTCAGAGGCAGATTTTATCTGGCACTTGACATCATTTTCCAAATTAAATCTAGCACAAAAATGAAAAATGCTGCTGCGCTGGTGGCAGGTGCGGCTCGCTCTCATTAAATGGTTCACCTGGATCTGCTGCTCTGGGTTTACATGGAGCAGGCCAGAAATCTTCTTTTCTCGCATCCTGCAGGTCCCTTCACATGGTGGTGCCCTGGACAAGTGTGCTGGCTTACAGCCCTGCCCCATTCAGCTACGTGAGCATGACCTTGTTTCCACAAAGGCTGCCTGCTTTCTGCATGCAGGCAAAGAGATGGCAGTCGGCAAATTTTGTGTAGATAGAGAAGCGTTTAGCACGAAAAAGTCTCATTCATAATGCTGCTGAGAAAACGACCTCTTATTTGGCCTTAGACTGGAAATTGTGTGACTACAAAGAGTCTGCCACAGGGATCTGCCAGCATGCAGCAGCGTAGATAAAAATAATTGTATTTTTAAAATAGCATCCACAATTCAATAAGTAAATAAACAACAACGCAACGCAGAGCAGGCATTAAGAATACATGTGACAGTACTGTGAATTGTACAGAAAATCTTCCTGTGGGCAATAAATGGGAGAGAACATAACAACAACAACAAAAAAATCAGTATTTAAACTGAAAACTCTCTTAAGGACCATTAATGAATGACAGACCCATCAGGAAAGAAATTTTACCTACGATCAGAGGCTACTTTCAAAAAAAAAGAAAAAAGTTCCAAGTCATCAGCTTGAATGCAGGTTCAGTGACAGAGGAAGACTGGTTTATTAGCACTAATACGATACCATCTTTATAAAAGGTAGCTGGATGTCAACACCCAAATATTTCCATCGATTTGAGAGAATGCATCTCTTTCTAATACAGATCATCTTGTTCTATAGGAGGCAAATGAATGTATCTACTGGCTTTGTTGCCATCAAGCTATGCACTGTGGCCTCTTCCCAGCTTGTTTCTTCTGTCTTTCCTCTCCTTCAGCATTTCTTTGGTCTCTGTTTGCTTTGGAAATGTTTAAAGCCACATTGTACATGTGGTGGCTCTATTTTCTACCTGCTATTTCCAAAGATACCACATAGATTAGTACCTTCTGTCAAATGTTACCTTGAATTATTAAAATCTTACACTGTAGTAAAATAATTAAGATTTCTTCTAGTCCTGGACACCATAACAAGGTACCAGGTTTGCACATGAAGAATGAATGCCTAGCCATTTTGTGGTCTTTGGAAAGATTTCTATTATTTCAATGTTTTCACCTAACTAAATGAGTGAGACTCACCCGAAATAACCCAACCCTTGTGTAACAACAGGGATGGATTCTCCAGTGGAGCTTCCCTCCTTCTTACTAATGCGAGATCTAAGTCCTTGATAGCTGTATTCAGGGATTTTAAGGTGACAAGGCCTACTTGATAATCACCCATGCTTTAACGACTAATAACCATCACTTGTTTTGAACTTAGAAATGTGTATCTGTCCAGAATAGTGTTTCATGCTCAGCAGGTCTAAAGCACAAAGGAGAGGGAAAAAAAGGGGGGGGGAGGGGGAATACATTGATTTGTCATTTATTAAATAATGAAAATAAAGCTATTTGAAGGAAATCTTGCTTTCCTAGCCTCCACACATGCTAGGCAGAGTCTGGTGAAGAGAAAAATGTGGGGAGGAAGACACATTTAGAGGCCACTGGCCTCCCAGCCAATCTTTCAGTTTTGTAGTGAATCGGTTGGTTTTAGTAACTTACACATACAAAAAGTGTCTCAACCACATGGTGCAAGTCTGTCCCAGACCCTCTGTGAGCCCCCATTGTCTTCATCTGCTGAGATATCATTACCCTTTCTCCTTGTCTCAGCAGCAGCATCCCACCTCCAGATCGGAAAGCCAAACACTGCCTCGCTCTCAAAGTGTGCTAGCCACCCGCCCAAATTAGGCTTGCTGCAAGCAATGAAGCAGAGAGGTGTTTTTCTTCAATTGCCCTTTTTGGAATTTGTGCGAAAGTATGATACTCAATTAAAAACTCGCCAATTTGAAATTCTTGAGGAAACAAGACAGAAACCCTTCCAGAAATGTGCCCAAACTGATCTGAGATGTAAAGGAAGGAGAGCTCCAGGCAGGGATCTGAATTTTTCCTGGCCTCTGCCACTGATTCACTGCAATGCTTTCTGTAAGTCATTTATGGAGCATCAGTGGAGTCACTGATGGAGGAAAAACAATATTTATTTCCTTTCACAGAATTGTCTTGAGTCTTACTAACCACTGCTTGTGCAAATCTTTGGATGAAAGGAAACATAAGAGTTCAAAGCTCTTATTATATATTACCTGTTACACTTTATAACAAATGTCATCGCACTAAATAGGAATTAACATTCCAAAACCCAGAGGGTGGGTACCTTTTCATACCCATATATATAAAAGTCATCAAGTGACCTGCCTCAGAGGAAGGCTGATTGAAGACAGGTGAGTCTGAAGCCACTTGCAGAATAACTATTTAGATGCAGAAGCCTTGATTTTGGCTTTCATTTAGCATTCTGTTAATTTTGTAATTATTTCCTTGTTTCTACTTAAGGCTTGTGGTGATTTTTTATGATGGGACTAAAAAAAAGTCTGATAACTTAAAACTTAATAACATGACAATTTTCTGTTTGTGGAAACAGCTACAAGCTGTAGCATTAGGTATGGATTTGCCATTGAATTAAGAGGTATTGGGTCAGGCTGTACAGATCCAGACTTGCAAATACTTGGTGTTAGGGCTCAAACTGAGCTGCTGAGCACATACGCAGCTCAGGCAGTGGGCATTTGCTGGACTGAATAATCTCTCTCAGGGCAAGGGAGTCTTTCTGATGACTTTGGTGGCCTGTTTGTGTTTGGGCATCCATGCAGTCTGGTTTACAGTGGAAATACCTATTAGACTGGAGAAAAGGTCAGGCATTACTAAAATCAATAAGGCATTTTCAGGTGTTAATAGCATTGCAGGATGATTGCCTGCAAGGCTCATGGCATTGTTTTGTACTTGAAATAATCTTGGGGGGGGCGGGGGGACAAAAAGGCATTTCTAAGCTGTAAAACCTACTCAGTTAAATGCCCTCACCAGCAAGGCAAGTGCAATCAATGTGTTTTTGTTTTTTTTTTCCAGCCAATAGCTATTATCTGATGATGTTTTGGAATTTTATTAATCAACACAAGAGGCATTCATTACTAAAGATGATTATCTGCCATTGTCACACACAGGAATTAATGCAGAAATATTATTTTACCAGCAAAACCTTGGAACTGCCTTGCATGCTCTCAGCAGTAAAATGAGGGCTGTATTGCTTGATTTTTGGCAACATGTTTTTCCTAAAGCCTAGCAAAAGCCACGTTACCTTTTGAACAGAGAGATCTATGCCCTCTGTAGTACACTAGATGTCAAAAACCTGTATATTTAAAGCAAATGTACTGATTGTCCTCGTTGTGAAGAGATGCCGTGGGTGTTGTTCAAGAGGGGCCATGAGAGCAAGCGACGGGCTAAAAATCCCTGCTGGCCTTGACCACAGGTTTGGTGCTTCCCTCTTAATGATGGTGATGGCAAGGTGGCACATGAGATGGAGGAGCCATCCCTCCAAAAACTCCCAAATAATTAGGAAATAAGCAGATGGGGCACCATCACCCGCTTCTCCTGCCACCACAACCCTCTGAAGCCAGCAGCTGCCAGGAGAGCCCAGGGCTGGGGGGGAAGCAGGGAGAGCTTTGGGCATGCATGCTTTGTTCCAGGGCTGTTGAATTTCACCATCCACTTCTTCACATTTTGTAAACTTCTGTGTTTTCAGGTGCCGTGGGGCAGCAGAGGAGAGCCATCACCATGGTCCCCGCGCTGCTCTTGCTGGGCCTTTCGGCCCTGATCGGTGAGCCTGGGTGTGGGTTTGGTTTGGTGGGGAAAGCACCCTGCCCTCAACTGCTTGCAGTCACACACATACCCAGCTAGCCTTGTCTGACCTCTCTGCCTACTCAGAAAGGTCTCCCAAATGTCACGGGCTGTTTGATGGAGCCCATTCATTCCTCAGTTATTGAGGAAATTTGGGTAATTTGCCCAGGCTGAGGCACACGTTCTCCTCAGCTAATTCCCCATGAGGTTGTGGGGACACTCGGGAGATGTTCCCAGCCATCACCTGAGGGGTGCTGGGCATCGGGGGGCATCAGACAGAAAGGACCCTCTGAGATAAATGTCGAGCCTGTGGCTCCTTCCCCCACTCCAGCTTTTAGGCTTAGCAGGGCAGATACCTATCTGTGTAAATCATCATTAGTTTCATTTGCTTCAACCTATTCAGCTAGGAAAGAACAAATTCCTGTCGCTGGTAATGTCACTGACAGGGAGCAGTGGCCACAATATATGCAGGGATGATGGGCCTGGATGAATGCCTCGTGCTTGACTTGCATTCACCTGCAGCAAGCTGTGTGATATTGCTCTGAGATCTTATGTTTTCAAACACCTCCATTTCATTTTTCAGCTCCATCTGCGAGTTATAGTTGCTATGGCGATATAAATGCTCTTCAAGCCCCCACGATTTCCTGCACAGCCGTGAGAGCCCCAGACTGTGGTAGGTATCATGCACCGCTTGATTTCTCGGCCTACCCGTACCTGGCAGAGAGATACTGCACCTGCCTGTTGTTACCACCAAATTAAAAGTGGGGCAGCTATTCAATTAGGCAAAAGGGAGAAAGAAAGCCCTCTCTCCAGCCCCAAAAACGTGGCAGGTGCTCTGAAGCCTCTAGACTTGGTGGGAAGTGGGAGGGCAAACTCCACAGGCAGGATCCTCAGCCTCTGAGTGGAGGGAGCCAGAGCAAACCCTGTTTCACTCCATGCAGCTGTTCACCAGCTGGGGCTGTAGCATTAACATCAGCATCCCCAAATCCCGTTTTTGTAAGGGTGGGTGGATAAGGCTGCCTTTCCCCCGTCTGCAGGCATTGCTGCTCTGAGGAGGACGGCAGATGCGGACATCATTCGCCTGAGGAAATATGAGATCCCCATTAAGAGAGTCGCCAGAAACCTGTGCTTGGACCCGGCGCTCATTGCCGCCATCATCTCGCAGGAGAGCCGCGCCGGCCTGCTGCTGGACAACGGCTGGGACCAGGGGCGGCAGAGGTTCGGCCTGATGCAGGTACGACCACAAGACAGGAGAGAGGAGAGCCCACAGGTGGCAGCATGGCAGGGGCTGCCTGTCTTGGGGCTTCACCTTGGCCAGAGACCCTCCCATGTTCAACACTTGGACACACTCCCTTTGCAGACTGTGTTTTATCACCTCAGTTTTATCACAAGTAGGGTCTCTATTGTGAATTGTGGACTGGGAGTGTTAAAAACAAGATGAAGCTACAGTGGTGATTGTGTTCAGTGGGAAACCGATCTTCTTGCTTGACTTTTCCAGATCGACAGGCGCTACCACCAGCCTTATGGGACATGGGACAGTGAGGAGCACATCAACCAGTGTTCGACCATGCTGGTGCTTGGGATCAATGAAATGCGGGCAAGGCACCCTACCTGGACCTGGGACCAGCAGCTGAGAGGTATGGCGTGCCATATGCGGCTGTGGGGGCATACTGGAGGTTACGTGTGGAAAAAAAGAGGGGACATTGCATTACCAACACCATCAGGGCATTAAGAGCTGAGACTCCCAAACCAGAAAAAAACAGCCCTCTTCTACTTTTCACCATCAGCACTTTGGTCTGTGATTTGCACTGTTGTGTGCACATCGAGCTACTTTCACACAGGTGTAGGTTCAGTGTGATATCCTACACATTCTTCCCTTGGGTTCCTTTTTCATTCCCACACTTTTTTTGTTTGTTTATTGTAATATTCATATTAAAAACAATCTTTCTAATATTCTAATAACAGTTGGTCGACACCAGGTGATCACTTTTTGTTTGTATGAGGCGGAGGCCTCTGAATGATGGGAGTGCTGTGCATCTGTTGGTGTCACTTTTAAAGGGAAAAGATCATCAACCTGGCAGATTTTATAGCATCTAAGCATCCCTTACTTTTTTAAGTATGTTGGGTCAAGAAAGCCTGGGATCCAGGTTTGTTCCTCACCCATGTTACCTGCATGCTGTTTTATTCACTCTGTGCTATTTCTTGCTCTCCCATCTTTTTAGACTGCAGCCTTTTGTGGGACCAGAATGCTGTTCCTACCCACCTGTGGAGAGAATCAGGGGTTTCTTAACTATAGAAATAAGCATTTTGCAAAATGAATCACTTTTCAGTAAAAAGACCCAATTAGCAATTTCCCAAGCTGTTGTATATGCTTGATAAGATGCATTGCCCTTTATACTAGGAATTTTTACTTTATAAATGAGAAATACAGATTTTAAGCCCATAGTAACTCTTTTTTAACTCTTCCCAGGGGGAATCTGCGCCTACCGTGCAAGAATTGACAACATTCAGGTCTACGAAGATGACCCCTGCGGCAGAGACAACTACTACGTCAACAGCGTAATCGGGCGGGCCCAGTACTTCAAGAGGCATGGGTTCTAGCTCAGCAACCAAGCCCACCACAGACCCTCTCCTCCACATAGTCTAGCCCAGTAGTGATGGTAGTACCCAGAGCAGTTCCTCCAGGGCTCCTGGCAGGAGCATTGCTGGTGGCTCTGGCATGTTGCTTGCTCCAGCAAAACCCAGCTACCCAATTGTCCATGGGCACGCTCAGTGGTGCCTTCCAGGGGACTGACAGGGGCAACACGCCACGAGCTCAGGGCCTTTAGAAGGCAGATGAGGACATCCCCATTGGGTGAGGAAGCTCCTTGCATTAGGAGCTGAACCTGGGACTGTTTGTTCATGCCCAAGCAAGCAGCTCTCCCTCGGCTTGGGCTGAGCTGTTGCCATCTCCTCTCTATGTCCACCTCCTTCCTTCTCCCCGGCCAACGGGAGGGAGAAGCCCCCGAGCTAAGGTCTTCCTCCCCCTTGATAATGCTGGCTGCTTGGCAATGAAGAGGCTCCTCTCTGAGTCTTTCATCTCTGTACACTTCTGTTAGCTGCTTATTCCTGGGGCCAACCTTGTGAGGGAAACCACCAAGCATCCTCCGGGTACTCCCATGAGCCTGGGAGCCTGCAGCCCTTTAAGGGCTGGTGACACCTACAGGTAGAAAAACAGCCTTGCACAGGGGAAATCCTCTAAATGGGAAACGCTACAAGTGCTGTAGAGGGCACGCAAATCACCTTTCTGTTACAGAGCCACCCTCTGAGCAGGAGCTGGCAACGGGTATCCCTGCCCCAGGAGCTGCATTGCAGCAATAGTGCTGGTATCATCTCACTGCCTTCCCTCCTTTCCTTTGGCGCCTTTGTGCTGGGGCCCGCTGAGTTTAAAAGCGTGCATTTCGTCTTCTGTCCCTCTGCCAGGTACCCTGACTTTTAATTAGGAGTGAATTAGCTCTGAGTGTATAAATTCTTATTGAAAGTATTCTTCAATGTGGATGGGTCTGGGTGCAAATTATGGTTTAAAGAGAATCCAAATAAAGAGAAACAATGTATTCCAATTTTTTTTTGTTGCTTGGCAAACAACTCATCCTTGCAGTTTCATGAGGCCGGGTGGGTAGTAATGTGTGGCTCTGGTAAATAATCCAGTGTGGGACTTTCTGAGAAATGAAAGAGGAAAACCAAGCTGCAGAGCGGAGGTGGGGGGAAATGGGCTCAGAGGCAGTCCAAGCCAAGGACAAGGGATCTGGGATGTCCGTGTTTAGTGTTGATCACCATTTTGGGGGCACCAGGGCATCTTCCTGGCAGTTGTCACCACCACTGATGTAGAAGCTGTGTCTGTGGTCACTGCTGGTCAGAGCTGACACAGGCAGTGCGAAAGCTGATTTGGAGACAGCTTTTGCAAACCAGGCAATTTCAGCTCTGTGCTCGGTTTCCTACAGTCTCGTCAGTCACTCATCTGCTTACCGTCACGGCAAGGACTGTGAGTAACTGAAATATTTGCAGGCAACTTCATGCTTTGTCATCTCTGGAGACCAGAGGGAGCTATAGGGCACCCCTAACTGTAGGGTTTGTTTGTTTGTTTGCTTTTAAGACTACAGGAAAGAGTTCAGTGTTGAGCTACCGGAGGTATACAGCTATGTATTAATTAGTCTCTAGTGAATTCTGTGCTATACTCAGATAATTTTAGTAAAATGACTACTTTGTAATATAGACCTGTGAGACATAACACACAGTTTAATTATTTGAAATAGCTTATGTAAAATTAATTGAAACCTTTGCTTCATTATGTTATGTAAATCTCTATTATACAAATACCTTACATAGTGTACAACCTATATAAACACTTTTGGTAGACCAATATAAACTTCACAAGGGCTGGGGGCAGGGAATCTCATTGCTGCCTCTGTCTGCAGAGTTGTTTTTTGAGTTTGGAGGATGCACAGGAGTGGTGCTTTCTTTGTTCCCCTCCTGTCACCATTATTTGCTGCCAGCAAGCTCCATGCCACTACTACTACAAGTTGCCATCCCTGTGGATCTGTGAACACCTCTGGAGTCCAATTTCTGCACGCATTACCTCTGAGGCTGCTTCTTCATGTTATGGTAACGCCACCTGAGGGGCTGTAGATCTGCCTGCTGATTTCTGCAGCATTGCACAAGGAAATGTTTTAAAGTCTACTTAAAGGTCCTGATTTCAGCAATTCCATATTTTGTTGCAAATATTATTTTATGGTATCAGCAGATTGTACAGAGGAAGGAAAGTCCCTGTGGAAAGTGAATTGAAATATAATTGCTTGATAAATTGGCAGGAAGGAGTAAATAATTAAGGAGAGTTTAACATCAGCATATTGCTTTCAGGTTTGAACAAAAGCTTTCTTAACAAGCAGAGTTTGCTTTGCTTTTGCTCTCTGATCTTTCCCTGGTCACTCATGTCCATTGTACACGGAGCTGCTTGTCCGTCTGGGACACACAGTGCTGCTGTGGCACCATGCTCAGTCACTGAGCCTATTATGCAAAACTGACTGCTCGCAAAGCGAGTGATCTTCTGCCGTGTAACATGTCATGGAAAGCTGACGTACGGGTCAGGAAAGAGAAGAACTAAACAAAAGGGGAAAGAAAGGTCCGGGGAAGCAGAGACTAAAGAGCCCAGCTGCAACACCTGGACGAACAGGGGAATAAAGGATTGAACAATCACTTTGTGAGCACCTGCGGGACAACAAAGCAGTCAAGATGCAGTCAGGAGGGCTCTGGCAGTGTGGCTTGCCAGGAATAAAGTGCCTCAAGTCAGCCACAGTCCTTATCTCACTGGGTAGGTTGCCAAGAGAGACACTGTGGCTGTGCCATATCACAAGCTCGATAATGCTTTCACCAATGATCCGTGAAGTACCCTGATATGTCAAGGACCTTAAGATAAGAACAAAAAGCATTGCTTGGAGAAGTTATCAGCAGATTCTGGTCACACTGGTGAGATGATTCAAGCGGAGCCACACAAGTCTGTTTTGCAGAGATTTCTGTACAATTTGTGGTTGTGATGTGAATGTCCAAATGGAGCTATCAAACTGTGGGTGAAGACTACACTGATTGAACACAAGCTCTTCTCCTAATGGTTAAAAACTAAGGAAACCCATTAGGAACCAAGGTACTGAAATTGAGTAAACAGCGTGGGCATAAGGAGGAGTGGAGCGGGCAGGCGGCCATCCTGTAAAAAGGGCTGGGGCACTCCTGTGGAAACCCAATGAGTTGATGCCAGGGAAAGGGAGAAGGGAAGACAAAAAAAAAAAAAAAAAAAAAAAAAAAAAAAAAAAAAAAGAGGGACAATGCTTTTGGGGGACTTATTTTTATCATAGCACAGAGAACGTAGCACCTGGGGTAATTCTCCTCTCTGTTCTTCTGAAGCATCAGCATCAGTGAGGCTTGGTGTTTGGATGTGTTGCACCAACAAGAATGTTATCGGGAAAACTGCAAGTCAAGCGGAAGGTACAGCCTATAACAAAAAAAAAAAAAATGAATTAGACTTTTTTATTTTTTTCAGAAAAGAGAAAAAATGAGTCTTAATTTTCTAATACACAAAAGCAATGGAGGGCAATGACCCACATCCTCCCTTCCCCTAGAGTGTAGGGAAAGTAATGTTGAGTTTGGCAACAGATCTGTGTCGGTTATTTCAAAAATATTCTAAGGGCAGTGAAGCAATGCAACGTGCACTGAATGTTTTAAGGAACAAACAAGACCAGTATTTAAAATGTGTGTATGCCATGCTGCTGTAGATATGGGGAATTCACGAGGTGAAGGAAGGACCTTTTTCAGGCCATCAGACTGCACAGTCAGTAAATAGGTAAGACAATAAATTGCAGACAAGGAAGCAAGAGCTTCTTTGTTAGGATCTTGTGCAATGTTTTTGCTACCAATCTTGAGAAGAGTATTTAAATGTGCTTTTTTATAATAAATAGCAAACCTGACAAGTCAAGTTTTCTCCCTCATCCCCTGGCTAAGCTGCTGGTGGTGTGGGCTGACCCCTCCATGGCTCAGGTACAGGTCTGCTTAGAGCCTGGGGCTGCAGTGATGAACTTCCATGGACACCACACAGAGTGAGCAATCAATAAAGCAATAGCTGAAACAGCAGGAAAACACTGCCAAAGGCAAATCTCCACGGGCCAGAGCCATGAGCCATGTGGGCGTGCAGGTTCCTTTGGAGGCAGACTCTGGATGCTGGTTTTGGATGGATCTGGGCCACATGTCCACGTGTCTTCTCTCCAAGAGATATAAAACAATGGGAAGTGCCACCACAGCAATGCAGATCTGAAAAGCTGTTTGCTCTGCTTTGTTGCCTGTTGAAAAACTGGGCTGGGATTTCTCATCTAAGAACCTGTTCCCCTGTCTGAGCCTTTTTGTGGTTGCACACACAGAACCACACCCCAAAATATTAGGCTCATCTTAGGATTTTTCTTCCTGGTAGAAACAAGTTCGTGTTTATACAGGTCAGAAAGGGCATCACTGGCCCTTCCTTCAGCTGGAGATGTCAGACGAATGTGAGAAACGCCTTGTGGGTCAGACCAGTCGTCACCCCACAGGTCTGCCTCCAGCAGCTGTAGCAGAAGATGCTGCCTGGGGAAGCCTGGCAGCTTTCTGCAGTCCCTTTTCCTCATAAGACCCCAGCTTCCACAGCGGTTTAACAGGGGTGGCAGCATGCACATCCACCCAGTCATTTTGGGAAAGCGTCAATGCTGTCAGCCCAGAAGTTCACCCTCTACTGCAGAAAGAAATGTCTTTGCCTGTTTTAAACTGGTCTCCCTCTCTTCCTGGTTTCACTCAGTGCCCCTTAGGTTTTATGCTGCAGAATGTGGTGACCAACATTTTTGCTTTCCAGCCTTTCATCCCCTAGACTCCTTCATCTCCCCTTGTCACAGGGCTGTTGATTTTAGTCAGGTTTCTCCTAGTCTACATCCTTGCAGAGAGGCAGAGACCCTCAGGGTAGGCTTCCAACAAGTTGTTTTTGAACAGCCTCCGGGATGCTTACAGGCTTCTCTGGTGTGGGACTGTTCCTTTCTGGTAGGCACTGTTGCTTTTAGCGTTTGTCTCAGTTTTCTTAATTGTCTTCCTTGAAACTCTCATACTGAGGGCACATGGCCTGCATTTTCCACTTCATCTCTTTCTGATTTATTGCCACCAAGAATTCTGTTTCTGTATCTCACCCTGATGAGGCATTGGTCTAGCCTACATGTAGGCTCCTGCTCTTGCCACTGTCCTGTATTTGCTGCCTCTCCAATATCACTGACCAGCATTGTCTTCATGGAGAGACAATAGTACAGTCTTACCACTTTTTTTTTTTTTTTTTTTTTTTTTTTTTTTTTTTTTAGTATTGTCTGGGATTTCCTCCATGGGATTTTGGGGTGCTTCTCTTTTCCTGAAATATTTTTATGGTGCTACACTTGTATCCTGCACATACAGCATCCCTCCTCCACCACTACATCTCATTCCTGTGAGGCAGGCAGGCTGGCAGTGCTGTATCCCATGGATTTTCTAGCCTCCACCAAGTCTCTGAGATCCCATCAGTCCAAATCGGGTATTCCTCTGCATCTGCAAGCTCTCCCCAGCTTCTGGTTTAAATGTCCCTCCACAACCTTCCTAACCTCCAGAGCTGCAGCCTGGCTCTGTTACAGCTCAGGTGGAGCCCACCCCTCCTAGGCTGGTTCCTCTTGTCCCTGAAGCTCCCCAACCTCCTTACATGGCTCTCTAAGCCACCATCTCATCCCTGCACTGAGGACTGAGGACCATGCCATGCCCCCTGCCTACCTCTCCCACCTCACTGGTGCTTCAGGCCCTGTTTACAGCCCCCCTCATTTCCCCTTAGGACCAGGGGCCTCCTGGCACCCAAAGCCTCCCACCTCCTGTCATAGATGAGGTGGTTCCCATCCTCCTCCCGCATGGCCTAAATGGGCTTAATTGCACTGGGAAGCTTGCAGCAGTCTAGTGCAGGTGTAACTAGGATCACTCATTTCTAAATTAACCTTTATTGAGCTAATTAGCAATAGATGAGAAATTCTCAAGAGCAGGGACAAGCCCAGGTGCTGAGGGTGTAGCTGACCTGGGACTCTCCTGGGCCTTCACCCCTGCAAACTGCCCTGCTGCAGCCCTCGCTCCCAGCACCATGCCTTCAGAAGAACAGCAAAGGTTTCTTGTTTCAAGGCAGGTATGGGGAAAATACCTCTGCTGCTGGTCCAGTTTCTGCACTTTAAATCAGGTATTATTTCATTAATTCCCTGCCTACTCAGCCAAACCTCAGTTGATTCCACCATAACTCAATTTATCATCATGTTGAAGAAGTTTAGTGCAACCACCCATTGTCCACAAAGGTCCACAAAGGTAGGTTTTCAATTTCTATTTTTATTATTTTTATTTTCAACTAGTACTGAAAGTTCCTAATTACTGAAATTAAACCTTTCCACGTGCTGGCTCCTGGAATGGCACAAGTTAGGCTGCAGGGAAATAGGAGAATAATACAGAAATTATCATTTAAACTCTACTCCATGTTCCAAAGTAGGATATGAGCAGACAGCTTGTGGCAGATCTTGATGGACATTACACAAGACAAGGAAGTTCTGTGGTGGTCAGTAGGACCCCAGCAGATGAAGAATGTCCTACAAAGAGAGCTGGGGAAAATGAGTGCTGCTCAGTTAAGAGAAGAGGTGAAGAAGGCGATATGCAGTTATAGAGTAGCTGGTAGAAGGTCTGACGCTGTGCCCATCAGCCTGACTTCTGGGTGAACCAGAGTTGCCTCTCCCATACAATTGCTGTGATAGATTAAGAGCTGCCTTCTGTTAGTTCACGAACACAGTTTATTGACTGGATCATTGAGACCCTTGCTATATGTACTGTAAGTGGCCATTGTGCCACATACCTCAGCTATTTCAGCAGTAGGATTTTTGGATCGCTCTATATGGAGAATGAAGAACTGACTGGACCATTGTGGCCAAAGGGTAATGCCCTACAATTCAAAGTCTTGCTGGTGGCCAGCTACGTGTGCCATTCTTTGAGGACCAATCCTGTAGCTAGCACTGTTTAGTGTCCTCAATCCCAACTTTGACTAGAGACCACTCCCAGCAAGTCCATAGGTGCTTATCAGGACACAGCTACTGGTCAGATGGACATGGACAGGCTGGATAGGGATCTCATGAAATTCAACTATAGGCAGTGCCAAGTCAGATGGAAAAGCCCCATGCACCAGTACTCGCTGGGGACCACGCAGTTGGAAACTATCCCCACAAAGAAGGTCCTGGCTGTCCTGGTGGACAAGTTGACCAGGAGCAGGTAATGCACCCTTGCAGCAAAGAAGGCCACCAGCCTCCTGGGCTGCATTAGGAAAAGCATTGCCAGTAGGTCCAGGGAAGTGGCTCTTGCCATCTATTTGACACTCCCAGTTTGGGGCTCCCCGGTACAAAAAGGACCTTGACATGGTGTAACAAATCCAGCACAGGCCACCAAACTGGTTCAGGTTGGAGCAGAGGTTATATGAGAAAAAGCTGAGGAACCTGAGAATGCTTGGGCATCTGCAGCCCTCCTTCCTGCAAAGCTGGGCATTGTTTTTAGAGCTAAATATGCAACATTTTAATAAGGTTGTTTTGGATCATGGCATTCCTCTGACTACCAGAGGGAGTAAACTGCAGAGGCAGAGCAGATCAGAGTGGCTGGGAAGGTGCTGCTGACACATTATCATGGTGACCCCACCATGGGAGCACTGTACCTGTGGGAAAGGTGAAATCATGGGATTTAAGAGGAATCCTTTGGAGAAGGTAGAGAGAAAGCACAAAGAGAGGTTCAGCTAGCCCCAGGATGACAACAATTGATTAATAGACAACTTATTGTTATTTACCTTGTTCTTTCCAACTCAAAGGGAGTGGAAATCCCCAGTCCTTCATTCGTTATCAGCTTCTCCTTCCGTGATATTTCAAAAAGATAATGTTACAATAACAATATTCTTGAGCAAAATTTCCAGGTCCCCTAAGCACTCACCAGCTACAGAACAAGGGAACAATAAAGGTAAACGTGGGGGAGCAGCACACTGCTCCTTTAACCACTTCTAGCACTGTGCAGTGGCTCTGTGTCCAGGATGTGCTCTGGGAGGTGGAGTGATGCCCACTGCACTGCCGTGTACCAACTAAGGCAACTTGTGAAGAAAGGCATTGGCAGAACTCATCAGTCCTGCCACAAATACAGTTGGACATCTCTGGCCCAAGATGTCCTCTCTGAACTTTCTACACACCCTTTGGAGACTGACCACAGCCTCCAAACACAAAAAACAGAAGCCACAGAAGCCGATACTCTTTCTTCTGCAGCCTTCCAGTGCTTAAAGGGGGTCTACAGGAAAGATGGAGAGCAACTCTTTATCAGGGAATGCAGTAATAAGACAAGGGGTAACAGTTTTAAACTAAAAGGGGACAGATGTAGATTAGGTAGTAGGAGGACAATTCCTTACTGTGAGGGTGGTGAGGCCCTGAAACAGGCTGCCCAGAGAAGCTGTGGATGCCCCATCCCTGGAGGTGTTCAAGGCCAGGCTGGATGGGGCTTTGGGCAACCTGGTCTGGTGGGAGGTGTCTCTGCCCATGTCAGGGGGTTGGAACTGGATGGGCTTTAAGGTCTCTTCCAACCGTGATTCTGTGATTCTCTGATTTTTGGCACCACTATGAGGAGATCCCCACCACAGCCCAACAGCACCTTTGGCCACTGAGCTTTGCTGCATCCCTTTTCTTCCTTCAAGGGTTGCACCTCCCCAAAACTGTCTGTGGACAGAGGTGGGGCAGGAGAAGAGAGGGGTTTCAAAGAGCAATTGAAGTGTCAGGGAAAGGAGAAATGTGTCTGGGGAATGGAGGGATGGAGAGGTCTTTCTGGGGCTGTTAAGGAGCTTGTCCTGGAGAAGCACAGCAGCCATCCCTCAGCCAGGAGGCAGACCCAGCCCTTTTCTCTTGAGCAGAATGGACACGGCCCAGGACACCAGGATGGGACCAGGACAAACACCTGCATGACAGGTGGATGCTCATCCCTCACTGTGGTTCCCTTCAGGAATAGGGTGTGAAACACGAGGGTCACCCAGAGAAAAACAAAGTGATTTTGTTTTCTTTTTGACATCTGGGAAACGCCACTCCCAAGAACGTACTTGCCACCATGCCAATGTTTATAGTGCAACAGGTTCTGTTCACACTGGAAAACTGCTGTTAAACCTTACAAAACCACGGCCCAGTGCATTTCAACACAGTGTCAGATTACCACAGAACGGAAGGCAGCTCACCCTATATATTAAACATCCCCAGACCTCAGACCTGTGGCAGCAGCTGAGCTGAAGACAAGTAGGTAAGATACCACTTCGGGTGCGGGGGCTTCTTATTCCCTTCAGCAATACCACCTCCTCAGCAGCCCAGAGACTGCAGGTTTTTGCTGCATGAGATTTCTGCTTGCATAAGGACATGAAGATTTTTCCTCTAGACCCAAATTCATCTCACCTGAATTCATATGGCTCCCATCCACATGTGAGCCCATCTCCCTTGGTTCCCTTATCAGCCAGCGAGGGGAAGCGGGTGCTCCCGTAGTACAGCTCACCCTGAAATAGTCATCCATGGTATTTTAGACAAAGTGTAGCTTGCAAATGCCAATATCTGCATATAAAGCCTCAGAAGACTCTGGCAAAGCTGACTTGATGTCTTGAAGGTGTTTTGTATAGATTATGGGTACAGAATAAGGGCATTCATGGTGGGAGCATAGCAGTGAAGAGCACTGAACATCACTCATTTTATTTTTTCCTGAATTAAATATTGGAGTTGCAGGAGGTTGGAAGGAGGTTACTAAGACACTGTAGAAAATGTGTGCTGGAAACATCATCAGACATGAGAGGTCCCAAGGCTCTGGTGAGAGGTTTAAAGCCAGCAGAGGGACATGACTGCACTTAAATATCACTTTGCACATCCAACCAAGAGAAATATTCCATCAGCTCAGAAACAGTTTCTTCGTGTTTGCTCACCAAGCAGTGAGATGTATTCATTTCTTGTCTTCTGATTGATTTTGCAGGTTGCTTTGTGTGCTCATGAAGAATTACCCCATGAGCCTGATGCTCGTGCTGCTGGGCCTTGCTGCCCTCCTGGGTAAGTCAGCATCCCACACTGCCCCACCACACTCATCCCCCGAGCAGCCCCAGGAGATTAAGACACCTCCCTGTACCCCCTCTCCAAAATCTCAGTTGCCATCAAATTGTGTTGGGCCAGGAAGGTGCTCAGCTCCTCCTGCAAGTCTTGCTGGAAGGGGTCACCTCTGAGGGAGGGGTGGGTGCAGGGCGCCAGTTGCAAGGTGCAGGGTGCAGGATGCTTAACTCTTTCCATGCAACCTTTTCAGGTACCTGCCAGGGCCGCATGGATTGCTACGGCAGTGTAAACAGAATTGACACCACCGGGGCTTCATGCAAAACTGCAAAACCAGAGGGCTTAAAGTACTGTGGTATGTATCACTCTTCTGCCAGATTCCATGGTAGCACAATAATCCCAAGTCTTTCAGATTTTCAAAATGCTGGACACACAATGGCTGCTGAGCCTGCATAATATACCTAGAGGCACGGTCTGCCTCCTGGAGACAAGGCATATTTACTTCTGGTTTTCTTTACAGGAGTTCCAGCTTCAAAAAAGATTGCTGAACGAGACCTACAAGCTATGAATAAATACAAAACACTCATTAAGAAAGTTGGCGAAAAGCTGTGTATTGAGCCCGCTGTGATTGCTGGCATCATCTCTCGTGAATCTCACGCTGGTAAAGTACTGAAGGATGGCTGGGGTGACGGTGGAAATGGATTTGGTTTAATGCAGGTATTTGTTGATGCTCTACTAAAACCCGACAAAATAATGTCATATGAATAAAAGTAAACCTTCTAAACACGTCATCCATTAATACAGGGAAATGACTTTTTCATATTTCTAGGTTGACAAAAGAAGCCATAAACCCCAGGGAACGTGGAATGGAGAAGTCCATATCACTCAGGGCACAACAATACTTATCAATTTTATAAAGAGAATACAGAAGAAGTTCCCAAGCTGGACAAAGGATCAGCAGCTGAAAGGTAATGTGCAGACCACAGATTTTGTGCAGGAGGGAAGAAAAAGTCTAGGACAAGAGCACACTGAAAGATTTCACAGAGTCATAGAATGGCTTGGGTTGGAACTGGATCTCCTTTAACATCACCCAGTTCCAACACTCCTGCCATGGGTGGCAATGCCACCCATCAGACTAGGTTGCCCAAAGCCCCATACAGCCTGGCCTTGAACGCCTCCAGGGATGGGGCATCCACAGCTTCACTGGGCAATATGTGCCAGTGCCTCACCACCCTCTGAGTGAAGAATTTCCTCCTAACAGCTAATCTAAATCTCCCCTTTTAATTTAAAACCATTCCTTCTTGTCCCATCATTATCTGTCTTTGTAAAAGTCACTCTCCATCTTTTGCTAAGCCCCCTTTAAGTACTGAAAGTCCGTAGTGAGGTCTCCCCAGAGCCTTCAGGCTGAACAGCCCCATCTCTCTCAGCCTTTCTTCATAGGAGAGGTGCTCCAGCTCTCTGATCATCTTTGTGGCCCTCCTCTGGACCCACTCTAACAGCCCCACATCCTTCTAGTGCTGGTGGCTCCAGACCTGGATGCAGCACTCCAGGTGGCAGAGTAGAGGCGGACAATCACCTCCCTCACCCTGCTGGCCACTCCTTTAGTGATGCAGCCCAGGATGCAGTTGGCCTTCTGGGCTGCAAGTACGCACTGCTGGCTCCTGTCAAGCTTTTGGCCACCAGAACCCCCAGGTCATTCTCTGCAGGGCTGCTCTCAATGAGTTCTTCTCCCAGTCTGTACTCATGTCTGGCATTGCCCCAACCCAGGTGCAGCACCTTGCACTTGGACTTGTTGAACTTCATTAGGTTCACATTAGGCTCACTGGTCTATAGTTCCCTGGGCCCTCCTTCCTATCATTTGTAAAAATGTGAGTGGTATTTCCCTTTTTCCAGTCACCAGGGACTTCACCTGGCTGCCACGTCTTTTCAAATACATTGGAGAGAGGCTTGGCAACTACATCAGCTAGTTCCCTCAGGGCCCCTGTCATAGCATGTCATTGGGCCCCATAGACTTGAACATGTTCCGTTTCATCGGGTGGTCTGGAATCTGCTCTTTGCTTACAGGGGGAGGGACTTGCTCCCTCAGCCCTCACCTACAGGTTCAGGGAAATGAGACGTGGGAAGCCTGACTGGCAGTGAGGGCTGAGGGAAAGAAGTTGTGTACCTCAGCCTTCTCCTTGTGTCATTAACAGTTCTTCATTGTCATCCATCAGAGGGAATAAATCCCCTTGGTCTTTCTTTTCTGGCCAATGAACCCATTGAATCCCTTGCTATTTTCTTGCTTACCTTGCCAAGCTCAGTTCCATTTGTGCCTTGGCTTTCCTTCCCCCATCCCTGCACATCCAGACAGCATCCCTGTACTCTTCCCAGGCCACATGTCCCTGCTTCCCTTACCTGTGCATTTCTGTGATGGTTTTACTCGGGTGGGCAGCCGAGTTCCACCACAACCGCTCTCTCACTCCCCCTCCTCAAAGAGGAGTGAGGAGAAAATACGATGAAAGGGGCTCAAGGGTTGAGATAAGGACTAGGAGATCGCGCAATAATTATCGTGACGGGCAAAACAGACTCAGCATAGAGAGAAAGTAAGATTTATTGCTTATACTAACAAGCTAGAGAAGTAAGAAACAAAGAAAAGAAACGAAAAGCACCTTCCCCCCCATCCACCCTCTTCCACCTCCTCCCCCCGAGCGGCGCAGGGGAACGGGGGAAGGGGGGTTATGGTCAGTCTATAGCACTTCTTCTCTGCCGCTCCTTCTCGGTCACTCTTGTCCCCTGTGCTGTGGGGTCCCACCCACGGGATGCAGTCCTTGCCGAACTGATCCAGCGTGGGCTGTCCACAGGCAGCAGCTCTTCAAGAACTGCTCCATATATGGGTCCGTACCACGGGGTCCATCCCTTTGGAGCAAACTGCTCCAACCTGGGTCCCCCACGGGCAGCAGCTCCTGCCGGGTCACCTGCTCCTGCGTGGTCTCCTCTCCACGGGCTGCAGGTCCGGCCCGGAATCTGCTCCAGCAGGGGTCTTCCACAGGCCTTCTTCGGGGCACAGGCTCCACCGTGGTCTCCTCCACGGGCTGCAGCGTGGAACCCTGCTCCACTGTGGTACTCCATGGGCTGCAGGGGGACATCCTGCTTCACCATGGTCCTCACCACAGGCCGCAGGGGACTTCTGCTCCGGCGCCTGGAGCACCTCTCCCCCTCCTTCTTCACTGACCTTGGCGCCTGCAAGGCTGTTTCTCACTCCTCTCACCCTCCCAGCTGCTGAGTGGCGCAGCGGTTTTTTCCCTGTCTTAAATATGCTCTCACAGAGGCGCAAAACAACATCACTTATTGGCTCAGCTCTGGTCAGCAGTGGGGCCCTTACCAAACATGGGGCAGCTTCTAGATCCTTCTCACAGAAGCCACCCCTATGGCCCCCCCTGCTACCAAAACCTTGCCATGTAAACCCACTACAATTTCCTTCTTGCTCAGTCTTCCTCAGCTATCCCAGCTTCCTGCCCTCCCTGCTAGATTTCTTCTACATGGGGACGGAGAGCTCTTGTGCTCTAAGGAAAAAGTTCTTACAGAGTTGCCAGCTCTGATCCATTCCTCTGTCCCGAAGGACGGTGTTCCAGGGGCTCTCATCCACTAGTTCTGCAAGTTTTCTCTTTCAAAGTTCCTTTGTTCCTTAATGACTACATTTCTAAGAGCGTGACTTAGCTTTTCAGAGTTTTATTTCATAGGCAAAAGGCAAGATTTGGCAAACTGTGTTGTTTCTGCCTTTCCTTAACATGGCAGCCTCTGTGTGTTTTCAGTGCCATGCAGCAAATATTTATACAGCTGAAACTTGATTTATAGAAGAGTCAAACTCTCCTCATCTGACAATGAAGAATCTCCTACAACCACCCAAGTTAATAAGTAGCTCTGAGTAGCTTGAACGTAGCCAGCAGCTCTCTGTCTTGCTGTCAATGGGGGGAAAGAGGTATTCAGGGATTGTAAAACGGTGTCATGCAACAAGGAAAAACTGCCTGCTGCTTGGCAGCCAGGGAAGCCCCTGTGCAGTGCAAGGTGTAATTATGTTTAAATACTCTTAAGAGAGCAGTAGTTTTCAAGAATGACTGAGAAGTTACGAGGCTGTTGGATCTTATATTGTGTTGTGAACAAGACTACTGCAGCCGGAGGGCTTGTGCTAGTCCAGGTGGGTGATGCAAATTCATCAAGCTGCAAGTGTCTGTGAACAAACCCCTCAGTATCTTTACAATGTGTTGGTGGATGCAGGAATACACGTAGGCTTTTTGCAGAGCCCTGGTTAAGACAGAGAAGCTCTGATAACACCACATCCCCAATTCCAAAGTCCTGATAAGTCAAAGCTTCCTACACAAGCAAAACCAGGACGCATCAGGGTGGAATTTTGTTTAAAGTCTGCGTGATATCTTTTGGTGTTTCATTTCAGGTGGGATTTCTGCCTACAATGCCGGAGACAGGAACGTCCAAAGCTATGCAAGGATGGACATTGGCACTACCCATGATGACTACGCCAATGATGTGGTCGCTCGAGCCCAGTATTACAAGCAGCATGGATACTAGGCTGCGGCACCTGCACTGAGTGACTTCCCTACCATCACCTTCCCAGCATCCAGGAGGGAGGCAAAACACAAAGGAAGAAGATGCATCCAAGTCCATACAGATGCAAATGTACAGGAATGACTTACATGAAACAAGAATTTGCAGGTTACAGCTCCCATTTATAGAAACAATATTCAGTGAGACACTGGTAATGTAGTTTCTTTAAAAGCAATATGGTTTGGATTTTACAAAGGGAATATAAACTGAATCTTTTATGCTATCTACATATTTCGCTTAGTTTTGAGGCCTATCTTGTATTGCTTTGAGGCCTATCTTGCATTGCTATTGATAACTTTCTGCCTTCCAGATCTTAAAGTGCATTCCTGCTCTGTTGTTCTCTTAAGAAATCAAAAGGCAAAATACTTCCTTGGGTATCTGCTTAATGATTTATTTTTTTCAGAGCTTCCTGATACTTCATATTGTAGTCATTTTTTTTCTGAATTCTAATTTTTCATATAAATGCATAGAATGGAGATGGATTTTTCTGTCAGTTTTCAGTCATACAGAAATAAGCAAATAGAAAATGAATAAATATGTTATTAGCAAATGAAACAGGACTCCAGTGTACACATATTTCTATGGGAGCACTCTTCATAGGAGAGGTGCTCCAGCCCTCTGATCATCCTCATGAGCCTCCTCTGGACTCACTCTCATACATCCATGTCCTTGTGCTGGGGGCCCCAGAGCTGAACACAGTGCTCCAGGTGAGCAGAGCAGAAGGGGAGAATAACCTCCCTCACCCTGCTGGCCACACTGCTTTTGATGCAGTCCAGGATGTGGATGGCTTTCTGTGCTGCAAGCACACACTGCCAGCTCATGTTGATTTTTTTCATTTGCCAGCACCCTCAAGTCCTTCTCCTCAGGGCTGCTCTCAATCCATTCTCCACCAAGATTGTATGTGTGCTTGGGATTGCTCTGATCCAGGTGCAGGACCTTGCTCTTGGCCTTGTTGAATATCAAGCCCATGAAGATCAATCAGGACAAAGGCAAAGCCCTGGAACAGAATAATCCCATGCACTGGTGTGGGCTGGCAGCCAGCTGCCCAGAAAGCAAGCTGTGTAAAAAGGGTCCTGGGGCACTGGTGGACATAAGCCCTTGCAGAGACGTCAATGAGGAAGAGACACATTAGCAAAAGCATGGCCAGCAGGCTGAGGGAAGTGATCATTTCCCTCTCTTTGATGCTTGTAAGACCACATCTGGAGCACTGTACCCGGTTTTGGGCTCCCTGATACAAGGGGGACCCTTACATGTTGGGGCGATTCCAGCAGAGGTCACCCAGTTGATTGGTGGCTGGAGCACTGGACACACACAGGGAGCAGCTGAGGGGGCTGGGTCCTCTCAGCCCAGAGAAGAGTCAGCTTTTTGGGGACCACACTGGCTTGGCCCTGACTGCAGTGGCAGGCTCTGCAGTTTCTTTCCCTTCCCTCCGAGTGGTCTGTCTGCCTTTGTTGAAGGTCAGCTCTGATGTGGGGCTTTGAGGAGCCTCATCTGGAACCACCCCTGCAGCCCCCATGCTACCAGGTAGGCCTAAAGGCCTGAGATTGCAGCAGCTTCCCACATTGCTGGTGTCTAGGCTGCTTTGTATCACACACACGTCTAGGCTTTTGTTGTGAACCACAATGCAGACATGCCATTCTCTACCAAGAGGCTGGGTACGGGTTTGTTGAGGAAAACATTTCTTACGACATACAATCATAGAATCACCTAGGTTGGAAAAGACCTTCAAGATCACCAAGTCCGACTGTCAACCTGACCTACCAAGTCCCATCACTAGACTATGTCCCTTAGTGCCACATCCATACATCTATCTATTAAATACCTCCAGAGATAGGGACTCCACCACTTCCCTGTGCAGCCCGTTCCAAAGCTTGACCACCATCTCCATTAAGAAATTCTTCCTGATATCCAATCTAAACCTCCCCTGGTGCAACTTGAGGCTGTTTCCTTGTGTCCTTTCACTCGTCACCTGAGAAAGAGAACACCTTCCTCACTGCAACCTCCTTTCAGGTAGTTGTAAAGAGCAATGACGTCTGCCCTCAGCCTCCTCTTCTCCAGAGTAAACAGCCCCAGTTCCCTCAGCCGCTCCTCCTAAGTCTTGTTTCCTTGTCACTTCACCAGCTTTATTGCTCTTCTCTCAACGCACTCCAGCAACTCAATGTCCTTTTCGTAGTGAGGGGCCCAAAACTGAACATAGTACTCAAGGCGCGACATGTGAGGTTCCATGCATGTATGATTAAATCATAATTTCTGTAGAGGACTCCAGAAAAGACAGGAGATCTACCTGCCTGCCTAAGTTACTGTGATGCAGACTAAGCAGTCTAGTACATCCTTTACAATCTTCCCCCAGCAATAAGGGAGTAGCAGCACAGGCCATTTGGAGATTACTGGTTTGTAAATCATCTTTATTGTTATTCTCAATTTTCCATACTTATCTATGTCATTTCTGTATGAGCATATCTGCTTCCTGTCCAAGGTACTTCCTTGTGTTTCAGTATTCTTCAACCTTGTTTGCAATCTTGAAGATGAAAAGCTCCATGCAGGGGCTGCAGTGACTTTTTGCAGCTCATTCTTGATTTGAGGGGCCAACAGTATAAGAGTTATGGAATTGGTTCTTTTGAGACAATGACACAGGATGAGTTCCCTGGCTTACAATGTGAAAGAGCTGATCGGAGTGAAACAGCATTTCATTCTCACAAAACTCAGCACAGCATGAATGAGTAGTGACGGGGAGGTCTGCCATCCAGTGGCGTGCTTTCTTACTTCCAAACAGCTACTGTGGTTTTGATACACACTGTGTTGTTACTTGTGTGCTCATTTTGAGAAGGGATAAAACCAGGGATGCCCAAATTCTCAGTAACCGCAGCTCTGTCATGTGGTAGTGTTGCGGGGTCTGTGCCTCCAACAACTTTATTACATCCAAACACTTGGACTCCTCTTTTCCCGTTGCCATCGCTTTATTGCTTCCAACAATGAAAGGCAGCCTGCTGTTTTCAGATGAGGTTCCTCCTACTTCCAAACAATTAGCAACCAGGCTTTGAATCTGATTAAAAGTTACTTCCTTTCTGAATGGTGGCTAAAGAAGAAACCTTGTGTTTGGGTGGCTACACGAGGAGTTGCTGGGCATTCCCGTTTCCCATAAAAGCCCCGGTGTGTAGGAAGTGCTGAGTTGGCTGCAAGCAGCCGTAACACCTGCACATCTCTAGCAAGTGCCCAGACACGGTGGGGAGACACCCTGCAACAAGCATGTCAGCTTGGTGACATTTCTCTAATATTCTTGTAAATAATTCATTCCACCAGTCTCTTTTCCATTAACTGCTGAGCCCAGGTTGGCACTGTTCCTCTCTGTTGCTGTTTGTATCTTACCTTCTGCAACAGTGTGGTTAGGCAACAGATAAATGTAGTTAAATTGCAAGTAAGACATTTACAGGATGCTTCTCTTTGATTTTTTCAGTTGATAGTAGCAATGGGAAAGCAAACTGGAGACAGTTAGTTGTGTCGGCTTTCTTTTGACTCATTGATTTTTTTTTAATTTTGAAATGGATAAGTGCCTTTTGGAGGTGCCTTTCTGCACTGGCTCTGCAGGAAGCCCAAGTGGTAAGCTTACATTGAACACTTGAGTTTTATGCAAGCTAAAACTAGGAGAAAATAATTGTGCACAAATATGATGCCATAACTTCATCTCCTAGCATGAAAGTGGAAGGGCTAGCGCCAGGTGTGTGATAAATTCGTTGTTCATTTGCCCTCAAATCCATGCGTGAGCTTGTAGCAAATCCAAGTCCTTGACCATCAGCCATGGCCAAGTGAGCAGGATATTTACACCACGACAAAGATCCTACTTGGGCACATACCTTTCTGTTGGGAATGGAGTAGCCCTTGAGATGCTGCAAGGAATATTCAAAAGCATCACAGCGAAGACTCAGGGTCCACTGGGCACATTCAGTCCTTGCCATTAAACCTGTTTTTCTCTCTCCCTTACGAGGGTTTTCTCATGATCTAAGTTTTTGTACATTTCCCTAGTGTAGCCATAAATTAAAAGCAGTAAAACAAATCCAACCAAAGGCTTGGATTTGAAATAGACACACTTTTAGCCTGCACATTATAGAACTGTCCTCTGGTTTTGAAAAAATATCTTTTTCTATCAGCTGTCTATTGTTATCTAGGCTACTTCACAAAAATTAGTCAGTTCTGTTACTGCCTCTCTCTAAAAAGATTCAATAGGATTCAAAACATCAGTTCAGTCACAATAAGCATTTGAACAATTTGTTTCTGATTTTTAAAGTGAAAGGAAATGTGATGCACGTTTTGCTGTAGGAGTTCCTGCTTCAGAGAAGTTTGCTGAAAAAGATTTGAAGAACGTCTAAAGTCAAGACCATGAAAGTCAGCAACAGCCAGTATTATCTTGAGGGTCATATGCTGGGACAGTACTGAAGGATGCTATGGGTGACCACAGAAATTGATTTATCTCAATGCAGGTATGGCCAGCCCTCTTAAAAACAGAAATCTCATCCTTGTTTTTTGAAGCAGAATGCTAGAGGAGCAGCAGGGGCCCCCTTGAAAGGCAACCCTCTAATCTTGCTGCCAAGACATTGGGTTCAGCTGAGCAAAAGTTTACATCTCTTTTGAGGCAAGAAGCAAAGAGGTGGGACTTGGCAAGGGAAGATCGCAACCTGGCCTGTTCCTCCTCCCAGCCCCTCACCCCCTCTAAAACTTGGAGCGATACCTTGGCTGGCCATTATTACTTAAATTAGGGAGGTCCAGCAGTAAGGGCTGTCACGCTCCACTGCCAGAGAAATGCAGTACAGTCCCAAGAGAAACACGGATAAAAGGTAAAGGAAATGAAATGCTGCATCAAGCACCGTGCTGCTTACTCAGCTCAGACTTTCCAAGTTTGAAGCATTCTGTGAAGCATGAGAGGCCTAGGCAGAACTGGCTACAGTGTCCACCAGAAGGCTTTTTTTTTTTTTTTTTTTCCTTTTCCCAACACTTTTCAGACAGCTTTTTGGCCAAATATAGCTGGCATCGACCCGTTTTCCAGCTGCCAGCACCAGGGGAGGGATTCTGGTTAGTATCAGGGCAAGAGCAGCTGGCATCTACATGATGAAACTGCTGCTTGCTTCCCAGGGCTCTCTGGGGAACGAGGAGATTAATTGTTCCTATTTCATACTTTAGATAATAAATCTTGTTTCAAAACCCTTTTTTTTTTTTTTTTATAACTAAGTGTAGAGGCCCAGAGGCTGCAGCTGCATGCAGTCAGGTTAATTACCCTTTATGCACCGCAGGGACTGAGCTAGCGGGGGGAATCTTGCTTCATTATTCATGCCTACACTCACGCCTCACTTGTTTGCCAAGTTGTAGGCTTACCTGTACAATCCCCAAACATTTGCTGCACACATTTGGATACACTTCCCTGTGAACTCCATCCCTCTGAGGGCTGCAATGCACTACCCTGCAGGTAAGAGGCAAAGCTGCTCCTCCTGCCCTGGGAAGAGCAGAACAGACGGAGCCAGGGGACGCACCGAGGGAAAATAATGTTTTTGGCACCCTTGGTGCAGCCCTTTCTTCCAGGCTGACAAATGGCATAAGACTGCTGGGACACAGGACAGTGAAGAGCATGTAAGACAACGCACAGGGATTTTGTGTTGGATGATAAAACAAATCCAGAATAAATTTCCACCTGGAAAAAGGCACAGCAGCTCAAAGCCATGGCTTTGTCAGCTTTAAAACGGCAGCTTTATAACACTGCGCACATGTAAAAGTCAAGCATGGTAACACTGTAAAACCGAGCACTGCAAAAAAAACTAAACACATCCCAGTCCTCCTGCTCATTTTATTGCTGCGTGGAATAATACTTCATTGTACTCACCAAAAGGAATAGAAAAATATGATGTGTTTAGCTTTCTAGCAGACTTTTGGAAAACTCAGCAAATATCATGACATTTTTCAGTTGCAAGGAGTTTTTTTTTTCCTCTTCACCCTCCCATTTGCTTTCTTTTATATTTCTGTACCTACCTATAAAAAGCTACAATCCATACAACTCCAAAGACAGACCTTAATTCACATTAATTCCTAAACCATATGGTCCTCACCGAAGGAAACGTGGTTTATTCTTGAGCAGTGATCACAGCGGAAGACGTCATTGTAGCTGGGGCCCTTTATTCCAGCTCCAGTACAAATACACCTGAGGTTATTAATGCCGTTAGAGTTGAAGGAATACGAACAGAAGTAAACAGTCTGACAACTGAAGATGTTTGATTGGCAAAACACAGCAAGGAGATAATGAGCACCAAGTCTGGATGCAAATTATCACTTCTGCACAATGCTAAGACACAAATGGAACACCCCAGGGACAAAAGCAGCTGAAAATGCTGATACTGTGGCCAAAAATACTGGTGAAAAGACACCTACAAACTGAAACAATACATTTAGGTTGTGACTTTTGTTTGTGTGCTGAATAAATACCACCTCTGTTTAAGTGTTTCTTTCTCATTTCAGGTGGGATTTCAGCCTACAGTGCAGGACCTAGTGACGTCCAGTCCTACGAAGGATATTGGCACAACACGCAGTGACTATGCCAGTGATGCAAGAGCCAAGACTTTTAAGAGAAATGGTTACTAAGAAAAATATCTGAGCAATTATTAGATTTGAGTTACTGCTTGGAAATTTTCTCCTAAGAAAAAAAAAAAAATCCTGGATTTCTCCCCCAGAAATGGGCTGGGGTTTGGGGGGTGGGGAGAGTGATGGGTGTGCAAAAAAAATGTATCCTGGACTGTATGAACAGAAGCAAAACTCAACCAAGGGAAGAGATTACGTATCTCTACTGAGCACCTGTTAGACCACAACTAGAGTTGTTTTAGGCCCCTTGACACAGAGAAGACCGATTAAGACGAGGGAAGTCCGCAGAGAGCCCCAAGCTGGTTGAGGCTGGAGCACTTGCCCCATGAGGAGAGCAAGCGCTTCAGGGGGACCCAACAGCAGACCCCTCCTTATCTGTAGGAGACAGAATCATAGAATCGTTAAGATTAGAAAAGTTATTGTCATCTGCAAACTTACTGAGGGTGCACTCAATTCCCTCGTGCAAATTATTAATAAATAAAGAGGATGGGCCCCAACACCGACCCCTGGGGAACACCACTGGTGACCAGTCACCAGCTGGATTTAACTCCATTCACCACCACTCCCTGGGCCCAGCCATCTGGCCAATTTTTCACCCAGCAAAGAGTGTACCTGTACAAGCCAAGGGCTGCCAGCTTCTCCAGCAGAATACCGTGGGAGAACGTGTCAAAGGCTTTGCTGAAGTCTAGGCAGACGGACGTAAGATGAAAGAAGAGAGGCTTACGCCAGTTAAAAGTCTGTATTCTGCATATAACTTTTTCTCCCACAAAGACAGCTGGACAGCGGTGCAGGAGGTTGGACCAGAGATCTGCAAACTACCTGCTAACCCAAATTTTCCTATTGTCTCAGCTCATTTGTTTCTTCCACAAAAAGACAGCGTTTCTTAGCTGTGCTTCATGAAGTCACAAGCAGGACAATGCTCCGCTACCAAAGTTATATGGACACACATTATGTTTTTGCACTCTGGTTGGTTCAGGTTTTACACCTGAGGACAAACCTTTAGTAAACAATGTCTATATGGAGAAAATCTAGGCAATTCTCATTGCAGACTGACTGTTGTGACCTTGGAGCAAATTTGAGGAACATTCAAACTTACACACACATCAAGAAATTTTAAGTACCATCTCCTTTTTCATGAAAACTGCCAGCCTATCAGCAGTAGGCACCTCTCTAAGCTAAATCTTACCATGGAATAACAGCTACTATCTAAAATATCCTTTCTGTGTACTTCCGAAGCAGTGATTAGCTCTGCTTTAACTTAGGTAGTTACCTAACACTTTGTAAATTGTGCACAATGCCAAGCAAGCCTGCTCATTAATGCATTATTTTCAGTACTTTTGAAGGTTGCAGCATCTGCAGTGTAACGAATCCTGTATTTAATACAGGATATTTAATACATCCTGTATTTAATACAGAATATAACAACCGGCAGTGCTCCCTCTGTTGGGGATTCACCAGGCTGCAGTGCTGTGAACAAATCCCAAACACGCTTGGAAAGGGCTGAGACATCCTGACCGTGTCACTCTAGGCCACACACCATTCTTAGTAAAGGTCTAATAACTGCTGTCCCTCAACAGCAATGTGAGCAGACTATGTGCCTGTTTTCCTGAGTGCCAGAATTTGTGCCATCTCTTTTAAGGTTGCTCAGTACTTTGGATGCACTATATGTCCTTGTTTGGGGCTGAAATTTCAGCTTTACCAAGTATCTCTCAGTGGGAACATGGAAACCACCACACGGAGTACAGTTACACTGCAGCACAAGATGCTGTGCAGATACTGAAGGGAAGGAGGGAAGAAAGAAGACCAACATTCATTTATTTGCCTCAGTTTTTCCTTGCTACTCTATATCCTTTGGACTGACATCAGTCTTTTTTGTGTCCTTCTGACTGCAGCCTGTAATTTGTTGACAAATTGAGGTTTTTCAGCTCCATTTTGCATTTCTGCCTTTGGCCTGTCTGCAGGAGCCATTGCACTCTTCAGTGTACTACCACGCCTATCCTTCTTTGTCTTTCTCCTGCACACAGTATCTCTAGCTTTTATGTCCCTCTACTGATACGCCTATTTCTTTGAACTCCTACTGGTTTTTACTCTTCCCTGCAAGCATGCAGAAAGGATAAACTTTTGTTTTCAGCCACTTGTGTCCCTCTGATCTTCTCACAACATACAGTCATTAAGATTAACTCCTCTACAGTGACTCTAGCGTGGGAGAGACTCACAGCACGGTAAACAATGGAATTTATGCTTGCTGGAATGAAAATGACGTTATCATTTGATAAAGCGCAGCTTCCTAATTTTAGCCACGATTCTTAAACTGTAAATAGAAATAGTCTTTAAATCATTGCACGCAGTACTATTCAAGATAATCCCATGAAAGGTGGTATTTTATATGTTTGGAGCTCATAATTACTAACCTAAATCAAACAAGTATGCTTTAAAGTCTCCAGATTTCTTAAGTCTGCAATATTAGCATGAGAAAGGCATTAACTTTCACACAGACTACAGCTCTTGGCTATTATTACTAAACATTCAGAATCAAGAAATATGTATGCAGTGACACAGCATGTTTCCTGAAAGAGAAACTGGACAACCTAACAAGATGGGAATCGCTCCTTCTGTCACTCCCAAATGGGGAGTTCAGGTCCCTGTTTTAAGGTACGTGTGAAGCCGGATGAGACTGTCTGCTAAGAACCAAGTTTGATATTTGAATGACAAAGCCTGGCTCAATAAGTTAAGCTGTCAATGGATATCCAGTCAGTTCTCAAATAACTTTTGAACAGAAGGCATTTCAATTCCTGTTCTTTTCTTAGCACAGAAAGGTAGAGTCATGCACCTTTGTTATAAACCTTTACTAATAGCTGACAAATGCACTAACCATCAGTAGTTAGATCTATTCTGCTTACTTTCCTGCTTATCTAACCTTGTTTATAAAGGTCTCTGAAAGCTGGCCATGAACTGCCATAATCTAACCAAAATGTTCAAACATGAAGTACAAAAGCCAGCCATCTAGTATTTCAGGCAAATGTTAGCAACACTGCATTTTATATTTGTGCACATGTAATCCTTCCACAAATTTTGTAATCAGCGTCATCTCTGCCACTTGCACCAGACGTGGTAAGAATTAAGCTTGTTTCATACACAAACACTTAACACAGGAGTTAAATTATTTATTTTAGAGAACGTAAGTCCAACCAGCACACCTTATGACTTAATTTCTTTCTGCTCCACAGGTTTCAGACGACTTCTAATGATAAGCTCTCCCTTGCTCGTAAGAAAGGTGTCTGACATTTCCTCTTCTGTTGGCAACCCGTAAGGCAGTTTCAGCGGCTGTATCCTAAAGGCAGAAGAGTTTGCTTAGTAAGGTTCTACGACTAGAATGGAGTTATATTAAGTATTCCAAATAAAACAAATAGCTAACAAACCTTATCAGATGTTTAACAACTTTCAGTTTGGAATTCACAGACGGGATATTTTTGTGCAGTCTTGGTTGATGTGCCTATAAAGGAGAGCATAGGTTTTAAAAATACACTTCTGAAGCACAAATCTCTGTTCACTGAACTTTCCACACTATCAGTAAAGATACAAACTACATATGCAAATTTAGATTTAGAGAAATAAAACTAATGTATTCCAATAATACAAAAAATATGAAATCAAAACTTGATCAAATTTTTGATTCCAGTAAAATGACAATTCCAGCTTTCTTCCCATCACATTATTAATACAAATTTCTTCTAAATACCGGTAAATGTAAATACAGTAGCTTAGAGGTGAGACTTGCTTCACTTAGGCCTTAAAACGATCAAACACTTTTTTCCTCCATAACATAACATCGACTAGACGAATCCTTGCACAGTGTGCAATTTGGCCAATGAAAAACTAGAAAAACAAATTGACACAAACTCTTGGAGTCTATTTGAAAATCCATCGTACCTTCTAGATCTGGAAGTCTTTTCAGTAATAAGCGAGGCCTATTTGCTTACTTGCAATGTCTAATTAGTATCACTCAGAAATCTGAGTTCTGAGTATTTATAAATCTGTTTTTATTTCAGCAGAATTCTTAAGGTAAAGTTCTCCTCAAGCACAACAGCAATACCATACGCTCATAATCTGAATTCCCAATAAATGGGAAGTTTAGTGACTGTAAAAATTGAAGTCCTTAAAATCAAGCAAACGTGCAAGTAAAACTGACACCTGAATTCTTCCCTGTTTCTCTACGTATCTGGTGTGCATAGTATGTACGAACAACAACCATCACCACAATACCTTATCCAGTCCAAGATTATGTATTATCATCTTTTCCCAATATGGGCGACCAATTACACTTTTTATTCTAGTGACAACATGGATTTTGTGGGGCTGCTCAGGGTCGCCTCCATACTTTTCATGATCTCCGGGCCGTGGCTGAAATACCTAGAATAAAAGCGTCACAGATTGTTTTTCTAAACACGTGAATTATTATTACGGTTAACAAAATAACTCTCTTCAGCATTGGTAAAAATCCAACATTTGCGATTACATTTCTTTTCAGAAGGTCAATGCACTAAGCAACCTCAAATTTAGCTTTATAACATTACCAAACATATTTTTATAATGGTTTGCAGATTAATGCATTGACTCTGAAGTTAAGCCATATGACTACATGGAGATACACAGAACCATAGAATCATGAGGGCTGGAAAAGTCCTCCAAGCTCATCTGGTCCAACCATCCCTCTACCACCAATGTCTAAAACCTTGTCCCTAAACACCACGTCCAACCTTTCCTTGAACACCTCCAGAGACGGTGACTCCACCACCTCCCTGGTGGAGTCCCACCCGTCCCAATGCCTGACTGCTCTTTCTGAGAAGAAATGCCTCCAAATTTCCAACCTGAACCTCCCCTGGCACAACTTGAGGCCATTTCCTCTAGTCCTATCACTAGTTATTTGTGAGAAGAGGCCGACCCCCAGCTCCCCACAACAGGACTTCATCCATATGTACCTCACAGAAGGACCTCTGTTCAGCCTATGAACAGTGAGTTTTTCCACAGGCTTTTCAAATGACTTTAGGAAAAGTGAAACTAAATGGCCTCTTACAGAATGATATGCTACGATACAAATTAAGCCCAGCTTCCAGTCTCTTTGGTTTTAGAGTCAATTACCCACATCTCCAGAAATCTGCCACAGCACAGAATCAAGCCCCAAATGAAGCAGGCTGATGTCTCTTCTCTGTGTCCTCCCCCACGGCAGCACGTACCGCCTCGGGAATCCTCGACCTGGTGAACATCTGACGGGCCCAGACAGCGGGTGCTACCCCCTCGGTCCTCCTCCCCAGCACCTACAAAATATATATATATATATATAAATATAAATAATAATAATAAATACGTAATTCGTCGCCTTACAGCCCTGAACACCCGCCAGCAGATTATACGGGCGCTTAAATTCACATTGGGCGGGCACGCTGCCTGCATTTGCTACATCTCACGGCGTCTGAAGGCGAAGAGAATACCCGGGCACTGAAGTACCCCGGCCCTTCCCGGCTAGCAGAGACCCCGACCGGCCCCCCGGGACCCCCCGTCCACCTTCCACGCAGCTCCCAGCCCCAGGCCTCCGCGCCCCGCCGCGGCCGCCATTTCGTGGCGCAGCTCCCCGGCCGGGCACCGCCACCGCCGCGCTCGAGTTCCGAGGCGGGGGAAGGACAAAGGTGAGGCACAGCCCGTTCCCCCGCCTCGCTTTCCATTTCCCCGGCAGCCGGTCGCCGTGCCCCGCCCGGTCCCCGTCCCCATCCCCTCCCGGTCCCCGCCGCGGTGCCCATGTCGCGGGCGGGGGGCGATAGCACCGCGGCGCTGGAGCGGGCCGGGGCGGAGACGGTGAAGCGGGCGGTGGAGCTGGACTTGGCGTCTCGTTTCCAGGAGTCGCTGGTGTGCTACCAGGAGGGCATCGACCTGCTGCTGCAGGTGGTCAAAGGTACCGGGCGAGGGCTGTGAGTGAAGCCGTACGGGGGGCTGCGAAACCCCCCTTCCCCGCGACCTCCCTCACAGACCGCCAGCCGCCGAGGTCCTGAGGAGACGCGGGCGGTGTGTGCTCCGAGGGCCGGTCCCTGTCCCCGTCCCCATCCCGGTCCCTGTCCTCGTCCCCATCCTCGTCCCCCGTCGCCTCAGAGGACGAAGCGGCGCCGGGAGGAGCCGGTGCCCGGGTGGCCGAGGTCTGCAGAGAGCTCACCTGTGCGGTTTGGCTTCGCAGGCACAAAGGATGAGGCAAAAAAGCAGCGTTACCGGCAGAAAATATCCGAGTACATGACCAGGGCGGAAGACATTAAAAAGCACATTGAGAAAGAGAAACAAGGTGGGGAGCTGCGACTGACCCGTTCGTCTTTAAATGTCTGGCATAACGTAGGCAGGGTGGGTAACGTAGGAATTCTGTCAGGGTCTTTACTGAAAAAGAGATACGTATATATATATTTTTTTTTTCAGATGGCAAATACCATAAGCAAATCAGGATAGAGGAAAATGCAACAGGTTACAGCTATGAAAAGCTTTTCCAAGAGTATCTGACTGAGATTGTTTCCGAAGTTTGGGTGGAGGACCCATACATTAGGCACGTTCACCAGGCAAGTGGATATTCAGCGTGGTGTATGCGTGTAACAGCTAAAAAAATCCAAGTTACTGAATTAAACAAAACTTTTACAGTTGTATAACTTCCTACGGTTCTGTGAGATGCTGGTTAAGGGGCCGTGCAAAGTGAAAACTATCCACCTCCTCACTTCCTATGATGAAGTAAGTGCACAGATCTTGATTTCTTTTTCCCCATTCTCACGTGACGCCACACAAACACATGCAATGTGTATATAAATGTATGTATATATGTGTATATATATGTATGTATATAAAACTGAAATATAAATTTATTCTTACTTATATGTACTTGTTAGAGAAAGGTTTTGATGCCTTTGATGCAGAAAACACAGATTAAGAGAAAAATGAAATGTGATGGTTGAATATAAGTAATTTCATACATTCAGAGTTCTTTGAAAAGTCTAACAGATTCTCGGTAAGAGATCTTAAATGAGAAAGATACATTTGTGATTTTTTTTTTGTGGAAAATGTCATCAAAAACAAAGTGTCAATATATTTTTTTTCCTTTTCAAACAGCTTATATAGCTATCATTTTAGATGCTTTGATGAGCTAAAACCTTTCAAACTACCTCTGCATTTATTTCATCTCAAATAGTAATCAGTATCTAGTTTGGAAGGGCTGAGAGTGAGCTCTTCCTCCACATCCCGTAGCGAGTGTGCCTGTAATCTGTCTGCTTCTCATCCTGTCAGCAAAAATGCAAATCTGCTCTCGTCCAAGAGACTTTCTTTGAGTTTAAATTAGTACTAAAAATGTTTTGTTGGGGATTTTAGAAAGAGGTGACCAAAAGTAGAATGTGTGGTTTTAAAAAAAAGTGATATTTTTACTTTTATCAGGGCAGTGGGAGGAATCAACAGACAAGTGGCTTGGAAGAAATACAACAATCATTGAGGAATTACGGAGTAACGCTGAATGTTGCATTTTCATCTTCAATACACGATCGAGAAATTAGGTGAGTAATATAAAAAATCACCAAATGCCATTTAAAGTCAAACTGCTACCTAACACTAACTTCTGAGATAATTTCTAATTACAGCTGTAGTTAGCAAAGTGGAAGGCACTGGCCCTTGCTGGATGAAGTTAGTCCTCCACACCTTGACAGTTTAATGTTCTAACTGAACTCAATATTAGATATCTTTTTTTTTTTTTCTTGAACAGAAGAGCGCTTTCCATTGTTCCATTGTTCATACAAGTATCAGCTATGCTAGGAAATAATTGTGAAGGAGCTTGTAAGTCATGTGAATAGAACTTTTTTTTTTTTCAGTGTGATCATACACTTACGGTCTTCAAATTTGTTAATTTTGTAAACAGATTCAACAACGGATGGATGATTCAGATCGGAAGGGGTCTTGATTATTTTAAGAAACCAGAGGTAAAAGTACTTTGACTTCTTTAATTAACTAACACCGTAGAATAGCTTGTTCTGTGTTACCCCTGTCAATTCTCTCAATTTCTGTAGGGTCGTTTCAGCATTGGATACTGTGACTTTGACTTGCGACCTTGTCATGAAACTACAGTGGACGTCTTTCATACTAAACATACGAAGAAAATGTGATCACTGCTTTTAGTGAGTGTTTTTATAAGCAGAAAAAATGTAATCACGACTGGAAGATAACGCTTGGGTCCAGCTGTCCACCACCAGAAGCAAATCCATAATAGGTATTTTGTCCAGCACTCCGCTTATAATCTATAGGTTTAAGAGTATTTGCGCCTTTCCACTCTGAGAAAGCAAAATAGTGCAGTTCACCCACTGTGCTTATTTATCCTATAATCTTAAGGAATACAGTCAATGTCTACATTTGAGCTTATGGAGAAGGGGTTTTACACGATACCTCAATACTGTCTCCAAAGGCCTCTTTACTGTCATTTCTATTTTTACTATTAATTTTCTTTGCACTGAGAAAATCTTTGGGTTTGTGTCTTTAATTGACCACCTCGCAAACTTCTGTGACTGAGGCACCGCTTCAACCCTTATGTTCTCGTTGATAAACAGCCCATGTATTTCATCTGATTCTGGTATTCTAGTCGAGACGACTGTTCTGCTGTGTTTTAATCAATCCCTTAGTAACTGACTTCACGGACTGCAAATAACCCCAAATGTAGCACCCTGTTCTCGAAGCTCCTGGCATGCAAACATTGTAGTGTTCGCTATGTAGACATTTTAGTCTTCTTGTACATTTCTCTGAATAATGGATTTGGGGCTGGAAAGAATACCAGCAACATTCTAGCTGTGTTCTTTTCACTGTTATTCATACATGTTCTTTTATTTCCTGGTGCATTTCCATCCTTTGCATTAGGTGTGGAAAAGCATGTGATCCTCTCCCAGTCTCCCTCTCATTTTAATTGCAATCTGAACTGCAATGAGCTATTGCCCTGCTACTTAATCCCCTAAAAAAAGTAATAACTAATTTTTTAATTATTCTAGAAGTTGGATACCCAAAAGTTTGTTGTTAATATTGATCCTAAGGAATATGCTAATTGAAAAAAAAAATGAAAAAAAAACTCTTTCGTCTTCCCTTCATCCTCTGGAAACCGGAAATTATCACCTAAGCTGCTGCTTTTTCTCCTAAAACAAGGTTTTTTTACCATTGCCAGAAAAAATGTGCATTCTGGCATGCAGAACAGGCGGTGGCCTGTTTTGCAGGTCCCATAAAGAATTTTTAACCTCAGGACTGACAGGTGCCTTATGCTTTCTATGCCTTGTAATACAATATGTTTCCCTATTCTACTTCTAAGCCTCTGGGCTGTGGTCGACAAGAGGCAGCTCTGGTCTTCCTTCTCTTGCACATTGCTAGAACTTTTTCTTATGTTTCTTTTTCCTGATGGCTCATGTATTCCATTATCATTTTTTTCCTCTATTTTTAAAAAAATTTGCTTCATTCCTCTTTTACCTTCTGCCATCGAATGCTGCTATTCTTTTAGTGTTAACTCTGATGCAACATACCTATTCCACAGCTGTCAACAGCTGCTCTTTGCCTTGTTTTCTGGGTGACAAGTTGCCTTCTTCATCCTTTTGCATAACAAATGTCTCAGCTTTTCAGTGTTAAATCAGAGAAAGAGTAACATGTGCCACAGAAGCTGTACGCTATCAGTTGGTCTCCCTAAACATTCCGTAGAAGCTCTCCGTCGTGCTGCTGTGATAATGTGTCCCGTCACTGTCATCGGTTTTATTCGGTTGTGTGTAATATGCGCCGGTTTTTAATGTGAATAAAGGTTATTTTTTATGATTTGTAATTTTAGTCATCTGTTTAAATTATTTTCTGTACTACATAGGGCAACTCCAAGAAGCCGGGTAATGCCTCAGAGATCAGCTATTTATGGAAGAAAGTTCACTGTGAATACGTTAAGCACCCTGAGTGTGAAGCTTTGTCTGTTTTGACCTATTCCAGCAATTTCAAACATACAGGGGCTAAATGTCAATATTTTAGATCAACTTTAAATTTTAGTACTTAATTGGAAATTTAGATCTCTTGAACTGTTATCCCTACGTAGTTCATTGTCAGTAGGAACAATGGAGGATGAGGAATGGATATCAGTAAATGGAAAACAAATATCAGTTGTGCTCTTCAGCATTTATGTTATCAGAGCAATGTAAGAGCACAAGTTTTGCAATCGTTTTACTGATTTCAGGGACTCCAGTATATTGTTGGACTAGATGATCTTGGAAGTCTTTTCCAACCTTAATGATTCTATGATTTCTCTCCTAAAACATGGATATTTAGGTAAATAGAGTTTCTGGACCAAGAATAATCCCTCTGAACATTTTTCTTTTGAATTTAAAACCTTGGAGTACAGAGTGTCTAATGTGTCCTAATTGCAGTGGCGTGCGTTTTTTTTGATTGGCACAAGGAGGCATCCCAAAGAAAAACAGAATCCCAAACAAGAAATTTAGGACACTCTCAGAGAAAAGGCGAATGATTAAGCATTTTAAATGATTGTTAGAAAAACACCGAATTCCTACTAACACTTTGCTTCCCTAAGAATTGCTACAGGAGGAGGAAGAGCGTAAGGGGGGTGTTTGTGCTTTCCCTTGCCCTCTCCCTGTAATACTGGCTGATCCATAAGCACCACGGGATTATCAGGACATGCCCATTTTTTCTGCAGTCACTGGCAGAACCTGCGGTCAGAGGGGGCCTGTGATACAAGCACCTTTACAGCAACTGCCAGGGCCAGGGTGTTCACGCCCCATGGACTCCTGGAGACATAAGATAGCCAAAAAATTTCCAAACACGAGAGGGAGCCTCAGAAATTTAGAGAATTGTAGACTGTTACCAGTTGTTATAATCCAGGTTGGGCTGATACAAACCAGCTCTCGTGAGCTGTTAAGCCTGGTGAAATCAGACAGTGATTAATAGATAAAGCTGGCTGGCCTTCCAGGGAACAATACTGAACTTAGGTCAGCTGGAGATCATCTTCAGGCGACACAGCAAGTCTGCCCAGGAAAAACAGACTGAGCCAAAATACCTAATTGTAATAAATAGAGTACGAGGGAATCCCTTCCAGACTACTTGGACTACCCCAAGGAAGTTTTTCACTGGCATTTGGCGTAGACAATACTGCTGAAAAAGCTCCAGAGGCTGTGGCAGCTGCCTTTGTTGTAGGCTTTCAGCCAAAAACTCAAGAGCAATTACGATTTGTTGCTGTTGGGTGGCAGACTAAGCCTCTTAACTGAAGTAGTTACCATTGCTAATCTCTGCAGTGCATGTCAGGAGAGCGAGACGGTGACACTGAACTCATGGCACTGCAAATTCAACAGTTTGCTCCTGGAAATGCCAGCAGAAATATAGAAGCTATAAGAAACTGAGGCAGGAGAAGCGGAGGAATGGAAAAGACTCTTCCTCTACACCATGGTCTCAGAAATGTAATTAGTACATCCCAAAGGACATAAACATCATTGCTCCTTTACTTTCTTTAGACCAGACTGGTCCTTTTTTATCTTGCCCCATTAATGTCAAGATTGCTTCTCGTCTACTTGACACTGGTGCTTCTCGATCCAATTTATGCACTCTGATTTTCCTGCAGCCCCATTTCTGATCACACTTTCAAGTCTCGCTGCCCCTCTTAACCTAGAAAAAGACTTTATGAAAATTGGCTGTACTATGTATCGTGCCCCAGGTGGAATTTGCCTTGATGTGCCTGCACATCAGCCCATCAGCCTCTCCAGGACTTTCAACCAGGGAGACATCCCTTCCTACCCAGCTCAAGGACCAAGACATGGCCTTTGAGCAAGGAGGGAGATAAAGACTAAGAAGCCAGTGCATCAGCACAGCAGCAGTTTTGCATCTACCCCATCCGGTCTCTGTCAGCCAACTTGTACCTTGTCTGTCAGCATGGAGTGATAAAAGGCTGCAGCCTCTTCTTACAGTGGCTTACATCCTACAATTTGGGAACCTTTAATACAGGCAGAGTGAAATCTAATTGCTAGTAGGTAATATTTAGGAAAAGCACAAGATTAAACAGTTTTTATAGCTAAGAAAGGGGAGTAAAAGCTTGTAGAAATTAACCTTTTAATTCTGTTTTCAATAAATTAGCAGCAGTTTAATTAATAATTTCAAAATGCGAGTCACATTAACATTGTCATATTTTCACATAACAGATTCCACTTGCTGTGCAACTCATCATCTTGTGGACACATTCTTAGTAACGTGCTTGATAGTGCAGTGGTTTCGTTTGGGCAAAACTTACTGCCAGAAAGGCTCTCCACCAGTTCACTGCACAGTGCTGGTGGCAGCCACTGCTCTGGCAGTTCAATGTTACAGGCTTCAATTCTTCCATGCTTTACATCCATATCTACTTTAACATCAAGAACAGAACCCTTATAGACCATGTTAAAACATGTGCTAACACTGAACTTCGGTGTCTTTCCATAAACCCATTCCCAGGTTTGTAGTTCTTTAGATTTATTATTAATTCCAGGAAGCACAGTCTCATCAGTTGGGTTAATTAAGGTGATACGATGATCGATTTGGTGTTGCATAGCATATTCTTCAGCAATGGCATCCAGCAGCATCTCACAAGTTAAACTAGGATCCTCTTCAAAGAGATTTTTCACTGATGCAGGCACACTGGGAGTGGCATTGCTTTTAAGTCCTTTATAAGGACTCTTTAGCACATCAGATAAAACAAACTTATCTGCATTACAGAGTAAGGTACAGTGGTGATAAGCAGTTGTCCTTCCCAGCTTTGCAGCAGTACCTGAAATTTTGTATTGCCTATCTAGCAAGATGTCATACCTGTCAGTGACGTGGATATTTAACTGTGGCCGCAAGGCTTTCAGTGCCTTCACAACTAGTTTCAAGTTTTCCATTCGTTCATATTTTTTCCTCGTTGTGAAGAAAGTCAAATTGATATTGCCTAAGTCATGGTAAACTGTCCCTCCTCCACTTCTCCTCCGGGCTAATTTTATATTTTTTTGCCTCATTAGCTTGAGATTGCATTCTTGCCAAGGATTCTGATGTCTCCCTATTACCACAGCTGGGGAATTCCTCCACAGGAAGAGGACCTGCTGGTTCTCTAAATTCATGTGGTCATGGATCCAGTCTTCCACTGCTAGATTGTGGTAAACATCATTAGAAATAGACTGGATAATGAGTCCTCCACTAGCTGCATCTCTGAAGCCAGCTTTTTGAGTCCTGAGGATGCAGGATAACTGTAGGCAGTTCTTGAATGATGACTGGAGTACCATGTTGTTAATAATGAAACAGTAGAAGAAAAGAATATATGGTCTGGTAAAGAGGAAGGTGGCAAGCGCACAACAGCGTGTTGTTGTGACGGCAAGGAATTACTAGCTGCAGTCATGGTGCAGTCATGCTCTTCCCGAAGTAAAAATGATCTCAAACCGCTGGGAGTTACAAGGCAGTCTTCTCTCGAGGCTGATGATGCTGTTCCAACCCTGCCGTGCACTTAACACAAAAGCTGGGGTTGTCAGAGGGGCTTCTTGCAGTTGATTACCTCTGGTGCCTGAAGGACCAAGGGAACAAGAAGCAGCATAATTGTATTTTCTCCCTCAATACTTTCTTCCTCGTGTTTTGTGCATTCTGCTAAATTGAGCTCTGGCAGTACAGCTTTATGATTACATTTTCACCGATAAGAGAACCACACGAGTGTGCTGGCTCACCGAGGAGCCCCACCGAAAGGTCGAGGGATCCCCTCAGCCCCGCGCCCCCCGTCCGCCATCTTACACCCCTCCACCCCCCCACACCCTCCGGCCGCCATTTTCTCCCCCCCCCCCCCCCCCCCCCACCCCCCCGCCCCCCCCGCTGGCGGCGGAGCGGGGCGGGCAGGAGGGCGCCGTTAAAGCCGTTACAGCCGTTGGCGGCGCCGTTACAGCCGTTGGCGGCCCCTCAGCGGCCTCCTCGCCGCCTTCCGCTTCCCGGGTTGGAGGTGCTGGAGCCTGCGCCGCGGGCAGGGGCGGGCGGGCGGAGCTAAAGCCCTGCTTTAAAACAACCGCCACCCCCCAGTGAGGGAATATGGTAAAAGTTTGTAGGTGTTTAAGTGGTTTTAAACGGAACAGGCCGGTGCTGATCGTCACGCGGATCGTGGCAGCTAAAGGCAGACTTACAGCATATAAAAGTGGACGGCTTGTGCAAGATCGCTCTATGCAATTAGTTCCTCGCCACGGGATGTTCTGGATGCTAGAAGCCTTCACAACTTCAAAGGGAGAATGAACAAGTAATGACAAATGCACAGAGACTTATCAAATTCAGAGAAAATATCCACGGTGTTCATGAAAATATAGACATAAATGCTGATGGCATAATTGATAGCAAGTTGGAAATGAACAAAGGCTAGATGATTAGAAACGGTGTATGCACCAGGTTGTTTTCAGATTTGTACTGATTAGGGCAGTTCTTAAAGTCTGCGAGACCCAAGCCATAATTATACAAGACCTATCATCTGTATTTAAATTGAGACTTGGGGGACAATGCTCAGACCTGCAAGTTTAAGTTTTATCCCCAGTGGTACCCGTATCTCTTGCTGATGTACATTCATAAAGGATACCTTGCGTGCTTTTCTCTCTCGTTCCACAATAATGAGACTCCCAAGACATGAAGGAATTGTAGACAAAAAGCTTGGAAGAGTGAATTGTGAGAAATCACAAATGTAGGCTATTCCCTTTGAAGAACAGTGACAAGTAGGATTTTTTTCTTCTTTCTTCTTTTAGAAATAAGTGACTTGGGAAGAAACACCAAGCTGATACCCTTATTCAGATGAAACAAATCATTTGGGTTTGGGGATGTAATTCCTAGATTTTTTTATGTTCACTTTACCAATAAAATTGCTTATTATGGAGCCTGAATCGACTTCATCTTCTGAGTGAAGAAACAGTTCTAGGACACCTATATTCCCTGAAATGTGAAGGAGAGAAAAAGGCAGATAGAAGGTGAGAGATTAAAGATGTGAGCTTGGGGTTGTTTCCCACTGAAGAAGTGGAGCATTTACAGCAAGAACATAACTTACAAAGCCCTTAAATGTGTGGGTGTAGTAGGGCAAGCGAACAGTAAGAAACTGCTACCACATGAGAGAGAGAGGCTAAAAGGAGCCTGTGCCCCACATTAAAACAAGTTGGTAATTGTTCTGAACAGTTTGAAGTGGGCATAACTTGTTGCTCAATTAGACTGGTGGTAGCTCAGCTTGGCACTGGGGTGAACTGTTCTGTAATGCATAGCGTAAAAAGCATGTGGACTTAAAACCGTGTTTAATCCATAAAACCCTGTGGATTTAGTGTTCTAAATATTGGTAAAATGCAAAAGTGAACTCAGCCCCTTGAACGCTGGTCGGAGGAAGTGAAACGCATCCTGTGGGATTTCTGATGTTACTGAAAGAAATATATATATATATATATATATATATGCTGGAGCATTTGTTTTCATTTTAGCACTTAGCCCTCAGAAATTTGCGATGCGTCACTTCCACGTTTTGCCACGGGGTGTCAGTGAAAACATACCGTGAGCTGTTGGACGCTTTTCAGGTTGAAATCAGGTGGTTTCATATGCTGATGGGTAAAATACATATTCAACAAGAAGTACTTTTCCTGAAAAGCGGTGCTGCTGAAGACAAACCCAGAAGATCCCAAGAGATGACTAAATCTGGGAATACGCATCCGCCCCTTGGCGGCATCCAGCAAAAGCTGCTTAGCGACGCTTTTCCAGATTATTTTGTTTTTAATTGCTAATCTCTCGTTCATTTTTGCCTCTAGCGTGTCAGCCCTGAGCCCTGTGAGGACAGCGGGGCTTTGAAAGCGGGATTAAAGGGCAGCGGAGCCCGTCGCAGGGGCTGCCATGCCAGCACCGGGGAGGCGGCCGCGGCGTGAGGCGGGCAGCACGCGGGCCGTTGCCCGGCGCCCAGGGGACGCGCGGGGCGCAGCCGTTGGGGCAGGGGGGGCCGGCGGGGAGCCGGGAGAGGGGAGCACCGGGGTGAGTGCACCGGGACGGGAGGGGAGGGCGCGGGGAACGACGATCGGGTTAGGGACCGTTTAAACTATCTGGACGTGTGCTAGTCCGTGGGACCTGACTGAACGCAGGGATCTGGGGGTGTCGGGCGATGCTCGCCTGAACACGAGCCGGCAGTGTGCACAGGTGACCAAGAAGGCCAACGGCATCCTGGCTTGGATCAGGGATAGTGCGGCCAGCAGGACCAGGAAGGTGATCGTCCCCCTGTACTCTGCTCTGGTGAGGCCACACCTCGAGTACTGGGTTCAGCTTTGGGCCCCTCACTACAAGAAGGACATTGAGACCCTGGAGCATGTCCAGAGCAGGGCTACGAAGCTGGTGAAGGGCCTGGAGCACAAGTCCTGTGAGGAGCGGCTGAGGGAAATGGGGGTGTTTGGTATGGGGAAGAGGAGGCTCAGGGGAGACCTTATTGCTCTCTGCAACTACCTGAAAGGAAGGTGTGGGGAGCTGGGGGTCAGCCTCTTCTCACAAATAACTTCAAGAAGTTCCACAGATTGAGTAAAAGTAGTATTGTGAGGGAGCAAATGCTACATATTCTATCTGCAAATTTGAATCCTTAGCACTCACTGAGATACTGAGGCACTAGCAGCTTGTAAATGACTGTGATCTGCTCTATTCCCTTTCTGGAAAGACTTGGGTGATGCATGTAATTGGAGACAGTTGTATCTTGGTCAGAGAGAACAGAGTATTAGGACAGGATCCATCTTATCTAATTTGACGTGCCATTTAGCTTTAATAGAGATGTCCAGGCTGTCTTCATTGTCAGAGGAAAGAAACAGGTACTCCTAGAACATGATTAATTTTAGGATGAATGTCCAAAATGGATAATATGAACTGCATTTAGAAATCTCTTTATAGATACTCAGAATTGTCAGCTGAATTGTAGTCCTAAACAAAGCCACCGCTTAGGCTGCTGTTTAAAAACACATTGAGGCTACTGGTCAGCCTGATGTAACTGAGATTTGACTCAGATTAGGTTGTATGTGGTAGTGAAATAACACGGTGAAACAGCTGCCCTAAATTTCCTTGAAACTCTTGAATGTATGTATGGACAGAAGCTGTTGTCATGGTGGTGGTGTTGAAGAGCTTCCTGCTGGTGAATGGTTGCATGTTCGTGTTCTGTTGCTGGATCTGTGGGCTTCTCTCAGTATCACATTCACAGCAGACTGGCACGTATTGAACAACACTGCAAGGCATCAGTGTGCTTGCCACTCTTTCCCACCTCGCTGGCTCTTCCTTCTTTCACTGAGGGACCTGCGCCAGCAACCTTACTTTATTGTACTTACTCTTAGAAAGTTGCCAGAGAGCAGTCTATCTTTCTCTCCTTTCTTTTATTCCAAAGTGTTTATGGATTTTTGAGGAATCACAGGCTGCAGTACTATGAGTTGATGACAACTAGCTGTGTGTGTCTGTGTTTGGCTGAATTGAATGGAGTTTGAGCGTTTACAGATGTTTCTGCCCATACTTGGTATGTTAGAAAATGCTGGTAGGTGGAGATAATTTGCACGTTATGACCACGTTTCTTACTAACATATGTTTCCTGTGTTTAGTTAAGCAAATAATAATAATGCTATTCTCCATCCTTTTGTGGCTAGGGAGTAAAGAGGCGGTACTGTTCTCCTCCCCGGTTTGTGTTGCTGGAACAGGCTGTCATAAGCTAGATCAGAGTGCAAATACATGCTGGGAGCAAAGGTTGTTTGTACTTCAGGGTTTTTGTTGGCTATGAAGTTTTGTTGGTAGAGTGGTATTGGGTGTTGAGTCCATAAAGCCTTAAGGGATCAGTATTTTTGTCTGCTGAGACACCGCTTTTATCAGATAGCATCATGTACACAACTGCAATTTGTTAAGGCACTCAATTACAATTCCTGCTTCATGAAGGAGATTGCTAAAAATATTTTCCATGAAGAATCCTTAATTTTGTAGTCTAAATATGGCAGCTCTGAGCGTGCGCCAGAACTTCCTTGGTTTTCCAAGAGTAGGAGAAGGGGGCAGAAAGGTATAAATTGGTTGTATGGAGCAATGCAAATGCTTTTGGTATTGCTGGTTACTTGTGGCTTGTCACTGTAAGTGTTTGCATAAGGGATGATCCAATAGCTTCCATGCCCTTCGTTAGCAGTTCTGTTGTCACTGTTAAAAGCGGGCACCATTGTGAACTTCCTTCAGTAACAGCAAAGCTGTATTCTCCCCAGCCTACGTAACTCAGTAAAAGGGCACAAATCCCAAACCACAGATACAGATGCTGCCTCTACTGCTCTTTGTGCATGCTTTCTATGTTTTTCTTTTTAAAACTGCTTTTTCACTCAAACACTCAGTAATTATCATGTTTCTAGGTTTGTGACAGCGCTGAGTTACGAATTCAGTAGCATTAGCTGGATCCAGTTTGATGAAAATTCCTATTTTGTTCACTGACTCTTAATGTATTTGCATACCCATTGGGCAGAAGTGATAAAATTAGAAGCTACAGAATGTCACATGACAGAGTCCACCCAGCAAGCTTTTTTTGCAAAGATCTTTCATGTCTTTCCAAATAATCCAAAATGCCCTTTTTTTGCACTGCTAGTAAAAAGAAGAAAACCCTTGGATTATTGGAATCAAGTGAACGTCACAGAATTGAATACTGAGATACGGACTTCTTCATGCATTACATGATCAGTCTGTGTAAACAAGGGACTTTCTGCATCACCGTATATTCATTTCTTGGTTAGACTGGGATTTTAGAAATCTGAGGACTCAAAACACTGGAAAGCTGTGTGAGGAACTGATGCTCCTTTAAGCTGAGGTGTTGAAGGTGAGTTGATACTTACCAAAATAGTTAGCAACTCTCATTTCTTACAAAAAGGCCATATATATATAATATATATTTTAAGACAACATTGTTTCATGGAATTATGAATCCTATATTGATTAATTGATGAATTAATATTAATAATTGATCTGATAATTTTCTGCTGGCCTTTAGTATGTATGGCCCTATCTCAGAGGTGATTGAAGGGCTCTCCTAAGATCTGACAGAACACAATGAGTAAGGCTGTTGGAAACTTGAGACCAGGCCTTTTACTGTGAAGTAGTCCCTGCAGATCCTTGAAGATGAGGTAAAATATTTTATTCTTCCTTGTCCTCATAGACTGAAGATCTGAAGAAGATAAACCATGAGCTAAGGCAACATGTCATACAACTGCTTGAGAAGAAGCAAGTGGTTGAAAGTCAAGTGGGGAGGCTGTCCTGTAAAAACGATCATTTCTGTAAAGATCTTGCTGTAATTGCCAAGCTGTCTGAGCAGCTGCAAAAAGGAAATCATTTGTTACTGAACACCACTGATAAGGAGCTTGAGGAAACAAAGGTATCTGCTTCTTAGAATTAATATTGTACAGTTATTATTTTAATGTTACTTTCTCATATGGTGTGTGTTTGTTTCTTTGCTTGACCTTTTCGGCTGAATTTTTAGCTTTCATCTCTGCTTTCAAGTATATTTGCTAGAATGAAGGAAAATAGCTTCTGGCCACTGTGATCTTTTTCAAGTGTAAAATGGTTCAAGGATTAAGGTCACATTTGCAGTTAAAATACTGTAATTTCAGTGCAGATTGCTTTTGATTTCACATGATAATGGTGAATTTCATTTTATGCACATGCAATTAGATGAATTAATGTAGTATTCAGATGGGAGAAAGGATATTTGTTGGCCATTAGTGCAACTACACGCATATTTCTTTAGTCCATAGGGATAGTCAGACTGTTCCTAAATTCAAAAGTTTCTGGATAAAACAGTTCTTGGAACAAATATCGCATGCTTCCTTTTTCATTTCCTCACCCGAGAGTAATTCAACTGCTACTGGCTTTCTGAATCCTGGACTGCCTCTGAAGATAAAACTTCTAACTGATTCCCTCTAGATTAAATTTATTGTTGGTAAATAGTGTTTTCAGCCTACGATAACTAAACAGCGTATACAAAATAATAGTTGAGATAAATAGCATGTGCTTAATAGTAGTATGTACAAAAGAATACTTCAGATAAAATACTGGATCTGCCCTAACAATTATAAAAAATGAATGCATCTTTTTCTCTCATTTTTTTATGGTAGATTCAAATCTGACGCCGGCAGAACGAGATAAAGAAGCTGTCACACACTAAAATCTGTGAGTTAAATATGCATTCTTAATACGTATATAGCTATGAAATCAGGCAACTTCCATATTCAATTATTGTTTCAACTAGTTAATTTCACTTGCTTTGTTTTCACTGATAATAGGTGAGTTATAGAACGGAGAAACATGTCTATTCTCATTTGTCATTCTGTTGCTAAATGGATGGGAATCTGTTTCTGTTTTGCAACTAGCTGTAAGGATTTTGCTTTTGAGAATTTTATTGACTTTTTATGAAAATACACTCGCCTGTTTTGAATATCTTGTAAATCATTTATGAAACAGAAAGAAGCAATGTTTATATTTAACATTTTTATCTTATTATTCTATCTCATTTAAGATGTTACGTTACTGTTGGGATATTTAGAAACCTCTACAATGTTGTAGAAATATTTGCCAGTGATAAATGTTACTTATCAAATTAACATTTGAATATATTAAGTGGATACCTGAAACATAAATTGATAAGGATTTTTTTTTGTAGTCTTAATTTTAATTTCTTTCCATAATTTTAAGATTTGTCTCAAAATTCTGGGGTGGTGGGGGGCATGAGGGAATTTGTTTTTTATTTTCATGTATATTATACTGGACCTTATGCCACAATTCTGCAAAGAATCCCCTCTGAAAAACAAACAAACAAAAACCACAACACTGGGCATGTAGAGCTTACTGTTCAATTACCCCTGAAAGATTTTGATCGTTCAGCCAGAGAGTTTGGAATTTGAGCTAGATTCACCAAGAGATTTAGGGGACTTCTATAATTTTTTAGGGATTTAGAGTCTATTTCTAAATGTGTCTTAAAAAAAAAAAAAAAAGAAAGAAATTTGTGGAGCTTAATATTCCCTAGCTGCTTAAACTTTCATGAGTTCAACAGATGGATTGTAACAGAGAAGGATTAGTTGTGCAGTTTTGAACTCTGGAACCACAGTTCATCTTCAAAATCTGCTTTAGGCCCCCACATTACTTTCTGGATTTCACCTAGAATTAGCTACACGTGACGTTATTTCCATTTCAAAAGTTCATTTTTCATGGATCTTATGTAAACATAGTGACCTATTTTTTTCATACTAAAAAATTAATTAGATATTCCAATACAAATCTACTTAGTTGTCTTCCTTAGTTATGAACGGATATATTCCAAGTCAATTAGCACTTAGCTTTTATGGCCTTTTAGAAGGACAGCTTTAGAAGGACATTCAAGCACACTCTGCAATTTAACGTGAAAGAGAAAATACTGTCATTCAGAAGTTACTTTGAAATATTATTTTTAAATGTTTATCATATTTATATTATAAATATTTGGATATTTATTTTCAACTAGATACCTTCATTTTGAAGAGTATGTTTATCCATTTTATACCGAAGTATCATTCATTACAAAAGTTCTGTTTCAGTGAATGAATTATTTTACTTTTTAAAATACAGGTTATTTTACAAACAGAAGGTGAAATAAAGCAAGGGAAGCCACCTTCCAGGCTTGATACATTTATTAAGACATTGGAAAAGGACAGAGAAAAAGTGAACCTGAGAATTTGCTGAAGGTATTTAGAAACGTGTTTTCAAGTCCTAACAGAGCTCTACCCGTGGCAGCATGTCAAAACAAAAATCAGCCGTCCAGGTGAGTTTGGAAAACACTTTGGAACAGAAAGAATGATATAGGCTTTTGTGGTATTGGTTTATCTGATAACAACTTGCCAGAGCCATAACTACCAGGAAGAAAAACTAATTTATTATAAAATATTGATTGGACGTATTGATTGGACAGGCAAAAAAAACATGAAATTAACTGGTGCTTCACACAGAATATATGTGTATGGCTTTCACTGGTTACTTACAACTGGTTGCATTTTAATAATTTCTTAGCCTGATTGTTAGTACTACTTGTAATAAACATTTGCTGTTCAAAAGAAGAGTTTATAATATTAAGAAGTGTGTTTGAACAGTCTTGACCATCTCGTTTCCTAGGTTGAAGGCTGATGACACCTTTTACATAAATTTGCAAACCAGATACAAAAAAGGATATCAAAATTTGTTTCTCTACTTTAACTTTATATCACATTATTCTTTAAGGAATTGAGTTGTGATCTGGAAGTTTTGAAAATATTGAGAGAGCGTGAAGAACTTAAGTCAACACTGAAAAAGTATGAGCGCCATGTGGCAGAAATTCAGGGTAACTTGAAAGTTTTAACAGCTGAGAGAGACAAAATTGCCAAGCTTTATGAACGGGTAATTTTGTTTATGTTTTTCTGGTTAATTAAAATAACTTAAGGTGAGGTACAAGAAAGATTTCAAGTGTTTTTCATGATACTTCTTTCAAGAAACATAAGGAACAAAAGTCTGAATTTGACAGTTAAATGCAAGCTTGTAAGTGCTGTCCTGAGTTAAGAATGCTTTCCTGAATCAAAGCATCTAGGCATGAATCATTGCTTCATTTGTGATATTGCATAGTTTGGGGATTGCTCTGCATTACCAGCTATATTTACCTTATTATATTGACTGTAGTCTTATTTTTTTCCCACACCCGAAGATACTACAGTTTTGAACTAAGAAACAAAAATATTTTTCCCAAACACTGAAATAGTTTGATATGAAAATATTGCTGAAAAGTTTCCTGAGTGTTATTGGTTAGGATCCTTATTCTTACTCTCTGTTTTGTTGCTAAAATTCCATTTGCTGCCACGATGTGCTAATGTAATGCATCGTTATTTTGGCCTACTAAAAAGATAATATATATATTTTTTTCACTGATGATTGCTTTTTGCAAGCTTTTTAGAATGAAAATCTTTTTCTTCTGTTGAGCAATTCTAACTGAAATTCTTGAACCAGTCCTACTTGTGATTTATGTACATGGTAGTAAGCTATGTTAGTTATTCCATGTTTCTGCTATACTGCTGTTTTTAAAAACAGGCACAGGAAGAGATTTCCCGGCTTCGTCAGGAAATTATCAAATGCCCCAGGACTCCTAAAAGTACTGTGACAGCTCAAGCTATGTTAAGGCATGTGGAAACAGAAAGGGATACAGCGCTGTCAGATTTCCGAAGGATGACTACGGAGCGTGACAGTCTCAGGGAGCAGTTAAAGGTTTGATTTTTTTCACTCAAGCTTATTTTGACACAAAAATTACTTAGTATTGTAATTAAAGTTGCTAAAGATTTCTATTCTAATACTGACAGTTAATTGCATTACATGTCTGTGGTGAGTTCTCACATTCTGTATGTGATTTCATTGTTATTTGACACAGATTTCCCAAGAGACTGCATTTAGTGAAAAGGCTCATTTGCAGCAGAGAATTGAAGAGCTAGAAGCTACTATTCAAAATGTAAGGGCAAGTAAATATTTATAGAACTGTAAATATAATACTGGTGACATCTAGGGTTAATCCTGCAGGATTGACCTGCCTGCCTCCTGTGAGGAAGTAACAGGAGGAGAGCAGTGGATGTCATTTGCCTAGACTGTAGCAAGGCTTTTGACACTGTTGCAGTGTTTTGGTAGCCAGGTCAGGAAGCTGTGGTCTGGATGGGTGGGCAGCTAGGTGGGGAAAAATTTGATGGGTTGGTCAGGCTCAGCAGGCGGTAGTTAATGTCTCACTCAGCCTGGGGGCTGGTAATGTGGATTGCCACTTGGGTCTGTTCTGAGGCCTGTCCAGTGTAAGTTTTTTATCTTTTCATCTCATAAGGAAGCAACTGAACATATGCTCATAAAGCTTGCAGATTTCCCCCACACTGGAGAAAACAGCTGATATGCTCAAGAATAGGGCTGTTGTCCACAGGGACCAATGTCTGGGAAGAATGGCCAACAAGAACCTTATGGAAAAAATACTTACGAAAAAACAATGAATGCCAAGTCCTGAATTTGGGATCAAGAGCCCCTGGCACCAGTATGAGCTGGGGACTGATGGGTATGGGAGCGGCTCTGCTGAAAAGACCCTGGAGGTCCTGGTGCACAGTGAGCTGTGTGTGAGCCAGCAGCGTACCATGACGGCAAAGAAGGCCAGGAGCACAGAAGGCTGTGTGAACAGGACACAGCCAGTAGCATAAGGGAAGTGATTGTCCTCCTTTACTGCGTGCTTGTTAGACCACATCTGGAGTGCAGTTTTACCCCCCGGTACAAGAAAGACACTGCCAAACTGGGGCAAGTTCAACAAAGGGCTCCAAAGATAGTCAGGGCTGGAGCACTTGCCCTGTGAGAGGGGGATGGGGGCAGCTGGGCTTGCTTAGCCTTGAGCAAAAGTGGCTTCAGGTGGACCTACAAGCTCTCTGCCAGTACTCAGCAAGAAGTGAGAGAGAGACTTTTCACAGCAATGCAAAAACAATAGCCTTAAGTTGAAACGAGAAAGGTCCAGGCTAAATACAAAGAAACACTTTTTTCCCCAGTGAGGCCAGTCGAGCAGTGAAACTGTCTCTAGCCTTGGAGATTTTCAAGACTTGACTGGACAAACTTGACCTCAGAACTACTTTGAGCAGGACTTCAGTCTAGAGACCCCTGGAGTCCATTCCAACCTCAGTTGTCTTATGGTGGTGTCTTACTAAGCCCCAGTGCTCCAAAAGAAAATGCAATTATACTGTTCTCTCCTATATAAATCCATATGGTGTAAATTACTTACATGTTCAGTTGTTTGCTAATATGTGATCCTAAAATAGAAAATGAAAGCATTAATAAAATGAATATAATTATTGAGTGTAGAACTTGATTTTAAATAGGTAAGCATTGATTTCTGTAGTGTCTCTTTCTCCTAGATCTTGTGGTTATAAATTATAGTTCATTTTCATTTTTCCCCTTCAACATTTTAAATCCTATCAAGCTTGTAAATATAGTCTTAAGGATTATCTTATTAAACTGAATGCATCTGTAATGAATCCACTGAGTACTCTGAGTAGTAAATTAGCTTTAATCACACACTTGACACGTGGTATGTAGTGAATATCGGGAACGGTCTTGTTTTAGGTACATTGCTTTATTTCTTTAGTTTATTCAATATCCTTTGAGGATGATACTTCAACATGAAATTTATGGCACTAATACTGAGAAAGGTACTGTGCACCAGGAGCTTACTGACTTGCTCTTCAGTGGTCTGATTATAGTAATGCAGAAATTAGCACTGAAAGAATCAGTAAATAAGGAGAGGGATGAAGTGAGAACTTTTTACCTTAAAAGAGCTGTTTCAAAGAATTTTGAAAGGACAGTTCTTTGAATTATTAAGACAATATATAATATTACATTTTAATAATCCAGCACAGCTTCCTTTAAACTGGAAATTCTAAACTAGCTTTGCTAGAGTCTAAGCAAGAGTTTCTGGAGCAGTTCTTTCTATGTTCTAGGTACACATTTAAAGGCCTCATGGTAATCGCTTGGTCATATGGTGCTTAATGGAAGTGTTCTGCAGTGACTTCTCTACCCAATTATCAGCATAGCCATAAAAATGAATGGAGGCCTAAACCCAGCAGTGGTGGTGGTGTATCTTCAGCAGTGATTTCTGCCTTCATACAACTATAACAGCGTCTTCTGTTACCTAATTTTGCACTGAAAACTTTAATGCTGATCAGTGCCAAACATTTTTGCCCTTGGACATAATTACCAACCCCAAATTTACATTAATAAATCAAAACGTTCCCAGGGATCTGAAAGACAGGAAATTGATTGTACATCAAAGGAAGCGAGAATCACATTTCAGCTCTTTGTCAACTATCTTTAGTAAGCTGGGAAGCCCTGAGTAAACAAGGAACTTGGAGATTTTTCCTTCGGTAAAAGATTTGTGTTAAATACAGATTTGAATTTGAATAAATATGAGAAAAAAAAAAAAAAAAGAAAAAAGAAAATATATGTGAATCAGATGGGTTTTTTTTTCAGTTTTTCATGTTTAATTCGTGTTTAATTATATTTATAGTTAGATAGTGAACGGTTAGAACAGATGTCCAAAATGGCACTAATGAAAGAGAACATAGATTCTCTGGAAACAGAGATGAAAATATTGGCAAGAAGAGCCCTGGACTCTGTAAATGAGCTGAGCCACCAGAAAGCTGAATATGTTTCACTTAGGTAAGCAAAAGTATATAATTGCATTAGTTTGATGAGTAATGTTGGCTTATGTCTGTTGGTTTTTCTGACTGTTATTTAGCTCGAAGGGAAAAGAATGTATGATAGTTGTTCTTGTGAGCTTTTCTTCTTTTTGGAATGAAATGGTTTTCCTCACTGCTTATTTATATGTAAAATGTTGGCCTGATGGTATTACGATATGCTGAAAACTATCTTCAGTAAAAAAGCAAAATTCACTCTGACTTAGATTAGGAGCTTTCTGTTAGAAGCTGCAGTGTGATTTTTTTGGGGATGAATTGCATATTAATAAATCACTTTCATTTCTAGTTGTTCTTTTTACAGAGGCAAACACTTCCAAGCTTATGCGTGTCACATACTCACTTGGTTTCAAACACCCTTTTCTTAGTCTTGCATTCTTTTCAAGAGCAGAAATAAAACTGAAGCCTTGCGTTGAGTTTTTGGCCTGCTGCTCAACTGGAGTTCCTAACTGTGCTCAGAAACATACATTGGCACTAGATAGACTCAAGTGAAGCTGTTAGGGAAGAAAGCATAGGGCAGCGAGTGCACGATAAAAAGGATAATTTAGTGACTGGAGGGGAAGATCAAGCTTGTGTGAAGTTTCTGCAGAGAGATAAGAAGGACTAGATCACAGACTGAACTGGGCTACAGAGTGAACAGACTGCAGGAGAAGATACTATGGCTGTTTCCTTTGTATTTCATAAAAAGTAAGTTAGTTAGGCAAATAGTTTCCTAAACCCACGTGTCCTTAAAAGTGACTGGTGTAGTTGATGCATAGCTGTGTATCTTTTTTTGTTGGATTTTGATTGTTGGGAATGATGGGTGTTAGCATGCTATATTGTGCTGGCCCATGACACCTTTCTACGGGTACTGTGGTTTCTAAAATAACATGAACTCCTTTGACAGATCTTGTCCTGAGTTACTGCCGCTTTGTAAGATGTAACTTAAAATAGGTCAAGCATTCCAATTTCTATCCTAAGTAAAGATTTTTATTTTAATCATTCATGAGAAATTTTTAGTTCCCCTTGTTGTAAAAAGTTCTTACTTTTTTTTTTTTTTTTTTTTTTTTATAGGGGTATTCAGACTCTAATGTCCAGGGAGTAACGTTAACATTTATAAAACATCCTGAATAGTCTAAAATATACAGAAGAATCTTGCTTTTTCTTAACTTTGGCCAATTTAGTGGCATTTCAGGGAGGAAAAAAAAATATATAAATATCTGAATTCTCCTATTTAATGCTTCTGCTTTTCCAGCTTATTGAATGAAGAGACAGAACAGAGTCTTTCAGAGACTCAGAGAAGCCTTATTAAGAAAAATTATGAAATGCAACTTTCAGAAGAGAAAATTAGACTTCTGAGTGAGAAAATTGGTGAGTGGCAGATGCATATTTTCTAATAAAGTTCAGTAGGATAATTGTTATATTGCTACTTTTTCTTTCTTACGGGTTCCAAGAAAAGTGTTGAATGCAAATAAATATACTTCTGATAGTTTTAATGTTTTGTGCAAAACATCTTTTTTCTTCCATTGTTGGAAGGATTTTGCATTTTAAACTTATACAAATAAAGCTCTTGCAACTAAGTTTGGGTTGCTGCATGTGCTGTTTTCTGAACGAGGTATGTTGATACCAATGTGCAGTGTCTGAGCCTATCCATTAAATTTGTGAACCACTAAGGTGGTGGCTGCACCCCTCAGCACCAGTGGAAGATGACATAATCAGGAAAACATCCTTTATAGAGTATATTCTATATTCTATGTTGAACATTTTTCACATTATGGGTGTAAAGAGGTGGACACAGTAATTATTCATGGTGTGCCAATGAATATGTTATCACTTCCAGAAATACAACTGTATAGTGTTGTAAGTCTTTTATTATTCCCTATAGATGCAATTGACAGGATGTATTGTTAATTGCCATAGTGAATTTGTGAAGGGAAAATAAAACTGAGCTATAGCTAATGATATCTAATGTTAGGGTTGTCTTATACTATTAAAATATCTTGTTTTTCATTACTTGAAACTTTTAAACTCCAGTTATTTGGGCTTAAGCATTTCACTCGAATAAGCAAGTGAACCTAAATTTTTTGAATGCTTTGGCTAAGGTGTTTAAGCCACTCCTGAGAAGGCTAGAAAAGATATTTTGTCCATGCTATAATCTACATATTTCATTCAAAAAGTCGTAGGCCCTGGTATAGTGAAGTACAGACTTAATGTTAGTCTGTGTGTCGTTGCATACTTTAGATCATTCCCAGAAAATATGTCTGAATTAAGCATATTTTAAGACTCAGAAAAATTGCAGTTTTTGAAAGCTGAATAGAGACTTTTCAGAATCTGGCATCAGCATGTTGCAGTCTAGATTGAAAAAGATGTTTTCATTACTGTGAGGCAAGTCCAGGCAAAGAAGCCCGAAATTAATGGAGACTGCCTTTCTTGTGCTTTTGATTATCCTGTCACCACAGGAATAACAGAAGAAGATGCTGACTAGAAGGAAAGGAACTATGGCGTAGGTGTGGAGAGAGAAAGTACTGAGCTGAGAGATTTTAACTGCAGAATCAATAAGGAATAGATACTGAGACTACAGTTTGGATAAGACAGCATATTCCTTGTGAAACAGAGAAAAGTAAAGCTAATAAAGAGCTGAGAGGCAAATTGAAAAGTTGAGATATTATGCTGGACAAGAGTTTACAACAAGGAAGATGGGTTGTCAGAGGAGACTTCTAAGTAGGAAACAGACTGGGAGCAAGGGAGCGGAGAAACAGTGTGGATGTGGCACCAGGGAAAGCTGGAGCTATACAAGAAGTCAGACTGAAAAATAATAAAGTAAAGGGAGTTAATGAAGGAAGAGTTAATAAAGAAGGATTGGAGACATCAAGTGAACAGATCTAGTATCTACGTGGTTAAAGAGACTAGGAAGAACCTTCAAATTGTATGACTGGTTCAGAGGTGGCAGGTGGGACTTGCAGCTATAGGACATGTGCAGGAAATAGAGCCTGTGAGCAGTCATACATACAGAAGATTTAGGACATTAAAAATAAATCTGAAAACAGGAGAAAGATTGGGAGTAAAATGAGATTGAGACAGAAAATGTGGATTTAGGAGCTTAGGTTTGGTAAAGAAGGAATTGAGGATGAAAAACCTTAAGACCAAAGGGTGACCAAAGTGAAGAGAAAGGATTAGAGACTAACAGTAACTTCGTGGAAAGGCAGAATTGGAGAAGATGGAAAGAAAGTTTGTGTGCCCACTAGAGAACCTTTTTGCCCTTTGGAGTCTGAAATGGAGCTCAGCATTCACAAGCCTTGTGTTACCTTCTCTGGTCATCAAAATAATAAACTTGGCAAAGCATCTCTTCCCAGTGCTTTTCCCTAGAGAAAATAGCAATTTATACCGATGGTTTGTCTTCTGTGTCATGTGACACATGATGGGAATCCAAATCCTGCTTTTCGCTTTTCACACAAATTTGGTAACATGGTACAGAGACTATCACTAAAACGTTGGGAATGCCATACAAAAGGTTGTCTGTGCTGCTTAATTAATAAACACTGGTGTTTTTTTAAGTTACGGTGTTGTCTTTAATTACACTATCATATGGTGTTTTTCCGTAGGAGCCTTGCTGCAACTTTTGCTGAGTTTTGTAGGGAGTAAATCAGTGTTGTCTAGTGAAGCAAGCTTGTCTATCAGACCTTCTCCTTAGACAAAAATACAGTGAATAATGCAAGTAATTGCAGAAAGAGAAGCACCCACTACTAAAACTGTTAGATGTTATGCAGTATTTTGTACTATTGCTGTCACACAGAATCACAGAATTGGAGGGGTTGGAAGTGACCTCAAGATCATCAGGTCCAACCCCCCCTGCCAAAGCAGGCTCCCTGGAGCAGGTTGCCTAGGTAGGTGTCCAGACAGGCCTTGAATATCTCCAGAGAAGGAGACTTCATAACCTCCCTGGGCAGCCTGTCCCAGTGCTCCGTCACCCTCACTGTAAAGAAGTTCTTTCTCATGTCGGTGCGGAGCTTCCAGCGCTCCATTTTGTGGCCATTGCCCCTTGTCCTGTCCCCACAAACCACTGAGAAGAGGTTGGCCAAATCCCTCTGTCTCCCACAAAGGCAAATCCCTCTGTCTCTGTCTGTGCCTTAAAATTTTGGGTGATGCACAATCAAACTTTTCAGAATTGATCACTAACTATAGATACAGCCTATTCTCAGAGTACCTGATTTGAGACTTCAGTTAATGAATGTTTCAGAAATTTTCACACTCACAGCTGTGGAAGGAATCCATGGTTGTTTTTATTGAACATACAATGCTCTAAACTGAAAATTTAGGTCATAATTCGGGCATCCAAAATACTCAGATACCACTGTGCATTCATTTTTGGGTCTCTGTTCTCTGTGAAAAGGTGTTAAAAAAACCTTTACTTAGAATCTCAGAATGGTTGAGGGTTAGAAAGTCCTCTGGGGGTCATCTGGTCCAACCCCTTGCTCAAGCAGGGCCTAGAGTACGTTGCACGGAACCATGTCCGGGAAGCTTTTGAAGATCTCCGTGGAGAGAGACTCCACCACCTCTCTGGACAATCTGTGCCAGTGCTCAGTTACCTGCATAGCGCAGAAGTACTGCAGGGTGTTCAGAGGGAGCCTCCTGTGTACTAGTTTGTACCCACTGGGTACCATGGAGAAGAGCCTGGTGCCTATATATTTGCACCCTCCTTTCAGGTATTTATGTACACTGATGACATCCTCCCCAAGTCTTGTCTTCTCTAGGCTGAACAGCTCTGTCAGCCTTTCCTCACTGGAGAGATGCTTCATAGAACCATAGAATGGTTTGGGTTGGAAGGGACCTTAGACACCACCTAATTCCACACCCCCTGCCATGGGCAGGGACACCTCCCACCAGCCCAGGTTGCCCAGAGCCCCATCCAGCCTGGCCTTGAACACCTCCAGGGATGGGGCATCCACAGCTTCTCTGGGCAGCCTGTGCCAGTGCCTCACCACCCTCACAGTAAGGAATTTCCTCCTAACACCTAATCTAAATCTGTCCTCTTTTAGATATTACCAATTCTTTGAGTGCCATCATCCAGACAATTCCTTCCCCACTGAATGGTTCATGCATCAGATCCGTGTATCTCCCATTTTGGGGAAAAGCTATCACGGGGGACAGTGTCAAATGCCTTGCACAAGTCCAGGTAGATGTTATCAGTTGTTCTTTGCCTATCTACCAACGCTGTAACCACACTGTAGAAGGCCACCAGATTTGTCAGGCATGATCTGCCCTTAGTGAAGCTATGTTGGCTGTCACCAGTCACCTCCTTATTTTCTATGTGCCTTGGAATAGTTTCCAGGAAGATCTGCTCCATTATTTTTCTTCAGTCTGTTCCATTCCATGACCTTCTTTCATCTTCATGTCCCTTCACTGGACTTTCCCATAGCTCCATGTCTGTCTTGTCCTGGGGAGACAAGAACTGGACACAGTGCTTCATCTGTTTCACCTGTGCTGGAAGGATCTCTTCTCTCCACCTGCTGGCAGTGCTCTGCCTAATGCAGCCTGCGATACTGCTCATCTTCTATGTGGCAAGGGCACGTTGCTGGCTCATGTTCAATTCAGTGTCCGTCAGGCTCCCCAGGACCATTTCTGCAAAGCTGCTTTCCAGTTGCGTGGCCACCAGCATTTACTTGTGCTTGTACCTGGAGTTGTTCCTTCCCATGGGCAGGACTTCGCAATTGCCTTTGTTGAACTTCATGATGTTCCTGTCAGCCCATTTCTCCAGCCTGTCCAGCTCCTGGACGGCAGCGTAACCCTCTGGTGTATCCACCAATCCCCTCAGTTTTGTGTTGTCTGCACGCTTGCTGAAGGCATGCTCTGCCCCATCACCGAGGTCGTTAACGAAGCTGTTTAACAGGTCTGGACCCAGTATCAACCCTGGGGTACACTGCTAGTTACTGGCCTCCAGCTAGACTTTGTGCCACTGATCACCACGCTCTGGGCCTGGCCATTCAGCCAGTTTTCAGTTCACCTCATGATCTTCCCATCCAGCCTATACATCATCAGTTCGTCCCTGAGGATTTTAGGGGGACAGTGTCAATGGCCCTAATGAAGTGCAGGTAGACAATATCCACCTCCCTCTGCACCTACCAGGCCAGTCATTTCATTGTAGAAGCATTATCAAGTTCATCAAGTGTGACTTACTCTCGATAAATTCATGCTGACTGAAGCATGAATTTATAAATTCATACTCCTGAAGATTTTCTTGTCCTTCATGTACCTGGAAATGATTTCCAGAATTAGCTGCTCCATCAGAATTCTCTTTAGAGCAAGGTTTGAACACTGTCTTAGCAGTTTTTAGAGCGATACATCCAAAATGCATTGTGGAAATGTGTCTTTCATCTTGTGTATTAAAATAGGGAGAGGATCTGTGGAAAAACTGGCATGTGAATACATGGTATGATGTCCCTGAAAGACTGAGCCACAGATCATTTTAGTTCTGTTGTTTTATCTCCTGGAAGTAGTTTAAAAGTATCATTCAATTTGCCCAGTTACGATGATATTTAATGAGTAATTTGCAACCTGCATGCTTTTTATGAGAAGTAAAGTTCACTGTAACAAGGAGCTCTGCAGTTCTCCCCTGTGAATGCAGTGTGTGTATCTCATACAAGAACTGATTCTCTGACCTCTTAAAGGTAATGTGTAGCACTTTGTTAGCTGAATGAAGATAGATCTCTTCTCAAACTTGATTTTGTAATAAGTATATTAATTGTTTCCCTCATTATCTTTGCATTTTTAAGAGATGTTTTTTTTAGGTAGTCACTTTATACACACGTACATAAAGTTCTTTTAAATCAAGAACTGTTTCACAAGAACTGTCTAATACCAGGATATCCATCTCTTTTACTTCATGTCATTCACTCCAGGTTGCAGCCTACACATGGTTTCTATCTATTGTAATTCTATTTAAGCCATTCATTGTTATAATACCCAATAAAGCTGCTTTAAATGATCCAACATTTGCTGTTTAAAGATAGATTTATTTATTTATTTATTTTTAAAAGCCACGCCATTTAAGGCCTTGAAAGAAGAATGCTGTTCTACAAGTATCAGTGGGATTATTTGTGTTTCTGAAAATGTGCATGCTTTGGTATTTTCTTGAAGGGGAGCTTTTGCCATGTTCTTTCCCTTCTGAAGTGTATCAAAAGAGTTTTTGTCTCGAATGGATTGAATTAATAAAAATGAGACCTTTCTGATTGTGTTCAGATAACTTTTCAAAACAAAGTCTTCTACAGCAAGAGAAGATCTGTGCTTTGAAAGAAACAATTGTGCGACTTGGTAAAGAGAAGGAAACTTTGCAAGAGTGTGTGGAAGAAGAAAGAAAGAAGATTGTCGCTTTTGAGGAAAACCTGACAATTAAAGTACGTTCTAACGTGTAACTAGTCAGAGTGGGTTATGGAATCACAAGAGACGAAATGGGAAGGTTCTGTTAGGTCATCACACCTATCTTATCAGTACTGATCTAGTTCTGCTTAAGTTTCAAGGCAAAAATAAAACTTGTGTTAACTTAGAAGCAGTGAGTTTGAGCAGTGTTTGGTGTTTTGCATCATTTATACCTATCAAGACAGGAGACTTTAATTACTTTCCTAAAGTGGAGAAAGGTAAATTAGTCAACCAAATATTTTGTTTATAATAAAATTTAGCCTGAATTCTTTTCTGGGGCTCACTGATGTTAAAGATACAGTGCCAATCAATATTGCTTTTCTTGTCATTGATGTTGCATCTGAATTATATCCTTTATAGCTTAAAGTACTAGTTTACCTAAGTAAATTGCATCACTTTGTTGCATAGTATGATTTCAGTCTGTATAATGAAGCTGTTTAGTTCAGAAACGTTATCTCACTTCTGCTTAAGTTATCTGGATATTGATTTAGGATAAACTAAATAAGGTACTTCATAACTGTTGTGAGCGTCAACTCAAGAATTTGTACTGATTTTAACAAAATATCGAAGAAAGGATATTGCAGGGCAGACTGTAATTATCTTGCCATAAGAAATGACTACGCATTTCAAAAACTGTCAACTGTAAAATGGTGTCTGTTTTAGAGATGTCTGTCTCTCATGTCTCTTGTGTTTCCAGTGGAAAACATTTCCTTAGCCTCTTTATACTCCTTTTAGTGAAGTGATATAATTTGTCTTAGTTTTTGTTTGCTTGTTTGTTTGTTTGAATGGAAATACAGTGGCAGAGTTCTCATTTTATCAATTAAAACTTATCAGACTCTGGTAGTTTATGAATTGTAGAAAAACTGTGATGGCTTATCTGATAGATAGAAGACGTCATTTACATTTGGGCGTGTGAGCCAAATGCTACCTTTAGAACCACAAAGGATTAAAACATTTAATTAAAATGGTTATATTCTGCAGAAGATATTTGTCTAAACAGTACATGATGAAACTTTGAAAACCAGAATCCATTTTACATTAAATAGTTAAATTAATCAGCTGACTGAATAAAAGGAAATTATAGCAGTGAGGCATTTATATTGATTTTGTATTTCTTTTTAAGGAGAAAACCATTTCGGATTTCAAGTCTCTGATTGCTGAGCTGGAGCGTTCCACAAAGTAAGGATATAATTTCAAGATCATTATTAAATTTTGATTAATGTTTAACATTAACTCAAAAAGTGAATCGTAGTATGTGCTAATGTATACATTGGGGTTTTTTACTCTATTAAATATTAAAATTTTACAGCTTTGTTTCATGACTTGCAAACTTAACCACTGGAAAAGCTATCATTTTTAATAGGTTGGGCAGTATTGTGATACCTGAAATATTTATTATTTGCTGCATAGAAAATCTGCTGAAGCGCTCTGTGTCAGTGAGAAAGATATCACCAGTTTGCGTCAACAGCTACAAGACACCAGCAAAGAACTTGCAAAGACTAACAAGAACAGAGAATCATTAGCTCAGGAGAATGACAGGTTACAAGAGCATCTTTCTAATATTGAGCAAGAAAATCAGGTATATTTGTATAAAGAACTCTTGACTAAAAGGAAAATTGGGTATTTTTCTTGTACTGCATAGAATTAATGGGCCCCTATGAAAGGTAAAGCTGCAAATGAATTTTTAAACTTGTTTTTCAAACCAAATTTTTTCACTTATTGCTTAGGTAACTTGTATAAAGAAGACCAGCTATTCTTGTGTAATGGCTTGGCTGTTTATCTCCAGAAACAACTAATTAATGCTTTTCTTTCTGGTCTTCATGTAAAACATTGCGGCAGTTATAACCACTCCTCCCATGGAAAAGTGTTATAAAGGACACAGTGGGTATTTGTTATACGGTGCTGTGACTGTCCCAGAGCACTTACAAGCTTAGGTATTTGATTTACTAATAATTTTAACACATTACAGCTATTAAAGTTCACAACTTTATTAATAGGGTTGTACTTACAGTTCTTTAAAGTGGCTTTTGGACATACTTGATTATAACACGTTATATTAACTAATGTGTTATTTACTTGTATACAGTTACTAATGAAATTAGTTAACATACCTAAAGTGTAATCTCATGCACACATGATGTTCATGCATCAATGTGTTTTCCAAGAAGCTAGAAATTAACCTAAGTATCTGTAGTGGGTCATCACTGTGTAATGCTCTGCTTTTTCTTCTTTTTGCTAAAGCTTCTGCCTTCATTTAGGTTTTCTGATGTTTGCTTTTTCTCCTCTTCCCTTGTCCAATTGCTTAGAATATCTTAATCTTTGAATATATTTTCCTGTCTCCTGACTTTCTCCTTTTCTAGAAATGTTTTAATCACCAAAGGTAGGTAGTGAGTGTCAACAGAAACATGGATTGCTGAAAGTGATCACTCCAATTAATCACTATTCTGAACCTTTTCTCATAATCCCTTTTGTTACTGATAGGGTCAGCTGGCACAAAATAAAGCCACCTGTTCCTTCTAGTTACTGTTAAAAGCTTTATGGTTTTCTTTGAAACGTGCCTGGATGCTTGTAGAACTTAGAAAAAATAAAAATAAAAATCTTAGCATCACATGGTTAACTCATTTTTAATGCTCCTGCCTCTATAATATTGTTAGTTCCTCAAGGTTTTTATGTTAATACAGGTGAAATTCAGAGTGTTTTAATGAGCATTCTCCTATCTTCACTTGGGCTTGCTGGAAAAGTTGACCGAATTCCAGAGCACCTTCCTCAGCAACTCACAGCCCTTTCACAACAGGAACATGGATTTCTCCATAGCTTAGTGTTTTTTGGTTGGTTGGTTGGTTTTGTTTTTTTTTTTTTGTTTGTTTGTTTGTTTATTTGTTTTTCACATATACTGCTTCTTGCAGCTGAGTGTTCCCATAGTAACTTTGTAAGGAAGGGAGAGCTTCCAAAACTGCCTTGTTCAGAAACCTTTTTGCAATTTTTTTTTCATTCTTTTCTGTTTCACAAGAAATAGTTGCCAGAACTTCGATATATGTTCTCCTAATACTTGTGGTTTTATTTTTCCTGATTAGGACATAAACACTCAGTTAATTTTTTTTTTCCCGGTCTTCTGCATTTTCAAAAATGGAATTTTAAGGGGTTATAGCATGTAAAAAAGGGGGAGCTCCTTAAATGAGGTAGGCTATTTTACTGACCACCTTGCTGCTAAATAAAACATCTGTCTTTTTCTAGCTAATCGCAGTCTTCCTAATTTACTTTTTTCTTCATATTAAGATATGGTATTATTTTTAAGTCAATGAAGGTAAATATTTTTTCATACATGCAACATTTTGTTTGTAGAAATCCACATGACTTAGATTTTGTATAGCCTTTAAAAAGTTCCTTAATAAAGCCGTAGGCTCTAGATACATACTGATTTTTTCAAGGTGCAAAGAGTATACTTTAACTTTATAAAAGAAAATAATCTTTGTTTACAGGCACTATATAAAAAAATAGCAAACTACCAGAATGAGCTTGATGACATGAAGCTGAAAGCCCAGGATTCCAACACACACATAGTCAGGCTGAAGGGAGAACTGAAGTCTAAAGTGAGTATGTGGATTAAACCTGTTAGTAAAAGTTGTTCCATTGACTAAAATTGAAATCACAACCATGTTTCCATGGAAGAAATTTCCTCCTAGCCAGAACTTACTTTGATTTTGTTAATATGTTTTTAATAGTTTGAACACATTTTCTTAGCTGATTTTCCAGTATACAAGTAATTAAGTATATTTTGCTGTTTTATATATGTGTGTATGTCTCTGTGTTTATTAAATTTAAAAGTTCAGTGAGTTATACGGGAACTCGTGACTCTTTTGTCTTTTACCATATGGCATTAACAGTAATCAATAATAAATAAAATCTACAATTTATTGTTATACCTCATATTTTTAATATTAGTTTAGCCATTTTTAACAGATATCTCTTGAGCATCAAAATGCGATCATCTGAAACAAAACACTGTTTCCTAAGAAGTGTCCCAATGTTTTTTGCTAAATGGCAAAATTCTCTATAGAAGGAGAACATCCAATGCCACGTAATATCTGTAGACCTACAAATATCTCAGTTTGTGAAACTTACTGGAAATTATAGAACAAGCTTTATGTGTTAGGAGAGAGAGAACTGTGAGATTTTGGAGAATTACCACCAAGCACGTGAACAAGGAGAAAGCTGGGAAGCAAAATGCCGTCAAGCAGAAACAGATTGTAGTTCTGTTAGACTGGCACTAATCAGTGCAGAATCTGAGAACCGCAGACTGAAAGAGAAAATGAAGTCCCTTGAAACAGAGATAAAGCAAGTAAGTTGAATCATTATTTCTGTAGTTTACTCTTGAAATGATCTGGCAATATTTTTAAGCTTGCAGCTGTTTAAAATTATGCGTAATAACGCATTTAACTCATATTTTACAGATAGTTGCTACAATGAATTGTATGGAGTTTGAATTTACTTAATAACATAATTAGACTTCCATTAGTCACACTTGGGAAAAAAATCTTTAAAAATAAGAAAAGCATATTTCAAGGAAAAAAATTATAAAATAGCTCTCACATTTGGAATCAGTTGAAGATATAAACTCCCACAGAACTCCACAGCATACCTGAAACATGCCTAGTGCTTTGTCACCTGTTATGTTCCTGTCCCTGCTTTTCTTGCTTCCAGCTTTTCAACCCTCTTTCCAGTGCTTTAGGTGTCCCAAAGATCCTTTTCCTACTTGAAATTGTGAAGAACATAAGGGGAAGTGCACAGCATGGCTTTGAAAATACATTATGAACATATAAACTATTGAACATATAAACTATTGAACATATAAACTATCTTCTAGTTTGGGGTTGCTGCAGTTTTTGCTGCAGATGATCTCTGCTTCCTAAATAGGCTACTGAGGACTGTCCGTGCACATTACATATTCAAGAGGAATTGATCTGCAGCTGTTCATGGAGAGGGATGAGAGAACACAGCATTAGCAAACCAGCACAGGACATCTGTGTGTCAGATATTGGAATTTTTTTAATATAACAGAACTGGTTGGTGGTCCTAGTTTGTGCACTCAAACAGGTAGAGACTTCATCCTTCTTCCTCCTTCCCACATGCCTTATATTAATCATAGGAATAAACAGACTTCTTCATGAAAACTGTGTCAACAAATGGAGTCAGAATTCCAGATGGATATCATGTTCAGGTTTGTAAGGCATGTATCTTAAATAACTAATTTTTATTAAGAAATCTTAATGTGCTTAGTAGTGCCCTTGTGCTTTTTTTTAGGCAAGACAGAGCTAGAATTAATGTGATATACTCCCCCTACAATCATCTCTTTTCATCTCAGTCGTAAGAAATCTTTCAAGGACGTCAGTGCTTTACATGTCCCCTTACTTTTGCCAACCTTCCAAACTCTTTCTGCCACCCGCTGAAAATTAAATGGTTAAAAGTGACTGGAAATACAAGTCAGGTATGACTGGGCAAAGTACAGGCATTTTTCAAACAGGAAAAATTTGGTTACGTTAATTTAAAATACATAAAATTCTAAATGTTTCTAGTCAGAACTGCTGCTGGTGGTTTTTGGACTACTTTTAGTGTGGCTTCTGTCATCTCTTCATTATGCCTGAGGTTACGAGTGACAGCAGTATAAATATGACTGACAGTATTTCAGCATTCGCCGATCTTCTGCATGCAAGAATACGTTTTATTGTAAAAATAAGGTCTAATCTGAAATGAAATGGGGCCTGTGACAGAATTTTGAACCTTATTAGCTCTGTAGAAAGAGTAGAATCCTAGGAAGAGAATTTAAAATGCTGGTAGCTGGTTTTGCTATCAGAAGCAATAATATTTTTTCTAGTTTTTCTATATACAGGAGTTATTTAAAGAAATAACTTTAAAGTTTATTCCAGAACAAACTACTGCTGCCTCGTATAATTCACCACAGCTGTGTAGAAATGTTTTTGTAGAATTTTGCAAGCGGTTTTATAATTTCTTTGCAGTACAGTTTTGATTATCTGATATTGCTTTATTGTAGCATTTAGCAACAGAAGAAGCATACCAGTCTCAGATTTCTACTTTACGCAAGTCTCTTGTGAAAATGGAAGGAGAGCTTCAAAACATACATCAGGAGAGAGTCTCTATACTTGCAAACCTCACATCTACACAAGAACTTTGCATTAAATTAGATGCAGGCAAAGAACTATTAAATCAGCAGTTAACTTCCACAGCAGAGAAGGCAGAAAGGGTATGTGAAATATATTAGAAAAATAATTTGATGTTGTTATTTTACTTAAGGAATGTCAAACTACTTAGGGATCTAGAAAGATCAAAGAAATCCGTATTCATCATTATTGTCTCATTTTTTATTTAATCTTTAATGTTTAATTTGGCATACCTCCGGAACTTATTCCTCAGAGGGTGGATGCTGTATGCTATCTGAAAAGCCCACTCTTTTGCAGGATTTTACTTTGAATAGTGAAAAGTCAGGACTCAAAATTACTGATTGTTTTCTCAACAGATTTCTTGGATTTTACATCCAATCACTTAGTATGCAGCATAGCTGAAGTAGATTATTAGCAATGAAACTTGACATGGACATTAAAGTGCTTGGCAGCTTTAGGAATTTACAATCTCTCTTTAATAGTTTAGCCTTACTTTTCCTTGAAAATCAGTTTCTGTTGCCCTTAATTTTTACAAAAAATACAAAATTAATATTTGATACACAAAATTTAAAAATCGGCTTAGATAAACAGAGAAAAATTGTTCAGACATACTCAGAATATTCAGATATTTTCTGCATAATGCTATTGCTGTTCTGTCTGTTCCCTGCTCCAGCCGAGATAATTTCATGTTCCTTGAGCTTCCAGCATTCTCTTTTAACCTTTATGCCATTTCTGTATGCAATAAGTAAAGTTGTTTTTTGACAGTTAGTTATTTGTTCCAGCCAAATGTCTTGTAAGATGTCTTTTGTATAGTTCTGGAATACTCTATGATGCATTTGATAGGGACGATTTCCAGCATAGGACACTTGTCTGAAGCTTTTGTGAGATTTAATACAATTAAGACTTCCAGGATCCTTCTGGGAAATTGTCAGAGAAGGGGCTTGCTGGGGTTGTGTGGAAAGAAGCAAAAGTTTCAGGAGAGAAAAATGCAGAAATGCAACCAGAGAGTTTTGTGAAAATTCTGAACCTGGGAAATTTTCACTAGTTTTTTCCTACCTTTGAAACAGTAGTCTTTCATCAGCTGTGTATAACCCTCAGATAGGGCTCTTATTTTATGTGGTGATCCATTGGAGAAAGCTACATTGCTAGATTGCAGCACATGTATATTCAGAAGTCAAAACTAAAGCTGGTGCTGAATAATGTTGGTTTTACTCAGTTGTTTTATACCATTTATTTTCCTATAACTTTTGCTGTCTACAGTTTTTTGTATTCTTTTGTTCTGAAATACAAAAGTAAAATTGAAGCAGTTTATAGGCAAGGGAACTAGATTTTGATTGACAGCTAGTGGAAATTTGGATCTTCAGAATCAGGAAAACTTTCATTTTAATTTGTTAAAACCATATAATTTGGATTTTGCTTAGTGAAATGAAAAATGCAGATTTTCCTGATACAGCTTCTCTGGAATTTTTTTTTTTTCTTTTTGTGTGTGTTGCCTTTCCAGTGAAACATAGTAGGTTTTATAGGTATTCTTCTTTTGTAGGCTCCCCTGGTGATAAATAGATGTTTGCTCTCTTATTTTGTATTTTATTCATTTTCCCTTCCTCCCTCCTAAATTCATTCTTGATGCTCTGTTAAGTAAAATAAGTGTCATCTCACTCTGCTGGAGATGCAGATATTGTTTGGTTAAATGACATCTGGATGTCATCTCCTGCGTGAAAATAGTTAATCAGAATTTCTTCTCTCAACAAAATGTAAAACTTCCCTCCTTCTCTTTGATAATTGTGTTTTTCACATGAAGAGTGTTTCCATTGATCCATATATTTCATAGCAGTTTGTCATCTGTATTAAGTATGCTTACCTTCAGATATATAACTTGGGTGAATTTATAAATCTGACACAGGGTTTTGATTGAGGTCAAATAAAACAGTAATCAACCACCTTGGAGTAAGAGTGTTTCTGGGTCATTGTTACTAGAATTTACTTATTTATTTTTAAAAAAGGCAAGATGGCAAGTAAGGTTAACAGACATACACCTAAAACTTTAAAATCTTTGTTTAGCTGCAGAGTGAGTGTGAGGCTTCCTATTCTGAAATAGAGCTGCTGAGAAAACAACTGGGAAATGAAAGAGCATCTCTGAAAAACATGGAATCTTTGTTTGTGTCCAATTGTGAGAGAGAATTTCAGTCACAGATAGCAAAGCAAGAAAAAGACTCTGAAATTCAGCTTCTCAAGGAACAGCTTTCTTTGGCGGAAAATAAACTGTGAGTAAATGACCAGGAGAATACTGTACTTTTAAAAAAAATAATTCTTTGCAAGTATACATATAAACAGATGGCTTATATTTAGCTCCATTTTCACCTGATATCTTAATAGCAGAATATACCAAAGACCTGCTTTTAATTCCTCAGCTATAACCTGAAGGACGTTTCCGTAGAGTGTTATATTTTACTGCAAAACAGAGTCAACTGCATGGTGTAGCTCTTTTCATTTTGCTTAACTGCAGTTAGTACCATACTTAGAGGGTTATGGCCGTGGTCTAATTAAAGCGTATTGGCATTACAGTGCTGTGCAGACCCGAGATTTTACTCAGCTCAGAAATACAACAGCGCAGCTAGAGTCAGAACTGGACATCACCAAAAGACAGTTGGGGAATGAGCGGTTTGAAAGGCAAGTACATGTTTTTGTATTATGCTTTCTGCACCTAATTGGGGTGAAATACAATATAGTACTAAGATTTAAACTAATTAGAAGGGCAAACAGAAAAGTTTGTGTTTGCTTTGCTGTACATCTCCTGTGTGTTCAGAGGCTACTCATATCACTGAGCTTTGTGTGAAACATGCATTCTGTCTGAATTCCTTGTCTGCCAATGGAATGAGGTACTAACATGAACTGCCCTCTGGAACAGCCTGTTTTAGGATGGGGTGGATCACTTTCCTGAAAATGCTTGTCTGTCTGCACTCATTATCCTTGATTTATGGTGACAGTCTAAGTGATTAGTTGGTTAAATGAGTAATTTATAGACTACTCGTCCTCTGAACACTTCTTTTGGCTACGTCTGCAGTAGAGGACTAAATCAGGACAGAGCATTGACTCAAGGGGTACAGACGATTTAAGTGTTAATACATACTCTGGAAGAATTGTAGACTGAACCAACCTGCTTTCTTCCAAGTACTGCTCAGGACACAGAAGGTGCCAGGGATGGTTCCCAAATGACAATATGGAGGAAATTTTATTTTTTATTTAATGGGAGTGGGGTGTGAGGAGAGAGTATAACAGTGTGTACAGGCTGTTCCATAGGTCCAGAGAACGGTCTCTGGTCTGCTTTATGAGTTAGTTTAGCTCTCTAGTCTTCGTGTCTTAAAGGGTTTCTTATCTGTGAAGCAGAAATAGCATTTCTCTATTTCATGGATGTATTGAGGATAAAAATACTACAGTGCCAAGCATTGTTTTGGGTATATAAAAGAGATGACTAGAAGAAGCAGAGTGATGTGATTATAGCATAGTTTGAGAATGAGGTCTCCTGTTTAATTGTGGCAAATTACTTTGTTGATATTGTTCTCTCATAAGTAAGGATGATGGCTTTGAAGGGAAAACCTCTACATCTGAGATTATGTATGTCTTTTTAAAGATTAATTTCTTAAATATCATGGTGTATGTTTCAATTTCAAACTGGATTCTCCTTTACTCTGAAGTCATGGCAAGACTGTAAGATGTGCAAATCAGTTAAGGTGGCATTGTGTGCTTTGTCAGCTGCATAAAACAAGCAATATTATATACTAATACAGCTGTACATTTCTTTCAAAATAAACAGCCTTCTTTATACTGTTCTTTCTCTACTCACCCTGCGTGAGTGCATCCATTTGGTGATGTTTGGGTGTTCCATGGTGAGGGATGCAAATGCTTCTTCTTGAGGCGTTCAATTTCAAAAAATTGAATCAGCCTCCATACTTAAGCTCTCCTCCTAGTTAAGGATAATTTGTTACTCACATGGTTATTTACAGTTGCAGTAACATCAAGATTTAATTTACAATTTGTTAGCACCATACATATTCGTGAGCCTCATTCTGAGGCAAAGATCCCTGTTACCATTCTTGAAAAAAAAATCTACTTCAAGAGAATTACAAACACAGTCACCTGAATTGTTTTGGAAGGAACGAAGTTATGTTTCATTATGCAGTCTGTAAGTCAGTTGCAAACACAGTATGCAGAAAGGGAGTTGCTAATCTGTCTTTCAGAGTGTTTTGTGAATAACAGTAAGTCATCTAAGAAAAAAAAATGGCAATAGAAATGGTAATGACTATAAGATTACTTTGATGATTTTTGAAAAGTGCTTAGCCTGTCTCTGAAATAATTTGTATCTAGGGAATGTGCTGTACAGGAGCTTCGACGCCAAAATTGTACAATCCCATATCAGTTAAGCTCTACGTTAAGAACACCATCACCTGAACGTACACACCATCCATCTCTGGATTGGTCCCTGGAAGGGTAAGCAGTTCAACAACATTTAATTTCCAAACACTGGAAAAAAAAAATGTTAGACTGTGATATTTCTTCTTGAAATATTGGCTCAATTCCACAGAATTACACTGCTCAGAAAAAGTTACAAGATTCAGGAGCATCATCTTTTGATGGTACTCCTTTTATTTTGTTTTACTCAGCTATGTCAAAACTATACTGTTAATAGCAACTACTTGCACCAGGATGCTATAGCCATAAATTCTTGAAACAGTAATAGTGCCACATAAAATCTCCACTTGACTTGCTTTGTGCAGCTATATTTTCATATTTCCTACGTAAAAGCTCATAACAATCCAGCCTTTCTTCTTCTAGTAGCTTTCAGAATCGTTTTTACTCCTTATATGTATAAGTCTGTGAGCATTTCTTTCAAGAAACATAAATGCATTCTAAAAGTCTTCAAACACTACAGAGGAAGAAAGCCAATTTTCCTTTCAGCAGTCACTGAAAGGAACCTCCATCGTATACAGCTACTCCCATCAGGTTCAGTCTGAGCTTAATTTCCTACTTGGTAGCTGCTTACTTGTTGCATCACAATTTTTATGGAGATAAGTGGCAGCGTGCATTAAAATTAATTGCCAGTTGAGTGGGGAAATTTCTCAATTCAAGATTTATGGGAAATCATTTCTGCTTCTGAGGTAGTTATATACTTCCAAGATGAATTTTCTTAACACTTGTGGTACCTGAGATAATTGATTCATCTTTGTTATCATGGACTCCTCTAAGTACTTAAGTCCTAATAATACAAGGCAGGTTTCCTTGGGCCAACGAGCTGGTCCTGCTGCCCTTAGTTGGAAAACTCAGGAGTATAAGGTTGTTAATTGGTAACTCGTGGTAGCAAGTATAGGGAGTCTTCATTCCTCTGATAGAACCATGTCTCTTCCCTACTCAGAACACAGCACAGGTTTTACATTTGTTGGAAAAAGCTCTGTGTCATTTAGAACAATTTAATTTTTATTACCATAACTTTTTATTCTATTTTTGATAGTCTAAAGAAAAGAGGGTTCGATCATCATACTGATAGAGGCGATTATGGTGCTGTTTCTATTTGTATCGACCCCTTATCAGGGTGATAATATTCCTTTCTAATTAGTAAACTAAATAAATTGGTTTAAATTAAAAACTTTAAATTTCATATCAAGACTAATCTTCCACAAACTAGATTATGAATTCAACTCCTTTCTTATTTGCTTTTTGTATTCTTTTTCTCATTACTAGCCTGATGTGGCTACTTTTGCATATTCCTAGGGAACAAGTAGTTTAAATAAAGTGTAAAAATAAATGAACCAGGTACAAATACTTTGTTTGCTGAAGATCTTCAGCTGGTCTAAGCTAAAATTTTCGCCATTAATTCAATGTAGCTTTTGAATGTAAATGAACTTCCAATTTTTTTCTGCGAAATTATTTTTAATTTTTGAGTGTCCAGGATACTAGTATAATTCATAAATTTTTACTTAGCCAGTTCTTTTTTTATAATTTCTTGGCAAAGTGAGGAGAACTAGGGTTGTTCCAGATTTCTTTTTAATAAATGGTTTGGAATTGTCTTCCTTAACAAAACAAACAAAAAAAACCCTGAAACTTTGGCAGTCTGTGCTTTATTTTAAAAGTTTAGCTGGTAAGAATTTGAGGTCTGTGTATTGATACAGTGATGAACAAAATAGCCTGTTTGATAAGACTCTCCTGAGATAGAGGTCTAAATCTCAATCTGTCTTTTTATAGAGGTGGTTTGTATTTATTTTATCTATTCCTGGGTGAGTGCTCTAATGTCCAAAATACTAAAGCTCTTTATGTATTTGCTGTTAAGAACTTAAGAGTTTGCATCAAGAAGACAGAACAGTAGAAATTCCTGAAATATTTATAGATGACGAAATCATTTCCCTCCCAGCAAAATGTAGAAAGATTCAGAAGAAAAAAAATGTTGAGACCAGAATGAAAGAAAGAAAAAACAATGTAAAGTATGACCTGACAGAGGTTATATTAACGCAAATATTTGGGTGGGATCGTCAGCAAAATCACAGAATGAATTAAGGCAATTTAAATGTATATACGAGTTGATGAAACGTGATCTAGATGTAAGTTTCTGTTGGATTTGAAGGAGTGTAATACTAGAAGTAGACTTCTAGGAGGTGAAATTTCATTTTTTGATGCCTGAAGATAACTTACCAGCGATCCATAAAGATACTATAAAAGACAATGACTTACTGGTGGGCAGGCGTCTTCCACATCTAATGTCTGCCTCTGCGGTGCATGAAGCACACTGAGTCGGCAGTGCTGGAATCACTGCTGACACCCTTCCTCCTCTACAATATTTTTGTGTTTTATTTTAGCACACAGACTGTGGTGGAAGATGTGTCAGGCAGTCACCTTTTTATTTATGTGCTATCAGAAGTAAACTGGACACTAGCTTCTTCTCATTCTCCCATCTTTCTCAGTGTCTTTGTTGCCCCAGACTCCTTGTCTCAGTACAGTGAAATGACGTGCCTTGTGTTTTGTCTTGCAGATCTGATTGAAAAGACTTTCCGTACAACTTTTGTAGATGATAGGAGTGCAAAGACTGTCTTTATCTTCAGAGAGCATTATAGCCCTTTTGCACAATACAGTCTGATTCTTCAAATCATCTGGATTGACTGCTAAAGAGACTGGAAGGCCTGCTTATATTGCTTTCAGAATCAAAATCTTAAATTTCTGCACATGGAAAGATCAGAATGTATTTCTATATTCACTTGAACATTAAACAAATTAGACTTGCTTTTCTTTTGTTTTGTTTTCTAGGAATTCTTCATTCAAGAACTTTTAATGTTATATTCACAATGGCCTGTGAAGACCCTGCACATGATCTGGAGAGTTAGAGTTCAAGTTTAATTTTCATTTCATTATCATTTTTCCCTGCTGAATGCTTAATTTCATTAAATCTATTTCACAAATGCTTGCATGGGCTTTTGGACACTCCTAACGTTGCTCAGTGAGAAGAAATCAGTCTAGGTGGCCTCCCTTCCCTCCTCTCTCCCATCTCTTCTATTTTTGTTTGATACAGCCAGTCTCAGTAAACAGTGAAAAATGCAGGTTCTGTTGGCTGTACTGACACTGTGCTTTTATTTTAAAAGTGTGCCTTACTTTAAAAAGTGATACAACTGGAAAAGGGGATATAATATAACAATATGAAACTTTATAAAGGTGCCTACATTCAGGTGCTAGAATTTGAATGTATTGTTGCTGAACTGTGTGAAGATTATGCTTGAAAGAGATTTTCTTTTTTTCCCCTCCTAAAACCTGACCTACTCCTTAATTTGGCTAAAAGAGGATAGTGATGCCAGGAGATACAGCAGTGGTTTGATATCTATGTATGAAGATATGTATTTTTCATGTCTTTCTGAGATACACTTGAGGTGTGTTCAACTTTTGAGAATTTTACTACAACTGCACTAATTTTCTACTTAAAGAGCTTTTTAATATGAATGAATGCGGTTTGGTGATAGTTATTGGTATTTAGTCTTGCTCGAAATTTCAGCTCTTTATATCATAGCACTCGTCAATGTTATATATTCGCCAACTTTAAATGCCAGGAGGGAATGAAGAATTCTCTCCTAGAAACCAGCTGGAAAATCCCTGCCTCTGTCTTTGGCAATATATAAATCATTCCTATTTAAATCAGTAAATTATTCACTTTTTGCTTTTGTTTTTTATTTTTTAAACAGATCATCCTTCTTACTTCCTCAAAAGAAACAATACTTTATTCTTTAGTGGAGGTGACTTGATTTTAATTTGTAGGTCCTGATTCTTAATTCTTCATTTATGGCACTCTTACTCAGCCACGGAAGTAATTTCAGCAGTCACCAGTGTTAATGGGACTACTTGCAAGTAATAAAGACAGCGGGATCAGACATAATGATATTGTACATTTCCTCATTATGCAGTTATTAAGAGGTATATTGTACGCTATTCCCAGATGAGAGAAGACGATCATCTCGTCATCCCAGAAGATATGAAAGAGTGATATGTTGGTTTGCAGTCATATTGGCACACAGAATTTTTAGAAGATTGTCGTAAAGAAGTTTGAGAAATGTGATCTTAGTCTGTAAAATTAATACCCTGTAATTTAGAAGACAAAAATGAAAGGTTAAATGAATGTAAAATAGGTAAAACTAGGTTCTTCCTGGGAGTGGATATGCTGGATATATCCACTCCCAGTGCAAAGGGCCGTGTCCTAAAATGTAATTCCTTAGTTGCAATGATGTTAACTTTTCTGTATAAGATCATAAAAAAGTTAGTAACTAGGTGCTCCCCTACCAGATGTTACAAAAGGTAAAAGCTCAGGATCCTTAAGCAATTTGAACTTCTATATTTTCATGTAAGTAGAAGGGATTACAAGAATATGCGATTAAAAATATCAAGATGTAATAAACCAACTTTTTGTTGAACACAAAGATAAATAGCCTTTATTACTAAGATTAACCTTTGTTTAGAAAACAGTATGGAAATGAGGACTTTATTTTTCTGCAAATTGCAAAGGGATCATCAAGTCATGGATGGGGCCAAAGGAACTTTTGTCAGTTCTAAAGGGATATAGACCTCAAGTGACTTCTGACAGCAAGTAGTTGCTATGTGATTATTCATAGTAAAAAACAAACAAACAAACAAAAACAAACAACGAAACAAAACAAAACAAAAACACAAACAAAAAAACAACATTCAGGAGAGATCTGAAATCATTCAGAGACCAAAGAGCAGTTGCACTGTAGTGGCAACCCTCCTACTTGTGACGTCAGAAAGAAAGAAAGAAAGAAAGAAAGAAAAAGAAAGGAATGAAGGAAGGAAGAAAATAAATAAAAGGTAAAAGAATGAATTGAATTTGTTTAAATTTGCAAATAATACGTTTCAATTTAACAAAAAAACCTGCTTGTTGACACCAAATGTTTGCTGTAACCAAAGAGGACTTGAACTGTGTGTGTTGGGACTTGTGTGTGTTGTTCTAGCGGTATATTCTGAAACCCTTCATACTAATGATGAATGTGAAAGTTTGCTTCATCCTTATGTAAACATAAATATTGAGCTCAGAGTTTTTAAAGTTCGCTGCTTCTGGTGGCAAGTTCTCAAATCATTTATAACACATCTTAATTTTTCCATAAAGGAGGAAGTGTTATTGAATATGCCTGAAATGAAATTATGATGTTTTGTGATAGTGTCTATTTTCTTATCATGTTGTTTATGCCTGTATCGTAGGGTGGTTTCCTTGCTGTTGCTTTATTATAATACTTTGTTTGGAAATAAACTTATAACAAAATCTATTTACCATTTGTTTACATTTGTGACTTATTTATAGCTGTGAACAATACTATACTTAAAAACTTGATTTTTATACATTTTTTAAATTTACCACAATATTTTTACAAAGGCAAGCCTGAATAAATATTTTTCATGAAATAAGAGCATGTTAAACTTGATCTCAGACACTGTGCAATTATCTAAAATCATCTGTTTTGCACAACAAAGGAGCCTACAGTATTTTTAAAAGTGTTCAAGCTGTTCTGCAGCAATGTTTTTGTAATTTCTAGCCACTGTTTTTGGAACTGTTTCATTTAATTTTGCTTACCTGTGCCAGTGAAAACTGTTATCACTAAAAGGTATTTTCCTTGAGCATAACTGGTTGTCAGGATTTGTAGATTAAAGAACTTGGTGCCTTTGGTATCCTCCATCCTCAGTCTCTTCTTTATCCTAGAAGAAATGGAAGCTACTACTTACAGGGAAAAGTATCTCTGCTTAGAGGTATATTTCTGCCAAAGAGGAGGGATTCCTTGTTTTGCTGGGCAGAAGTATTTCAGTGCTTTTTTCTACAATATGTGCAGCAACCTTTCAACAGCACTTGAAGCCATAGATCTACATGATTTCTGCTGCTGTCTCCACTGAAATTCAGCCAGATTTATTTTTTTAAATTATTTTTCTGTTCAGTCACTAATAAAAGCTTGATCTTTAGCAACATATAATCAGAGTTAGGATTCTGATGCCAGTGTTAAAACAAGTGTTTTTAGCTTTTATCCTGAAATAATGTTCATGGCGTGGAGTGGCATTGCTAGTACCAGAGAGAACGATTTTTTTTCCTGTCTTCTGAGGACAACTAATCTGGTCAGTGTCACTGGAGGCTGTAGGGTTTTAAGACAGCCACATGGCTATTAGCACCAGATATGCTTTAGCAGCTCAGTTTACTCTTGTTTTTTGTATACTTACTAAATCTGATTTTGGTCTTAAATATTACAATAAAATGCATATGAAGTTAGTATATATGGAACATTTAACGAGTTTGCATTAACGCCTCTTTTAATTTATTGGTGAATTCAGTATTTCAGCGATGCAATGAGGAATAAAAGTCATGTTGCTGATACGGACTATACAGACTGGACTGTCTGGAAAAAAAAAAAAAAAAAAAGTGCTATATTTTAATAAAAGGAGACTTTATTTTTTAAAACCTATCTTGCACTCTTAATAATCCCTCCCCTGATCTACTGGACCTTCACATTCATTTCCAGCAGAGGGAGTATGTGGAATGAAGATGGACGAATTACAGCTGTTGCGGTATGGCACACACATTTACCCAAACACGTGGAAAGATATTTCACAGTTGATTTTACATCTCGGACACTTCCCATGCAGAAGAAAAACAGCTTGCTTAGATGGACAAAAATTTCCCGTGACTTGCCTTGGTTTGACCATGTTGAAACACGCATCCCCGTATCATGACAAGGATCAGATTTTTTATTAACAAACCTTAAAGAAACAAAGCTTCTTATAATTAAAACATTCTGTATAGGACAGGGCCTGAAATGATGTCTCCATCAAATGGATTTTTTTACCTGACTCCCAAGTAAATTGCTATTTTAGTTTTTTTTCTGAAAGTCTCCCACATTTGACTTGTATTAAAATCCATAAAGCAGTTTTACCATTTAGTTTAATAGATGTAAAAGAAGCACAGACTTAAGTTTTAGGTGTCCTAGGTTGTGCCTTCTCACGCACTTTGTATTTTCAGAGTTTTTCTTTATTTTCTGAGGTGGGGGAAGAACAAACATTTTTATCTCGCAGGCAGCCAACGCCCAGGCAATTATACAGAGTACACAAAGCAGGAGCCTTGGCTGGAACCTCGCAGGTGAACAACGCGCTTCTCAGGCCTGCTTTGGGCAAAGACACGGCTTTCCTGCATGCCGTGATGTTTTCTACAGGTACCTTTGACAGAACAGCTTGCGCGTTTTAAAAACGATGCTACTTCACAGGGATAAAATGTATAACTGGATTTATTTCTTGGCCTGCAGCGGCTGCTCTGGAAGTAACGTGGAAACGAAGCCTGGGCGCCAGGCTGACCCCGCACCCCTCTTCCCTTCCCTCACCCCTCCACCTGCCCCCAGCCCTCCCCGGAGCCCCGCCTCGCCGCCTCCCCGACCCGGCCTGCCCCGGCCGCCGCTCCCTGGGCCGGGCCGTGCCGTGCCGGGCGAGGCAGGCGGCGGCCGGGGCGGAGCGGAGCGGATCGCAGCGGGGCGGCCCCAGCAGGTGGCCGCAGGTCGGCGGCTCCGGCGCGGAGCCCTCGGAGGGGCCGCAGCCACCTCGCTCCCCGGGGCCGCCCGCGTCCCCCTCCTCGGGCTGCGGCCTCGCTCTTCCAACCGGCCCCAGGTGAGTGAAAGCCGCTCCCCGCCGAGCCTCCGACCCCCGAGGGGAGGCAGCGGCACCGGAGGGGCGAGGGAAGGGCGCTTCCCCTCGGGGCTGCTGCCGGGACCCCCCCGCCTCAGCACCCCCGGCCGCCATTTCGCGGCGGGCAGGGGGTGAGGGCGCCGGAGGCCGCCCGGGCTGGCACCGCCGCCGGCTTAACGCGGCTTAAGCGCCCCGGGCTGGCTCGCAGGCGTGTGCCAGGGTGCCGAGAGCCGGCTGCTTCCCCCTCGCTGCTCAGACTGCTCCTGAAGAGCCGGGCCGCCTTCATAAAGTCGCTGCTGCCTGGCTCGAAGTTAGCCCGAAGTGCTGGGGCTTCTCCCTGGGGTGCCATGGACGTGGACTGGTCCCGCTCGCCTGCGTTAACCAACTTCCTAACTCGTTAACTCGTGTTAAGGGACTTCCTAACTCGTTAACTTGTGTTAACAAACTCCCAGTTATCTCCCTGCTGCGTGGGACTCTTCAGCACGCTTTAAGAGATTGATCTGGGGAGGGAAGGCACCCTCCTGCCAGCTTTGCCATGCAATTAACTTATCCTCAACACCAATATAAACTCTAACTGTTAGCATATTTCCACTCCTCTTACAAATCTACATTTTTTTCTATATCTAGTTTAATTCAATTTACCTTCCACAGACTCACACACACCCTAGGCTTTGTATACCTCCAACTACCAAGGAGCTAGAAGCGTGCACCGGACTGCACCTCACATCGTTTGTCTGAAAGGAAATTGTTATTCCAGGTTGACACACACGTGAGATCTTCCAGAAGTTTTTCCTCTTCTTCTGTTTTTCCACTATAAATCTACCATACCATAATTAGCTCCCATAAATCTTTCTTCTGCTGGGAAGTCAGCGCCGTGTATTCTCCTCTATTTGTCATCATTAAAAAGCTCGTTTGCTTTATCACTCGCATGTCATTAGCCTCCCAAAATAGTAACCATGCATCAAAGCCCGTTTGATAGCGACACGGGGCCGTATATCATTTCTGCCTTGCAGTAATTTCTGGTTCCTCGTACCACCGTGGCTGTAACGCTGGGCTGGGGCACCAGCCCTTTGCCGTGCAACACGATGCGGATTGCTTTTATGTAAATCTGAAGGGGGAGCGAGCGCTCATCAGCAGTTTCTACAGGGCAAAGATTAGATTACGGAAGGCAAAAACGTAACGTTACGACTGGCGCTTGCCTTCTGGCTCTTTAATCATTGAAAGAAGGCAGATTCCTGAGAGGAGTTGGCCGATCATTAAAGGCAAGGGAGCAGGTGCGCCTGGCTTGATCCGCTGATGAGGTAGGAACTTTCTGCGGTTGGAGCGAGGGGTAATTAATTTGCCTATCTGTAGACGTCAGAGTTTGTAGACGGTAGGCAGTCTGGTTTTGTTCTCATAACGACCTTCTGAACTTCACCTGTACTGTGTTTTTAATTAAAAGCGTTGTCTTTCGCGCAAAGCCTGCCTGTGGGTGTGTAGTCTGAGCCTTCTCCTGAGGTGGAAATGTACTCGTGGTGGGTATCTAACCGGTATGCTGTAAGCAAACCGTGCTGTGGGCAGAAACCCTGCCAAGCACTCGTGCAGAAAGCAATTTTTATTTTTTAAGTCTGTTTTCAGTGGTGTGACATGTCCTGCACGGCTGGAGTGCATCACTTCTCTTGCCCTCTGAGGTCCTGTTTCTCACCATCCTCATGAAATGTGTATCTCCAGCAACGCACAACTCACCTTCGCGTTTCCAGGAGTCTCAGAGTGCCTTTCTGGGACTGAAGGTGCCAATGAACTGAATGGGTCTGTTTTGTATCAACCCAAAATATTGAAGGGCATGGATCTGAATGGACTCGGGACTCTGTCTTGGGAGGCAGTAGGAGGAAGGCCGTATGTGCCAGGATTGTAACACATTCATGTAGAAAAAACTACTTAGTTTCCTAGCTTTGCATGCTCTGAAATAGAGTTAACAATCATAGGAGAGAGGGAAATTTACTCTTAAACCAATCAAATGTAATGTGCCCATGGTATTAAATATACAGCCTGAGAGATTTAGGATTTTGTATGGTTAAAGATCAAAGAGAGGCTACGCCAAAAGGTCAGGGAAGGAGACCATTTACTTGCACATTTTGTTAAGGAAATTGAATTATTCTTCTCCACTCTTCAGGTTTGGCAAGGCTGGGTCCTCTCAGTTTGTTTCTGGATCAGCCACAAGTCCCTCCTCGTACTCCCCAGGGCCTTCTCGAGGTAGCGCCGCAGCCTCTTCACCGCCCCACATGAAGACAACTGAGCTGTGATCTGCTCGTGCGATGTGTGTGGTGCCGTATAAGTCACTGGCAGGCACGTTTTTCTAATTTGGGGGCAGATTTGATTAACGTTTTGCTGGTGGATGTTGTGGATCCTCCCAACGTGCAGCGAAGGAGGCGAGGGGGGGGGTCCTTGGCTGCTCTGAACCAGGTTTAAAACGGAAGGTTTTACAACCAGATGTGAAAGTGAGCGGTGCGATCGGAGCAGTGATGCTGGAGTCATTTAATTTTGGGTGTCTGCGAAGTGTGAGCGCTGGGTACTGCAAAATGGTGCGCGTGAAGTGCCTCCATCTGTTCGATGAGTTACGGCGGGGGGGAGCTAAAAGCCCTGGCGGTTCAAAAAGAAGCAAACGGGTCTGTCGGCACCTGGGGAAATACGGACAGCGGGCAGGAGCGTAGCGTGAACCTATTAGTAGAGGTTTCCGCAAAAGCAGTCAGCAGTGATGTTTTTAATCTTGCTGAGATTTAAGTAATCATTGTTCGGCTTTCGAGGGGAACGTTGTATTGCGTTCGTACCTCTTGCAAGTCCGGCAGCACCTGGTGACCGTACCCTCTGTGCAGCCTCCGCTGGAGCCGCCGAAATTCCTCTTGGCGATCCCGGCTGTGTTTGGAGGGACGGACCCAGCAGGAGCACGTCTCGGTGCCCTTCGGGCAGCGGGTGGTGCATCTGCCGTGGTGGAATGCGTTCGAAACGCAGCTTGGCTTCACGGTACTTCCTGGAGATGCCTTAAATTCTGTCGATTTTTGAAATGATTCCAGAGGAAAATGAAATGGATGACTCGGGAAATCCTCGCGTCGAAACAGGAATAAGAGACACGGTGGGATTTCTTCAGCTGTTTGTCACCGTTGACTCTTGGTGACCCCGAAAGAGCCCCGCCGCGTGTATTTACTTAGGGCGAGCAGACTGTTAGCCTGTTGATGCTCAAGGAGCACGCGATAGAACTGGACACAGATTTCGTTGGTCTGTCTTCCAGCACGTGTTGTTTCTCTCGGGGAGCCTCAGGCTCGTGGTTCTCCTTGGTGTCAGCTGGTTCAGGACAGGCCTTATCGGTCAGCCAGGGGAACAGGTGAAGATAAGGATGGGCCAGAAACCCACACGTGTACAAGGTGGTCGGTATATTTGGTGATATCCTCCACAAACCAGTCCTCTGGTGGAGCCTATTGCTAAGGCAAGGCAGAAGTAGCTTTAAAAAGACTCCTCTGAGAAAAATACCTCGGGAGACCAAAGTACAACCTTTTATTTTATGGGTACACTTATGGCCTTAGGTATGATGCACAGGTCTAAATTTACAAGGGAAAGACAGACTTCAGAGAGCACACAGAGTTATAAAAAGCGCTTCAGCTCTGCACTGCTAAGCGACGCTCTCCATAAACAGTTTATTATATTCTATGGATAAAAATACACAACAGCTCCGGCTTTTTACACAGCAAAGCCGTTTATTTTCTTTGAAAGGCAATTTGTTCTGAATGACAATGAGTTCCCTTTTTTTTTTTTCCAGGAGGTAATTTTAAAGCGTGCTTTGTTTTTTCATCCTCAGCACACGAAGGTACCGGGCAGGGGAGAGAAGTGGCAGTTTTGTACCTTTGTGTCCAGGAGTGATGAAGCGAGAGGGAAAGATTACCCAGCTTGTCTGCCTTCGTGCCATTCTTATCACATCAGCTTCAGCAACTCTGCTATTTAAAGAGAAATAGAATTACAAAAGAACCTCTTCATCTTCTAATTCACTAATACGGAAGCTCTAAATACCCAATAACACGGCTTAAATAAGGATGTAGATGCATAGATAAGATGTTGCCCTGCAACAAAAAGGCATGCCTCCTCACCCAGGTCTGTTATTTACTGAATGATGTGTTGGATTTGGATAGTTACTGTGTTGGATTTGAGAGCCTGTCGTACAGGGAAGCGTCGGGGCGGGAGGAGAATTACGGTCGCTGCTTAGCAGCGCTCACCGGTGCACAGAAATAGGGCACCAGTGAAGAGAGGAGTCCGTCCCTGTCGATTGCGTTGTAGGTTGGAAGGTGTGGATGGGGTATTGTGCTCCAGCATGCTTTCTGTTACGTGGAAGTAGGTGCTCATGGAGGCTGGGTAAGCGTTCGCCCCGAAATCTGCATCACAGCAGGCAATCTGGGAAGGTCTTCGGGGCTGGAAATCACAGAGGTGACGAGAGAGCGTCCCCAAGACTTTATTTTGCATTTCTCTTGAGGTGGGGGGTATCCAAGGTTTGTATCAAAGGATAAATTATGCCGTTTTTATAAATATAAATTCAAATCAAAGCTGTGCAGGGGCGATGTGGTCTTTAGAAAAACTATAGGTGGCAGCATCCTAATAAAATAGCTGAATGGGTGTCTTTGGCCAGAGAGGGATCGGTCCGTAGGGCCTTCACCGTCGCGTCATGAACAAAGGTCCCAAAGAGTGAATGAAAAGAGCAGATGAGAAGCTTGTGGGAGCCGCTCAGCGGTTAAGCCAGCAGCTAAAACGGGTCAGTCAGTCTCCTAAATCCGCGTCCTCGGTTGCTGTAAGCACAAACGAACGCACAGACGGGCACAGCTCCTCCTTGCTGCCTTGCCCGGGTTTTGCTAGCGCTGGCACGAAATCCAGGCGTCAAAAAGGAAACGCTGCCTGGCTTCGGGGCACGGCAGGCGGGCTGAGTCCCCGGCAGCACGGTTTGTCGGGAGGAGCGCTCGTGCTTTATTCCAGGTATCTTAAATGTGGCTTCCAAAAGCACGCCTTGTACAGGTGTATCCTCCCCTGGTCACTCAGCTGCAAGTGATGCACGTCACAGACTAAACCTGGTTCGTGGGCCCACGTGCCTTAGCTTCAAGGGCAGGAAAGTTGGGTCTGAGGCTCAGAGGCAGCTGCAGAGCGCCTCGGACGTGCCCCAGCTCGGCAGGGTTTGGGGAACTGGACACGGACGATAAACCTACGCTTCCAACCAGTGCCGGGAGCATCCCAGAGCTGGGTCCTGTGTCCTGCCTGGAGCATCATCATTTGTGATCCTGGATCGCTGGGGCAGCTCTGGGCAGGGTCCTGGAGGCACACGGCGGAGGGCAGGAGGTGTGGGCTGGACTGCACCAGGCGCACCAAACAACGTGATTGTGTCACTGCCTCGAGAGCTGTCAGGAGGTGAGGGTTTAGCGGTATCGGAGGGGAAATGGCTTCCTCAGCGTACTGCTGCCTTGTTTTGTTCCCCGTTAGATTACAGCCCCCAGCCTAAAGATGACGTGGCAACATCTGTAAGCAGATGGTGTGGGTTGGGCCGGGCTCTGCGCGCTGGCGATGGGTCGGGTGAGTCTGATCAGTGCCCACGGCGGGACGCCTGGCTCTGAGGCTCGTTGTCCAAGCCAGACCGCGCCTTGCTTGCTGCTAAGGCGTAAGAGAACTGCCCACTCTGCAGCCGGGTCCCCCGGGGGGTTTGTTCACTCAGGGATTAAAGTAGTCCCACGGTTGTCTGCTTTGTTTAAAACTTAGCTTAAATTCTTAATTGGAGACAGTCACCTCGAAAAGAGCCGAAACCTTCCGTTATCCTTACGTGGAAGATGTACAAAAAACAACATTCTAGCCACCGAACCATAGTTATACCTCCATTTTATGTGTCCCCTGCTTCTGTTTGTCTCGAAACTCGAAAATGAGTTTATGTATCTGCCTGATGAAGTTGTTTGGAGTGGAAGGAAGCCAAGAATGATTTTAACAAATGTTTCAGCTTGACGCTGGGTATGGAGGCTTAGTTTGCCAAGCTGCAAAAGCGAATAACGAGGCAGTTTTTGTGAGGCTTGTGCAGGGCGTGGGTCATCTTAAACGTCAGCTCCAATCTGTGTTATATTGTTATCCGCAGAGGAGCACAAACTGTGAAGGAGCCGACACGTTCTCCTCCCCAGCTTCGTGTTTCTCAGAAACAACTGACTCATTTTGAGGAACCGTGGCACACGCTGCGGTCAGCTGAGAGGCCAAAGGGACTTGAGAAAATCCCATCTCCTCTTTGCCGGCCAGAATTTCCCAGGTACCTGCTTCCCCTGGGTACGTGTCCCAGGGAGCGCCGCGCTGGGTGCCGCGACAGCGAGGTGTCTGGTAAGCCGGGCTGCAGAATGCCACGAGGGGCTCTGCGGTGAAAGACTGACGGAGATCGGGACAGGAGAGGGGACCTTGGGGCATGGCTTTTGGTGCGGCCTCATGGCTGTGGCTCACCGGCTTCTTTGGGCAGGTTTGCTGCTGTGAATTGTTGCTGCAGCTGCGACACGGATCAATGAAACTCAGCCAGAAGCGGGTCTGCTGCTGCTTCCACTTTTGTATAAGCATTTGAGAACAAGGAGTAGCGGGCGTGAATAAACCGTGCTTGGGCAAGTCAGAACGAGGAGCTGCTGCGAGGCTGGAACTGGGCTGCTGAAGCATTTGCTTCAGTTCAGGCAAAACCAGGCAATTTTAGTAAGTTTTAGCTAATAATAATTTCTGGTGATGAAAACCAGAACAAATCCTGATGATTTCAAACCACATCTTCGGGTCCGTGGATGAAGCAGGATCCAGCTAAGAAGAGGGAGGCTTCTCGGAGCATCACTCCTTACTTTGTCCTGCCACCAGCGAGAGGTGCTCTGTCGTTAGGCCTTTCAGGGAACTGTTCCCAGCACCTGTTCTGGGTCTCTCATTGCTGCTGCCATTTCTGTATTGTTTTTCCTACAGTGTCTTCCTTCCCTTCCCTTCCCTTCCCTTCCCTTCCCTTCCCTTCCCTTCCCTTCCCTTCCCTTCCCTT
>CM021765.1:141161962-141352758 GCA_011076525.1 Nettapus auritus
TTCCCTTCCCTTCCCTTCCCTTCCCTTCCCTTCCCTCCCTTCCCCTTAACTCAGTCACAACAATGACTTGGGTTATCAGTTCTCCCCAGTTGTTTTTTGGCCTCAAATTTATCAATGGAAAGATGACGGGGAAAAAGACAGACGTTTCTTTCCCAGAAGCAAGTTGAAATCATGAGCGTGTGGTAATACAGTACGGCATATCCGATACTCCACGGTCTCCGAGTGGTTTCAGCCCATGGACAGGCAAAGTTCAAAGTTTTTATGGGACTTAAGGTTGGTTCTTTTCAGAGATACAGAACCAAGGAAACGATCCGGCTCCTCTTTGACATTTGCAGCGAGTCTGCGGTATTCCCAAGGATGATGCCAGCTGACCTGCTGTTTTGACAGAATTACACCCTTTCAGCTTGTTACCGTCTCTTGTACGACTCAGCACTGTTAGCGCGAGCGTGTGGAGTTTTATATTAAGACTCCGTTGAGGTGCTTTAAAGGAATTAAACTCTATCTGCTGGAGAGAAAAGAGTTTTCCGCAGCCTTTCTCATGGTGAGAGGACTTCTTAGTAAAAGCTGGTTCTCTGACCCTGATGCCAAGTGACTCCGGGAGCAAAGAAAGCTGTAAATTTTGTCGTGTGTACACAATTGGACCGGGGCAGTCCAGGCTTCAGCCCTGAAGATGGTAATTGAGCAGTGGTGGAGCTGCGAGGCCTCGAAGCCCAGAGAGAACAAAATGACCACGGAGGCGATAGCTTCCCGTGGGGGCTTCCCAGCTTTATCTCCACAAAAAGAACTTGCAAATTCATATGAAAAGTATTTTGATGTTTTTCCAGACACACCTACAGCAGTAAATGTTGTCAGCTCTATCTCCACAGCATAAAGACTCATTTCCTATTAGCTTTTCTTATCAGACTAACTGCTACTGCAATAGCCTGTTTCCAAAAAGCGATGCAAAACAAAACTGACCAACACACAGATTACTTTTCATTCTAACACTTATAAATGACTACACCATTTCATTTTTTTTCTGTCCACTCTCCAGGACTGATTTAGGCTGGAACTTCCAAAAGCACACTCAGCATCCCCCTAACTCTGTTTGCTCTGGTGTGGGATTTGGGCGAAGCTGGGAGCTCGTGTTAGCTCAGCCCAGGAGTTTGCTGTGGAGTCACTGCATCATGTTATGTTCCACAACGGGTTTGTACAGCGTCTAGCGACCCGGAGCCAGTATCTGCTGTAATAGGCCAGGGTAAGGAAGCAGAAGATGCTTGCTGGTGTAGGAGAGAGAAAAAACGTAGGTGTCCTACCTACGTTTGAAGATTCTTCATTAAAATAAGCGTCAGATTTTTGCTTAGGACCAGCAGACTGTTAAATGCCAGCAGAACAACGCTTCAGTTTTTAAACATTTTAATTAATTACGTTGGCTGTGGATTGTCTGATAGCGCGCTCTGGCTAGCGTCAGAACGTCCTGGCCACCTTGTACAAACTGCTCGAGAAGCCCACGGTTTACTTTGCTGAGTCAAAGCGTAACTCTGTGTCAGAACCCAGGCTCGCCTCTTGCACGTGGAGTCAGCTTCGACAAAGCTACAAGCAGCTGAGTGTGTAGAAGGAAATTAATACAAGTACTGCTGTTATTTCAGATCTAGTGAGGTATCACTGGCTTACAGTGAAAGCCAGAAGGGGAGTTAATCAAGGAATGAAAACAGAGTGCTGCATAAATCAGCGCTCATTTCGTGTAGCTGGAAAAGTGGTGGTGCAAATAGTTGACATACAGCTGTCAATTGTAAGACTTCCAAAACCAACTAGGAGAGCAAACTGCTTTTTTTTTCCTGAGCTTATATGTCGTTGGAGAAATCAAATCTAGGCAAGTCCCATTTTCTTAAAAATATTGTAGAATTTAAAGATTTATTTCAGTATCAGCAAACCATTCTAACTCTGCTCTGCTGCGTGATTGTCAAATCATACAGTATTTATTAAAAAACTGTGCCCAACTTATTTTAGAACAGACTATTAAAAATATATATCCTGCAGATAGCGTTGGAAACAGAAGATACGTTTAAAAAGGAGAAGGAACTTTTCCACTCCTGTTTTGGTGTTTGGATGGTGTTGGGGTATACCACAAAACCTATGGTCTTGAGGTTTTGGGGTATGGTTTTGGGGTATGTTGAGGTTTTGGGGTATGGTTTTGGGGTGTGTTGAGGTTTTATTGCCTCTCTTTTCTCTCACTCCCCTTTTCTTCCTGATGTTGCTGTTTGGGGTGCGCAGCAGAGGGGGAGCTCGAGGGGTGCCCTCTGACCGTCAGGGCAATGCAGCTCTAAGGCAGATGCAGCGGGAGGCTGGTATTGCTTGTAGAGATCCCAGTCAATCACTGCTTGTGCAATAGCTCGTTCTTTTGCTGGATGTTGTCCTTAGCCAGTCGTGGAACCTTTGTGAGTAGTTATAACACACTAAAGATTAAGATTGGACAATCTAGAGCGGATGCAATTGCGTCGTCATAAATGTGCTCCGAACATATTTATCTCCGCAAAGAGAAATGAGCCATGCTGGTACTTCGTACCTGAATGCTGAATAGTTGCATAGCAGCCCATGGTTCCTGTTTTTTTTATAGCTTCCACGCCTCAACCAACAGGTGTCTGGCTTGTGCACCGCTGCGATGTGCGTGTTGTAATGGGTTGTCCGCGGCGTGACGGCTGTGTTCCATCAGTTCAGCCCAGGTGGAACAGCAGCTGAGGACAGGCGGAGACATGGACCAGAGAGCAGGCTTGCCAAGCCCCCCAGAGAGAAGGAGCTGATGAACCCACATTGTTCTTTTTCTGTTTCTTTTGTTACCCGGGAGTGGGCACGGTCCCAGCCTCAATAATCTGACTGTATAAAGTGAAAGCTATTTAGCCCTAATGAAAAGGGGAAAGGAATAAAGCTCCTTTGTTCCCCCATCTCGCCACTCCTTTCCCCAAGAGATCCCCTCTTGGTTTCCATGGATATGCAGGCTGGTGGTACGGTCCTGTCCTTTATGCAGTACACCTACTAACATCTGTACCAGAGCAGCTTTCAAATACGGGCCCGGCTTGTGCTATATCTGGCGCTGATTTATGCATTTCTGTGACGCGTTATTTTTGGCTGGTTGTTCCACCTTCTTGAAGCAGATGTAACGTTCCATAATTTGTCACTGAGTTCTCAGCCCTCCATTCATAACGATGACAAGCAGAAACCCGATTGTTGCAAACCACGACCGCGGGGTCCATAAAGCGGCTGGGGAACTTTAAGGAATCAGTTTCTCAGCGCCGCTCCCTTGAACATGAGGTGTGGGAAATATCAGGTTGCCCTACGGCCTGGGGTAGGCGGGTCAGTGCCATACGGTCGAGGAGTAAAGGAATTGGCATTGCTAAAGGATTTATGCATCTTGTTCTTCAGCTGTGCTCCGGTCTAATTGCGCTTGATTTGGCACTCGCTGAGTAATTAGGGAACCTTTCCTTTGGCTTCAAGGGACGTTGGATCGAGGCTGCTGAGACCAAGGACACTGAACAGCTGGGATATGTTCATGCATTTCATAGCTGAGGTTGGAAGCTCTGGTAAACACCAACATCGGCATTGATCTGAATGTTAAGAGATCTGGGCCGTGCAGCCCTAACGCTATTCCCACTTACTTCCCTATCTGGATGTTGTCTGTGCCACCAAAATACACAGGAGAAACAGAAAAAGACAAGTGCCTTTGCAGATTAAAGAATACAGTGAAACGCTGGAATAAGAGCTCTCACTTCAGACTATTTGCATAAACAATTGGGCTCTTGTGGCATTCAAGAATGAAATGATTTTTTTTCTTCATGAAATGAATGTGTTTTCTGTCCTGAAATACCTTTAAGAGAGAGCAACAGTAATAATGAGAGGATTAGAAAATGTCTTTGTTAAGAGTGTTGCTGTGTCTATGATTTGTCCAGAGCCGTGCAAGATCTTCTCCAATATGAATAGCACCAAGGTTTTTACTGCTCTTATTATTTAATTGTATTCTCATGGCATTCAAAAGACTCAGCCAACACAAGAAGCTGTTGTGCTTGGAGCCAGAGAGTCTTTTCTAAAAAAATCCAAGAATCATTTAGGTTGGAAAAGACCTCTAAGATCATCTGGTCCAACCTTTAACCTAGCACTGCCAAGTCTGGCCCTAAACCACGTCCCTGAGCGCCACATCTGCACATCTCTTTAATACCTGAAGGGATGGGGACTCAACCACTTCCTGGGCAGCCTGTTCCAAGGCCTAACAGTCCTTTCAGTAAAGAAGTTTTCCTAATCTCCAACCTGAACCTCCCCTGGTGCAACTTGAGGCCATTCCCTCTAGTCCTATCACCAGTTACCTGTGAGAAGAGGCCGACCCCCAGCTCCCCACACCTTCCTTTGGTAGTTGTAGAGAGCAATGAGGTCTGCCCTGAGCCTCCTCTTCTCCAGACCAAACACCCCCATTTCCCTCAGCCACTCCTCACAGGACTTGTGCTCCAGGCCCTTCACCAGCTTCATAGCCCTGCTCTGGCCATGCTCCAGGGTCTCAATGTCCTTCTTGTAGTGAGGGGCCCAAAGCTGAACCCAGTACTCGAGGTGCGGCCTCACCAGAGCAGAGTACAGGGGGACGATCACCTCCCTGTCCTGCTGGCCGCACTATTCCTGACACAAGCCAGGATGCCGTTGGCCTTCCTGGCCACCTGGGCACACTGCCGGCTCGTGTTCAGGCGAGCGTCAGTCAGCACCCCCAGATCCTTTTCCTCTGCACAGCTTCCCAGCCACCCTGCCCCAGGCCTGTAGTGCTGCATGGGGTTGTTGTGGCCAAAGTGCAGGCCCTGTCATATGGCCACATGGAACCTCATCCCGTTGGCCTCTGCCCATCGACGCAACCTGTCCAGGTCCCTCTGCAGGGCCTTCCTACCCTCTGACAGACCGACACTTCCCCCAACTTGGTGCCATCTGCAGATTTACCTTGACCAGATCATTGATAAAGATATTGAAGAGAAGTGGCCCCAGTACTGGGCTCTGGGACACCACCTGAGACTGGCCTCCAACCATATTTAAATCTGTTCACCAATACTCTTTGTGCCTGGCCACCCAGCCATTTTTTTTGCCCAGCAAAGCCCTGAGCAGCCAGTTTCCTCAGGAGCATGTTGAGTTTAAACTAGCAAGATGGGTAAAACATGCACGTTCAGGCAGCTCAGGAACATCTCGCCGTTAAACGTTCGGGTGGGGTGATGGCAAGACCGTTTGGCACCTTTTCCTTCCTCCTGCCTCCGTGCTTCCTCTGTCCTCTTCCTTGTGCCCTTCCCAGGCAGCTGCTGGCGGTGTTTTGCAGCCAGGCAGCAGCCACGTGCCTTTCCCTGGGCATAGTGCTGCCCAGGCTGGTGCCACGCAGGGTGGGTGTGTGGCACCCATCTCCACATGAATCACTTCCCCTCAATCCCTCTACCTTGTAACTGAAGAGAGGAAGACGGTTCCCGGAGCCTCTGAAAAACGATGCAGAGGAGCTAAGTAACGCTTTTTCCATGCAGCATTTGTTTCTCTTGGAAGTGTGCGTGCAATTCTCTGGCATTAGCTGACGCACAACACGATAGCTTTTCTTTGTACAAGGCCACACGATGCCAACAGCTGAGGCTGCAAATCCTCCTTCCAAGCCACAGCCACTCCGCAGTCCGCTTCCCACCCCTGAGACAACGTGCTTCAGGTCACCTCGGTACCTGTCTTTCTTGGCTTTGTGCTCTGTTCTCTCTTAAAACTTTTATATGTAGCTCTCAAAGGCAGAAGGAGAAAATTCCCGTTGGTCAGGCACAGCCTTATCCAGACCTTCCTGTCTGCCTGCCTTTCTATTTTGGATGCCAAGAAAGAATCAGTGCTGTGAGGTTGAAAAGCAAGTGTATCATTTAGCTGCCTGGACCAGCAGATGGCAAGTGCAGAGGAAAAAATCAATCTAAGAGCCAGTCTGGGGACTAGACATTAAATAAAGCCATCTGGCAACGCATGAGGGGAAAGGAGAAGATGAGACCAAGGGCTGCTTTAAATACCTGCTCACAACAGAGACGGACTTACTGGGAATTCATGTCATGGCAGAGCAGATCTTGACCCTGTAGGAAGTTCTTTGAAGTGTTAAAAGCTTTGGCAGTGCTGAGGACTTCAACGTAAGGCACCAAATTGCCAAGCAGACAAAGCCTAAGAGGTAGTAGCGTTTCTGTCTTTATGAGGGCACAGTGGTACTCCGTGTTGAAGAGTAAATAGAGCTCTGCTTACCCCTCTGCGGGTCTGAGAAGATGACTTACAGGAATCTGTCTCGTCGAAAAGGACTCAGAAGACAAGCAGGGAGTAAGCAAAGAGGGCAGCCTGGTATAGCCCAAGTTCTGAAAGGTGTCAATAAATCTGGTTTTATGCTGCTGCCATCACGGGTTGTTACTTTGCCACACTACTTCCCGGAGAAGGGAGATGCGTGTGGTTTTGCACTTAGGCTTTTAAAGAAAGCTGCTGAAGAGAAGCACAACTCACTGGAAAGGGAAATGGTATTTCATGTCAATGCCCAGCCTTTCTGCTGGAAGCTTGCTTCCAGGGAATATGAGTTCAGAGCCCACAAGTCTAGCAGATGTTATTGCAATTTCTGTTGTACAGGTCAGTGCTTTGTTTTTTTTTTTTTTTTTTTATAATCTAAGTGCGCACAGCTGCTAGCCTGTCTTTTACATTATAATAATCCAATTCTGTATCGTATTCTTAAACTTCTACATGTACTTTTTTCTGAAAAAATGTGGAGACTGACACATCTTGAAAATCCAGGTTCTCTCCAGTAACTGCCAGTTTTATTGGCAGACTGATTCTTCTTCTTATTCCCATAAAGAGCATTTGGGGGACCATTTTACAATGAGTATTGGTCTTGTTGTCCAGGCCTGTGGCATTAAACAGAAAAAATAATATCACCACTCAGACATCAGCAGTAGTGAAATGAAAAAAATCATAATGTCAGTCTTTAATGCCTCTGTTGATGGTAAGGTTCACGTACTTGATGGCATAGCAGCTATATTTTGTGCATTAACTGTCAGTTCCAGACACTTACATGGAAAATGGTTGCAACTCTCGCTGAAAAAAATTCCGTCCAACTTGTCTGCATTGTTACTGATCAGTTATTGCATCTGAGAAAGTCTGGTTGTCTTTATTTTCCCTCAGTCTCCAATAACCAGACTAACAAAAGACAGTATGTCAGTCCCTCTGCTGAGATGAATAATTCATTGCCCCGCACTTTCTGTAAATGCAAACTATTTCTCTTGTAAAGGTGATTTACAAGACAGCCCCGCACACACGGACATTTATTTGCTGCCTCCTGGCACGTCATTCTCCTCTCATTGCGAGGGAAGCAGCAGTTTATTTCGATGAAACCTCGGCTAAGGGTTTGCTCTGTGTCTCCGTGGAGTGGTGGTAGGTATCCCACAGCGGGGGGCCTGGCAGGATTTCAGGGCTGGGAGGAGCAGCGCTGGCGTGGAGCCAGCGACCCTGCTCAGCTACAATCCGTCTGCCGAGCCCACGCTGCACCCCGCCGCCGTCCTGCCCTGTCCTGCACCTGGGTGCACTCCAAGGCGCACCCCGATTGCCCAGCAGCTGGATTTCCACGAGACTTGGCCTTTGCAGAGGGATTTGGACGGTGCAGTCGTCTGTCTGTGGTTAAACTCGGGCTGTGTCGAACTGTCCGTTTTTTGAAACACAAATGTTGAAACATTTTATTACAAGACGAGTTCAGTACATTGGCATCCTTCTGTATGCATCAGGAAGATCAAACCCTTCGTTAAGCGTCTTCCCCTGGAGAAGACGCATGCCTTGCCGAAACCCGCCTGCAGGCAAAGTACAGCAGGTAAAGGGAACTGCTGCCTTCCTCTTCCTCCGTGCATTTGGCTGGCATCTTAAGCTGGCATAAAATGAAGCCGGTGGAGTCATGCATGGTTAAACAATAAAAAGATCTGACTGTTTTTAACCATACGGTGTGGCTTTTCTGCACCCCACCCAAAGCCGTTTTACTGCTCACCCATTCTTGCTGTTCAGGACCCGAACCGAGGAGATGTTCAGAGGGAGGAGATGTGGCCAGTATGGGCTCTCACTTCTGTCTGAACTTCCAGCAGCATTGTTCCTATCTGCATTTGCTAACTGACACAAAACTGCTCTATTATTTGGCAGGTCTCGCTGTTTTATCACCTGTTATCATTCTGCTCCATATACCACTCACAACCCCTTTTCCACCCAGTAGAAACGTAAAATTTCCCTTGATTTTTCACAGAATTCTGGTTGTGCTTGAGAACAGCTAAAAAATTAATGGCCATATGACAACCGGCAACTTTGCCAGCAGCGTCAATGATAAAAAACTGAGTGATTTGCTCACCCGTGGTCAGGAGATGGTTGGATTGTGGCACTTACCTGAAGCAATTTCTTCATCACCAAGTATCTCCCTTGGCTATCTACCCCCCATGGCAGTCCTGGTAAATGCCCTTCAGTCTGTATACAGAAAAAATTGAGAACATTTTTCTCCTTATTTCACTCCCTCTTTCTTTTCCTTTCTCTCTGTTTTCTTTTTCTTTCTCGCTTAACACCTTTTTACCGTTGGACCCTTCTCTGCAGTCTGCCCGTACTTGTAAGATCTGTTTCACATCTGAAATTCCTGCCCCCTGAAAGGCTTCCCCTTTTCCTCTCTCTCTCAGGCTCAGCAATTCTCCATTTCATCTCAAATCTTTCATATTTGTGTCCTGAAAATTCTCTTTGCCTCTAAAAGGGCCTTATTTTTGAAAGCTTGTTTTTGCTGCACATTTCATTTTGCCAGGCTTTCTCTTTTTCCTCTGATTTCTGCTGTTTGGTGTCAGCTTGTGGTCCTCCACAGAAAAGCAATTTGGAAGAGTTTGTAGGAAACAAATGCACTGAAATCCACTCCATTTGGTTTGCAAAAGAAGAATCTAGTAAAAAAATGAACCTAGTGCTATCTAACGTATAGCTATTACCATGAACAGGGTCTCTGCATCATCCTGCCTTCTGATGATGCTGTCTTTTGCATGGCCTTTCATAAAGAAAATTGTTTCAGAATACCTGTACTAAAGTTCAGTCGTGCTGCAGAGCTCTGATTTCTGTCTTATACTCAGTACTGTGTTATGTGATCAGCTTTTCTTTATCAGCAGGCAAGCGTATATTTAACATCTTAAATTTTCACAGCTTACTCTCAATGTTGCTTGGTTATCTACAATGATTTTTCTTGGGACTTTTTAAAAATCCGGATTAATTCATCTTTGCTGCTCCCTGGGTCATGACATCTCTAACCGCGTTGTTTGGAAATTTCGGTGCTTTTGAGATAAGGCAGCACTGAGCTCTTCCTATTTCTGCAACAAAGGTGAGAGAAGGGAAAATAACAAAAAATTATAATTTTCCTCTCAACATGTTGGGCTTTGGCTCTGGTTCAGGAAGGTGTTTGAAGCATCACAATATTCATCTGCTTTTGGGCTGTTGCAATTACGGAAGGGATAGACTGCTTCTTTGGGTAAACACAGACTTTATGAAGGAGGGGGAGATTTCATGACCAAGAGATCGTCGCCTGACCCTGAGCCTGTGTTGAGCACAGCTTTGTAGGGCTGCTGAGCCTGGCTGTGCCTGGCTGTGTCAGGAGAGCCAGTTGTGAGGTACGCACACAAACAGTAAATGTTAGGTGTGCCATCACACGGTTGAGATAGTCTGGCATGTCTGCAGATGCTTGTGTGCATTCCCTTCTACTAAAACCCTGTTATGTTTTTAACAGGTAAAAATGTTGTAGTAAGTTGTGGAAGAAAAAAAACATTTTAAGGTCACAGCTGGACTTCTCTAGACACCACAGGCCAGTCTTCCTCTGCCTGCAATGTTCTTTAAAAGTGCTTCTACCCTTGAGCTGGCTGGCTGGTGTATATGTGTATCAGCTACACCCCTTGGCAATCTGGGGGTTCTGGTTGGTGGCAAGTTGGACATGAGCCAGGAATGTGCCCTGACAGCCACAAGGGCCAACCCTGCCCTGCGGTGCATCAGGCACAGCACTGCTAGCTGGTGGAGGGAGGGGATTGTCCCGCTCTGCTCTGTGCTGGTGCAGCCTCACCTCGAGTACTCTGTGTGGTTTTGGGAACCACAGTATAAAAAGGTCATAAAATTATTAGAGTGTCCAGAGGAGGGCTGTAAAGATGGTGAAGGGTCTGGAGGGAAGACGTATGAGGAAGGGCTGAGGTCCCTTGGTTTGCTCAGCCCTGAGCAGAGCAGGCTGAGGGGAGGCCTCATGGCGGCCTGCAGCTCCCTCACGAGGGGAGCGGAGGGGCAGGCGCTGAGCTCTGCTCTCTGGGGACAGCGACAGGAACCGAGGGAACGGCATGGAGCTGGGACAGGGGAGGGTCAGGCTGGGGTTAGGGAAAGGGTCTGCACCCAGGGGGTGGTCAGGCACTGGGACAGGCTCCTCAGGGCAGTGGTCATGGCACTGAGCCTGACAGAGTTCAAGGAGTGTTTGGACACCGCTCTCAGACATAGGGTCTGATTTTTGGGTGGCCCTGTGTGGAGCCAGGAGCTGGACTCAATGATCCTTGTGGGTCCCTTGCAGCTCAGGATATTCTATGATTCTGTGTTACTCTTGTGCAGAGTAGTGGAGCTTTGCAGGTACTGCTGCCTGAGGCTGGCAGAGACCCACCCTGGCAAGGCAGGAGCTGCTCCTGTAAGAGAAATACACCCAGGTGCAATGAGGAAGCATTCAGCCGAAATCAGAGAAACGCTCATGCAATGACACCCCTCATCCTCCTCGCTCTCCCTGGTCACCTCCAGCCGTCAGAGGAAATACCCAGCGTGGTGTGCTCGGCACTGCTTTCTTACCCTTGCTGCCCAGAGTGGGGATGTTCCTCAGAGCCAGCAGAAAGCAAACAGGCATTTTTTTCTGATATTCCGCTCTGTGCAACACATTTATATTATGCTGCATCCAAGGAGTCATTATTTTCTTTCACTATAAAGGGTAACTAGGGTCAATTATTTGCCATCCAAGGGACCCGGAGGTTCTTTAGCTCTTCAGGCCTAATTCAGCTCTTATTTTTCATCTTCTAGAAAATGCATACTGAGGAGGCTGCAAGCTAAACAGAGTAATGAATGCACTGGCATGACAGTAACTTAAAATATTTGAAAGGTCAGAAAATGCAGATTTTGTGTGTCATCTTACCTTTCCTGACTTGCTTCTCTTCTGTTTTCTGGGTTACGAGTTTGGCTTCTTTGTAGCACAGATGTCCAGGACAACCTGAATTTCTTGCGTTTGCAAGTTTAACATTCTGTCATTTCATCTGTTAACGTTGAGTCCAAGTGCGTGCTGGGTGGTTTCTTCTACTTTCTCTAATGACAAAGATTGAAATACAAAGATCTTATTTCAAGGTTAAGAACCTGGAGCCTCCTTGGCACAGAGGATAGAAAACTCACCCCCGGTTTTTGCATATGCGCTCCCAGTTTTCATGACAGGTGCCTTTTGGTCATAGGAGCTGCTTGTTTTCATCCCGTTGCCTCTGCAAACCCAGGAGTAACTTTTCCCTGCCTTTCCAGGAGAGACCCGGCTGAGCTCCCCGAGCAACATCAGCCCGCGCTAAGAATTCAGGTCAGGATCTCCCCGCTGGTCTCCTAGCAACTGGGGGATACTGGTGCTTTCTCCCTCCACTGACTCATTCGGCACCAGATGCAGGGATCGCCTGGTGGAGGGACCAGGGCGGCGTTAAGAGCTCACGCTTCGGGGAGGCAGAGCAGAGCCCAGTGCTGGATAACTGAGGGGACGTAGCGTGAGCCGCCCAAGTCGAACCGAATCGAGGCTTTACAGGATCCTCCGTGCAAACCTTAAAGTACCTCCGTTGTGTTTGCTAGCGCTCAAAAGTTTGGCAAGGTGACAGATCTCTTTTGAAGCACCAGTAGCCTTTTGTGTTATGTTGAATCTGGCAGAACAGGAACGGATGCAGGTAAGCAGCTGGAGAAAGTTCACGTTTGAGTTGCCTTAAAGGTTCATTTCCTGCAGGTGCAGTGCGTTTCTTGGTTACACAGATGCACAACATTCAATCTCGCAAGCACTGACCTGTCTTTGGACTTAGTAAAGTTTTCATCGGAGGGTAAGTAAAAAAATGAAGTGGAAAAATGAACTAGCTTCCCTAGTTCCTGCTGGTATCTGCTTATATAGTGCTGAAAACAACTTTTTAACTACTCTGGTTCGTTTCCTGTAGAATGGGCTAATGAAAAACCTGAAATGAAAAAGTGGTCAAGAGTTTTTGGTTGCCACTCTCTCACAGAGGCTGGCTGCTTGTAGCATGTTTAAAAAATGGAAAGCAGCAAGTTCTTCTGACTGTGTTGTTTGCACAGGCCGGCAGTCGCTGCCTGTGGTTGGTAGCACAGTGGGGTTTGTCTCGGACTTTTTTATTTTCTTCCCTAGATTGCAAGTAGAAACCCTTCGACAAGTGCAAAAGTTGAAGCAACGTGCTGTTCTAAAAATGCTTAGACCAAAAAAAATCTCTTCTGTGTGCTGTAGCCTCACGAACACCAGAGATTGTGGGATTTGCACCAGGGTGTATTCATATCTAGGGCCGGCACAGGGGTGGCGTGATAGTTTTCTGGAGGACCGTTTCTCACAGCAAACACAGTTCTCATGTTTTGAAAAATGCAGGGATGAATGTCGCCAGGTGCATACAGGCGATTCAGCTTGCCTGTTTCAGCAGTCTACAAACAGTACGCTCCAGCCCTTCAGCAGTGGGGTTTGGCATAGCCCCAGCGAACTTGGGCTGCCAAGTGGCATCAGCCAGAGGTCTGGCTGCACGCCTCTCGGACAGACACGCTGCAGGCATGTCTGTGGGTTTTTTGCACTGCAGGCTGCAGTGGGGTATTCTGAACAGGGATGTATATATATAAAAGTAAGCTGTATTTGTTAATTATCTCTAACATGGAGCTGTTTAGTTTGAGTGCTGACGCTAGGGTGTTCAGGACCTGATTTCTGCAGAGAGACTGAGTAAGTGCGGTTTCAGTTGATACTTTCCACGCTTAGTATTCAGAAAAACAGCTCCCAGAGTCTCACGTTGCATACCTGATGCACTGGCTGCTTTTCAGTGCTTGAATGCCTGATTTGGTATCCCAGGCTTTTCGTCTGTGTCGGTACATGGGAAAACTTGTACCTGCCCTAGCACATACACCTGTATGTGTGCAGTTAAAAGAGCAAAAATCCATACTGGGCCAGGATCTTTCTGCAGTTCAGGATGTTCTTGATTACAAAAGGATCTCCTAAGCGGGTAAACTTCACACTACTGTGTGCTCAGGTGATACAGGATAGAGAGGGAGAAATACCTGTTTGAGCTTCACGTTTCATTTAATTGTTCCTTTCTCAAGATCAGCAGCTTTCAGGAGACACTTACCAGCAGAAACCTCTTCAGTCACTGTGATCCAGCTGTTTTAGTAAAGCAACACCCTCAGAGGGACCCGAGAGGTTAAGTTGTCTGGCACTGTGTGCTTTCTTTTGTTCACAAAGCCTCGCGGTGTCCTCTCAGTAACAGTCTTCTGTCAGAGCTGGGAACTCGGCTAGAGACCTCCTTCCCTGACTCAAGTACTTTTAAAATGTCTGAAAAGAAAAAAAAAATGTTAAAAGGAAGGAGGCCCCTAAGCAAGCAGGGTCAGATTTTCCTCGTCAGGCTTGAGCTAGTGAATTTGCCAGCTGGATGGAAAAGGCTAAATATTTTCCTGCTGCACCTACACTGGAGGCCCTCTGCGGATGTGCAGATGGCCAGGCACTTGAGGGTCCAGCCAAGGGAGCGTGTGCCAGCACTTAGGGGTTTAACAGAAATCTGGAGCGGGTCCTGCAGGCTGCTGTCAGCGGCCAGTATCGCAAATCTGGGAGCCCAGACATGTGGAAGAGCCACATCTGGGAAGATTATTGGGACATAGACTTTGCAATGGACGATATTTCGTGATAGGAAACGCAGGAGACATGTTCTGCTCTGCAGCAGAGAACAGGCCAGAGGTGGGAGGCGGGTGCTTTCCTCATCTACCAGCCTGTGCAAAGCTACCTGGGGGCTGGAGAGCTGAAAGGGGAGACGACCAGCTTCTCTAAATACTCCTGACGAGACCGAAGCTGTCTCAAGGAAAGGGTAGTGTTGGCACACACACACACAGAATAGCTCTAGACTGGCCATTTAGTCTAGACATTTCTATCAAGCTCCCAGAACAGCTTTTCAGTCAAAGGAATGGGGAAAATGGAATTGTTTTCAAAAATAGACTTTAATTGGCCTGTGAAAGGATTATGTGAAGTGTTTGTCAGCACCAGTAGGGGACTGAATGCTCGGGAAGTCCCCTCTGGTATCGCCTTCCCAAGGTTTATCCTGACACACCTACGTGGAGCTCAGAGATTTAAGTGGACCAAAACAGAGGGCAGAGCTCGAGTGTCGCGCAGTCACGTGTAAAGGTGGCGGTGGATGAGAGCTCCCTGTGTCATGCTGGGTTTCCGCCGCTCACTTACCTTGTATCTGCCAAACTGCAGGCAGGAAATTTTTGAATTAATGACAGATATTTCCCAACAGTAGTTAGTTAAGTGCCTGCACGTTAAATTAACCATAATAGTCTTGTCGTAGCCATGAATTAATAACTTGCTTTCAGTATGGAAGCGAAATGTTTGTGAAGTATTCAAGGAAAGGAGCCCAAAGAGACAAACAGGACAAGTTCCCAAATAATTGGTTTGGTTTGGGGTTTCTGCCCATTGTAAGCACCGTTTTTAGGTTCCTGTGCAGCTTTTGGGTCTCCCTTGGCACAGGGCAGTGGGGTGGGAACGCGGAACACCTCCCCGTGAACACCTGGGCACCTCGGGGGTTCTCTTGCTTCCCTGGAGGTTATCGCTGCAGGGAGAGGAGCAAAGGGGAGGACGAGAATCGGAGCGAGTCTCGGGAATTTCCATTTGCTCCTCTCCCGTGCTGTGGAGCGCAGACCTGCAGGTACACGGGGACGGGAGGACGGCAGGAAAACAGCTCCTCTTGTTTCAAGCACAAAAGAGCAAACGTGACCTGAATGGATGAGAGGAATGAGAAGCTTGCAAGTACACGCAGCGAGGGAACAAATGACACAGAACTAGGGCTCTTACATTTGTGAAATCCCAATTGTGTTTTCCTTGTAAATTGTGGAGGCAGGTAGTGAGGAAAGATGCAAGGACTCAACTCGTCGTGACGAGATTGGAAAGCAGCCCTGTTCACATCAGAAACCGTTTTGGCTAGGAAGGCTTTCCATCTTCAACAGGTCATCGTGCATTGCTGCGAGCTTGCATTAACGCTCTCGTGCTCCTTTTTTCTAGAAGTGGTCTGAGAGTTTCTCGGGGTTCACATGGGCTCAAGAAAATGCCCATCAATTTGACAGCCGAGCAGGACTAAATTAGAAAGAGCCCAAAGATGCTCAAGGAGCTGGTGGCCATTTAAAAGCCTGCCACCTGCACCTCTTCAGAAGGAGCCTCGTGCAGCAGTCAAGCGAGGGGCCGGTCGCTTGGCCGGTGGGGTTCAGTGGAAGAGGAATGTGGAATGTGTTTACAAGGTAGCGGTTATTGCTGAAATATGTGAGCGCCGTCGCCTGGGGAAATTTTGGAGGACTGAGCCTGCGCTGAGCGTGGCCGTCCCTCTCGGACAGCCCGTGTGGACCTTGGGGAAGACGCTGGCCTCTGAGCCCGCAGCCAGGGATCGGCAGAGGGGCGAAGCAGGGCAGGATGCTCCCCTTCCCCACCGCCTCCCGTTGCCCTCCCCGCTGCTCCCTGGTGCTAGCATGACCCCGGAGAGGGACCGCTCGGTGGCCCGGAGGCATGGCCGCTTTCTACCGCTGCATCCGAGGGGGCTCCAGGTTAGAGCACGACTGCGGCCGGCTCGGCAGAGCAGCACCGGGGGAGCGCTGAGGACTGGGGGCTCGATGGCAGCTTTCTCCAGCAGCTCCGGGGAGTCAGACTGCTCGTGCCTGGCTCATCTCAGACGGTGGGCTGTGTGCCCCTGCCTGGAGGGGCTCAGGCTTCCCTTAGGATATTTAATTCATTCTCTTTACTTTCCCTACCTTCTTTTTTTTTTTTTTTCCTTTACTCTAAATATTTAATACTAAAGCTATTCTGCACACGGTGCATAGATGATCACTGTGCTTATTTCATCTCTCCAGCACAGGAATTCTGGAGGAACCCAGTAAAGCGCATCCTATTCTCTTTGTTTCCTGCTCTTGTACCTGCGTTCGGCCAAACCTTACTCTATTTTTCATTGCATATTTGCAAGTGGGCCCGGGATGTAGCTGCGTTCTGCGTTCAGGTGAACATGTCGTTTGAAAAGACTTGTCCTTAACTTGTAAGGAAGCAACAGCAGCGTTGGAACAAAGCTGTCGACCACCTCACGCTTCATGTAGCCGAGGCGACGCGTTGCAGATGGGCTCGGATGGGGCCGCGTTCAGATCTGATGGTCGCAGTTGCAATCGACTTCATTGTCTGGGTAACTTGGCCCGCCTGGAGCTTTGCTCTGAATAGCAGATAAAGCTGAATAAGGATCTTATTCTGGGTAGTACTAAAGCCTCTCCGCATCCAAAGCTGCCATTAACCTCCGCGCTCCACAAGAGCCTGCTTACATTCGCCTAATTGATGGGGCTGCAGGTGTAAGAGCCCACAGTTCCTCGGGGCTCGCTGTGCTTCCTGGTGAGGCTCTTGCTTTCTTTGCCACAAAGTGCGTGTGTATGTACAGGGACGATTTATTGTATTTACGGCTCCAAAAAGCGCGGGGGGATCAATGGAAGCCCTGTTAGGTGTCGCTGAATCTAAACCCACGGGGACCTCAGAACAACGTTGATTTTTGTAGTCTCTCTGAATACCGAACGACCTTGTGTAATTATTTTTGTGAAATAGCTTCAGGAACGTTCCCAGTGCTGAATTCAAGAATAATTGCAATTGCGGCATGTAGAATCAAAGGTAATTTTGTTCTAACTAAAGCTAGACAATTCGCTTTCTTTTCTACTGCTGTTCAAGGAGAGGCACGGTGAATTTTTAATGCTTTACTGACCCTTGACTTTCAGTGATGTTAGCCCGCTACTGTACAAAAGGGATGAGCTCCTGCAGAACATCATTAGCCAAAGTGCTCTGTGTGCACGCTTGATCCCATTGAAGTTCAACGTAGAGATTGTGCTGCCATCAGTGGAATGGCTGCTTCGAGCCCCAGACTCTGGTAGTTTGTCGAGCTGTTTGTGCTCTTAAACATAGCCGAGGATCTCTGGTAGGGAGCCAGCTGGGGGAGGCCGCGGGTCTTTGTGCAGAACAGCTATGCCTCTATTATCCCCGTATGCTGAGAAAGAAGAAGGAGAGTCAGTGTGCTTTTATTGCCCTCAGTGTTCTTTTAATAATGCTTTCCGTGTTGGTGGAATAGCTCTCCCGGGCTGCCTGTTAAATCACAAAAAATACAGAACTTCCACTGAAAGGAAGAAAGGAGGAGCTTTTACATAGGAATAATGCGTTTCACACGAGTTTGTTCCATGCTCTTGTAATGTAAACTTTTTTTTTCCTGTTTTTAATTCTTTTATGTGCATGTTTGATTTGCGTTGTTTTTTTTTGTTTGTTTAAAGAAAGCGTGCAAGCTAAGGCTTTTCCCATGAGCACCATGTGACCTTTGACAAGGTGTTTACCCCTAAGTTACTGGGCTGTGCTAGGGAAGAGGAGCTCTCATCACCTTTCTGGGGCATAGTCTGTTCCCCGTATCAGGAAATGGTCCCGGGCGACCGCAGTGACCTCCTTCCTTCTGACCTCACAGGTTTGTGTATCTTGTTTGCAGCACACTTTTCTAAAAAAAAAAAAAAAAAAGAGCAACCAAAAGCTTGCTCTTCACTAGCTGCCTGGGAGGAAAGTTTGTTTTAGGCGATATTTGTCTTCCAGCCTCTTGCTTTCATGCAGGAAATATAGGGGAAGGGAGGCCTATCAAGTCTTGAAAAATAAACAGGTAGAGAGAGCAGATTTTTTTCCCTGTTCCTTGGAAATGCTCTGTTTGTAATAGAGAAAGGAATGTGCTGCTGGCACGGGGCACGGCAGAAGGCTTGCTGAGGGTCCTACATGAGAGCCTGCACGGTCTGGGGAAACAAATACAAATGCACCAGAGACGAGTTTGGACCGTGAGGTGAAGGAACGAGTGGCCGGGCAGATTTTTGGGTGACATGAGAGCAGACTTCAAGGGTAGCAGTAGCTGGAGGAGATGTCAGCCCCGTTCACTGAGCCTTTCATTGACCAACAGCACAGATTAACGAAATATGTTGCTGAAGATGCCATCCCTATGGGCACCCATAAAAAACCTAGGTGCTGACAGCATCCTCACTAATATTCGAAAAACACTCATATATAAAAAGGGGCAGGCTGGTTGTCTGCTTGGTTTGGCATAAAGGCTGGACTAGATGATCTTCGAGGTCTTTTCCAACCCAAATGGTTCTATGAATTTGTGATTCTGTTGCCTGGGACTCCTGACAAAGCTCCTCGGATGACCGTGCACAAATAAGCATGCTCTCAAGTGCAGCTGTGCATTTGGTTTAAAAGTCAGAGGCTGAATGAGAAGTGAAATTTGTACTCCTTTGACATCAAGAGAGGTTTGGAAGCAGGGAAGCGCATGGCTTTGGAAATGGTGTTGCAGTTGTTATCAACTTCTCACATCCCTTTCTGTGTGCTTTTTGGATGCGCTTACACGAACAAACGGGATTCCCAGACCTCTCTCACGTGGATGCTGCTGGCACCAGGGCTGTGTAAAACCAGGAGAAATTTCAGTGCATACCGTGGTACTGGAGAGAGGAGAGGGCAGGTCTTCCTCTCGCGTGAATGATTTCCCTAAATTCATATTATTAAAATCACTTTAATTGCTGATGTTTCTTTGCCTACTAGCGAGCAAATGTTCTTGAACAGCACTGGAATAAAAGGTGCAGATTGCTGCCATTTGGTTCCGCTGCGCTTTTTTGATACTCACTTTTGAATGCATTGACATTTGGGAGGGGTAGGGAAGGGAATAAGCACCCATTGTGTTGCCTTATTCCCTCTCATTCCCTGCACTCACGTATTCTCAGCTGTTTCCTGTCTTGTAGCTCATATTAAAAGGCCATGGGATGGAAGGAGGAAAATGGAAAAACAGTCTCTGCTGGGAAAAGTCCAATACAGAAAATATACTATTATAGGCTTGGGTAGTACTTAGCAGTTTGTCGTCAGACATTTTGGCCTCGTAAATCTTGTAATAAAGTGACAAACCAGGTATCACTAATATTCCACTGTGAAAAGAATCATACATGAAACCTGAAGGGAAACAAAAATAAGGGAGGAAAACGCACAGCTGCCAATAGTGTGGTAAATCTCACCCTTGTTATAAGAGGAGAAGTAAAGCAGGCAGCTCCTGTAGGACACAAACCCCACTGAGTCTTCAGAGCAGAGTATGATTTAAGTCAGCCCTCGGAGTCCCGCAGGGCCTGGAAGAAACCGGAGGTGAGGAGGCTTGGCCATCCTGCTCCCCGCCACAGCCTCAGCGTCCAAATGCAGGCACACAGCCGTGCACGTGGGTGCTGACTGCAGGCACCTAGACGGTGTCTGCCTTGTGTTGCACAACTACTAAATCACAGATGTGACAGACATCACAGATCTGAAGTGAAGCTTTGAAGAGGATAACGTTTAGCTCACGAGTAAACAACCAAATCTCCTTACGTCAGGGAAGCGGCAGGCAGGTCATGCCGAGGTGGAACTTTGGCCTCTTGGTGTTTTCTTCAGCTCAAGTATTTACCAGTGTTGGCCAAAATGACCTGATGACTTCTGAAGGCCTGGCCACGTCTCAGGATAAATGTCTGGGCGGACAGGCTTAGGCCTGGTGGCTGCGCGTGCCGATCCCTGGCCAGACAGATTTCTGTGTCCTTCACCAAGCGTTTCGCAGGGATTTTTCACTTCCATTCCCTCCGTGAGCTGCTTAGCTCCCCTCCGCCGGCTGAAGAAGAGGATGCCCTTTCATCTCGTGGCGCAAACAGATCTCTCCTTGGTAACAGCGGCCATAAATCTCCTCCCAGATCCTTGAGGCTCAGTCATCGGCACGTGGCTGCGCCTCGCCGGCCCGGTCACAAGCCGTGTGTTTCCACAACATAGCAACTGTGGTGAGGGCTCACAGCCTCCTGCTCCGTCGATGAACCAGCACGGGCCTGGGAGAATGAGGCCAGAATGCCAGCCCTGGAGTCAGCCTGGGGACTTTGCTTTAAAACTACAAAGCTGAGCTACAGCCGCCTACAGCAGAGCGGATGGGTCTTCCCCCAGGTAAAACCAGTGTCCAGGCCCGGGACACTTTTTAGGAGGACACACTGATTCCTAAAATTACCTCAGAAAACTGCGAAAGTGTCACAGAGGTGGAGGACGGCCATGGGAGGTCAGGGCCTTGCCACCCGTGGCTGGCAAGAGGGGAGCTCTTCAGGGTTTGAGGTCTTGCTGCTTCCCTGGTGGAGGACGACGTGTAACCATCTGAATAAAAAGGAGACCCTCACCTGGCTGCAGGTGGATGCAGTGGCCGCAGCTGGGGATCTGACTTAGGGCACCCATCCTTTATGTATTCCAATACAAAAATATAACACGATATAAAACCCGAGGGCTGTGGGAGGGATTGTTTGACGATGAAGGCATTCATCTGGCACAGTGGAGAAGCGCAGGAGCTGCTGGGCAGCAGTGGTGGCTTCACTGATACCGTCCCATGGCCTCTCGTCATGGCCCGGCTCGAGCGCTCACTGGTGTTTCAGTCAATGCGTCATGGTTTAGGTTTGAGTAATAAATGTTTCATTTCCATTTCACTCACTCTTTGAATTTATGAGCCTCGTTACTTAAGCCTGCTCTTATTTCAGGGGTTCTAAATAGCCGTGGTGTACTCGCGCTCCGGTCTAGGTTCTGGCGTGAGCATCTGTCACCAGCACAACCCCAAGAGTTCCTCTACGGTATTTAGGTCACCCTCCAGTGAATGGCATCCATGACTTTATTCTGACTGAACCATGAAATCATGGTTTTCCAGATGGAGAAAAGAGAGCACAAGCTGACTACCGCTCTGAAAACGCAGGTTAAATTACAGATACTCTGCTCTCAGGCTTGGGACATATACAATTTTGGACCTATTTTTTAATTTTAATTTTATTTGGCTTCAAAAAAGCAAAGAAGAAAGAAGAAAATCTATTGTTTTATTTTTACTTGTATTTTTGTCTGCATGAACAAAGGAGTAACTAGAATGGTTACCTTTTCACAAATGGTTTAAAAAAGAAGAACTAGAATCCACAGAATACTTCAAGTTAAATATAAACGAAAAACGCGTGCAGTTCTTTACAAAGGTTACTGAGATGTGGTACCCAAATGCTGCGATTATCACAGACATTATGTCTGTGGTCCTGAACAGGAGGAGAGAGGGAAACTCGGAGAAGCAAACTTCTGATGCACACTTTCAGAGGCATTCAAGAACTTCATTACACTCAACTTTCAGTAAGGAGAGGCGAGCTGATTAACTGGGCTGTAATGTGCCATCACCTTATTAAGCGGAAATGGTTCTGTGGAACTATTGTACTGTGGTCTAAGAAGCTTCGTCCTGTGCAATATTTTCATATTGTTTAGGTATTTGTAAATATAATACATGTATTTAGACATACATTGCTTCTATATTTATATACTGTATTACATTTTTCTATCTTTATATTTTAGTACCTTCCTTGTGAGCGTGTGTTGAAGTATTGTTATCTCCTTGGTATGACGGATGCTTTTTCTATCTCCTTTAGTGACTGTCACATGAGTTCCTCAAGAATGATGGACCCGAAGGTGCGAGAGACCGAAGGATATGGAGAAGACAATTCAGGTAGAATTGCTCCCTTCCTCGGTGAATGAAAAGTGCTGTAGCGTCTTGAGCTTTAGTAACAGAGCTCTGGCACAGAAGTGAATCTGTTTATTTAAAGAATGCATTCTCCATTTCTCTTTCTGTCTCCAAGACCTGTTGCAGCTTTGACATTTCTAGAGGCTTGAAGTAAGATTTTTATAGCATCTTGTAACAATTACTTGTTTACCCAACAAGATCCAACAATAACTAAAAGACAGGGATGCTTTCCAGCGCTGTCATCCCAACATAGACAGGATGGGCACAAGTTGTTGGGATGTCTTGTGCAAAGCGCTGATTTCATTTTAAGTACTTTTCTTCATGGATCTTGGAACTGATCCTAATTCAGGCTTTTCCTCACCAAGCAGGCTAACATTACCGTTCAAGATCATTGCTTGATTTGTATTTTAATACTTTATCATCCATTGAGACTCATAATTAGCATTCAAAACATTCTGGGATGTATTATAAAACTGACATTATAAAAGCATTAGCCTCCCGACACTGCACATTCCACCTAAGTAAGCTATTTCTACATTTAAATTGGTTTTGGTAACGGCATTGTCCTTATCGTCACTATTTAGCTTGCTGAACAAAGGCAGTGTGTTTCCGAGTTGTAATTTCTTCTCTATATCCCAGGCTGTTAATACCAAAGTTTTTCTTCATAGTCTAATTATCTCAAGAGGCAAGTAGAAACTCTATTAGGCAAGATCCTACACTGTAGGTTATTTTTATGTCATAAACTTGCAATCCATTCTCCAAGATAATAGTAATTTCATGCTATCAGTATAGTCTTAAAAGACATTAATGCAAGAGCGGACTGTGTTGCCTCTTCCAGGAAAAAAAATCCACTTACGAAGAAATGATCTGGGACATGTTACTGCTCCAAAAGCTTGCAAATGCTGCTGGTTGCATCTTCTTTATTTTTCTTCACTTAGGAAAGAAAAAATCGAAGTTCAAATCTTTCAAAAAGTTTTTTGGTAAAAAGAAAAGGAAAGAAACGTCTTCTGGGAGCAGCAGTCTGAAGCTATTCCAGTCAACAAGTGATGTGGCGGCCTCACACAACATGCATGTTAGTTATTATTCGGAAGATGAACTTGAGTAAGTCTTTGGACTGTGGGTGGTAAACAAATACAGAGCTGCTATGATGTTCATAGATTAAAGATACCCCGAATTGCTTACTCCTTTTGTTCAGAAGGGCTGCACTCTCAAACAGTTGCCTTTTTAAGGAAAGTACAAATTAAAATGCCTGACGCAAGGCAAATCACAAGCGAAGCGGATGGGGTGCAGCGATAAATAATAACTATTAACTAAAAAAGCTCTTGTTTCAGCATAAGTAATCCTTGGGTTATCGTTTCTAAGTAATGTAGTTCTCGTCTTCAAAAATGGAATGAGGTACTCAGCTTAAATTTGATCGGAATTGTCTTATGCCCCTAAGATGCACGTCCTGTGGATTGGTAAAAAATGTAGATGCTTGATCATCTGTGCCAGTTTTTGAAAGCATGGAGGAGACTGGGGGATGACTGCAATGAAACCAGCAGGAACCAGAGGCTACAGAGAATCATCTCTCTGATGAGCCATGCTCTAGAAGTGCCTGTTTCTCCCCACCGAGTGTAAGCAGGAGCTGGGTGACCAGCTCTGACGCAGGTACCTGCACTGCGGTGTTTGAGGTTAGACGAGGTGAATCCCAGCCTGCAGATCTGGATGCCTCTGCACACCCTGTCTTCATGCAGGCATTTCCAAAAATGTTATCCGTTACTTCTCATCCAAAAAGTAACCATGAGAAACATGGTACAAAGTCCAAACGTGTTCCTGGATGGACAGGTGGACCTGCGTTCCTGGGTGAATTGCAGCCAAGAGCTGCTGCTGTGCCAGAGGGACTGGAAAGGCAAACCCATCCCATCCCCTTGGAACCACACTGCACGATACAGCCACTAGGCAGCGCCAAACAACTGAAGGAAATTACTCACAAATCGTAGCATTGGCAAGAGCAGTATTAGTCCAGCTTGAAGCCCCAGGAGTTCCGGGCTGGCAGCGTCAGGTCTAACAGTGGGCGACAGCATTTTTGTTCAACAACATATTTTTAAGACGAGGAGTGTGAAATTTTCTCTCCCTCATGCACTACTCAACCAGGTGATGACCGAGTGGGTACAACGTTTGGCTGGTGTAGCTGTGTTCCCTTGCCATTACTCGCAGGGTTGTAAAATTATAGTTTCTTCACATTTGTGTAAATAAACAAAGACCAGAAAATACCTTGAAAGGAAGGAGAATTAAAGAGAGCACTCATAATCTGAGATGCTTAGGAAGCCTCTGCTACACGTCCAGGAGGTACGTGCCTACTAGAAAGAGAAAGCAAAGGTAGCACGCAGGGCTAAACGTGCACGTGTAACAGCACTGCTCCGCTGGCTGCTGCTCAGCCTTTGTAAGATGTCGGTGCATTAAACAGCCATCGCAGTCCTGGCTGGCACCTGCAAATGGGTATAGATCTCTGACCTTGGATGCTTTGCAGAGATCACATTTTCATGTAGATAAAGTGTTCTTCTAACGTCTCTAATGCGTTAAGCTGAAGCAGCAGGCTTTCCTTCCTTCTGCAGCAGTCATACAGATTAACTTTTTCCTGCAATTGTGTTATCAAACATATTTATAGCAGCCGTTACAAAGAAAACGTTACTTTTTGCCATGTTTGTTTTTGTTTCTGAATGTCTCTAAGAGTATCTAAGATCTAAAAATACACATTGCTATTTCTTTTTATAGGCAGTCTGTTCAATTAATTTGGTAGTTACTTGATTCCGAGCAGTCATGTATTCTGGTTTGCCATTTCCCATTTAAAAAAATAAAAATAAAAGAAAGGGTTCCTAGAAGAAATGCCGTGTGCACACATTTCTGGTCCCTGCTCAGCCGTGCTAAGGGCTAAGCAGAGGGAATTCAGCCCAAGAGACCTCCTAGCAGCTAGATGTCTGTCAGTGTGCCCCTGCTGTTCCCGTGAGGAAAACAAGGTTTTCATTCCCCACACGTAACATTTTCAAAAGACCTTACATGCTGCAAGCATCAAAGGTAGGAATCGGAATAAGAGAGAAGCTTTCTTCTGCTTCCTATCTCCTGCCAACAAAGTGTCCATGAAAAAATGTGTCCCCAGGCTCGTAAGGGAAAATCCCAAGGATCTTGGCATAAAGCACAGGACCTCGCAAGGATTTTATGGAAATGGTTCTAGGTGAGAACTGTATTCCCTGCAACATTTTTGTTAATGACCTGGATAGCAGGGGCACGCAGTAAATGTTCTACTGTGCTTAAATAGTGAAAGGCACTATTTATTTTTCACAGGGTAGCGGTCAGTCACTTGCCAGACATGTTCTCACATTAGCACAAGTTAGCCCACCTCAGGCACAGGCTGGGTTATGTGAAATCCCTTCGATTTGCAGCTGGGCTTGCCTGTGGCACCATCGCAGCACCCAGCTGGTGCCCCCAAGCCAAGGGGCAGTAGCTTTTAAATAAACCATAGCTCATTTGCTGGGGTTACACCGTCTGTAACCTTGGTTTGGTTTGCTAACACGACAGATACTGACACTTAGATATTTTGGTTGTTTCTGTGCTACGTAGATTCGCCTGAATGACTGTATTGCATTCATGGAGAAGTTTGGAATCTCAGGTGCGATGTGTGCTGTACACATCGGTCTCCCACTCCACAAGACCACCAGAGCTAAGCATAAGAGGACTGGCAAAAGAAATCTGTGTGCATTTGCTTGTTTGTTGTGTTATTCTAGGAGCCACAAGGGCATTATGGGGAGCAGAGCTTTGTCGCATGATAGCATTTTCATCCCTGAGACTGGGCAAGAGCCTGCAAGGCCAGTGAGAGTGTTTTCTCAAGAAAATGTTTCTGATCGGATTAGAGCCCTACAGGTAATTTGCACGTCTTTTTTTCAAATGCAAGAGGTGGAATGTCTTTCCACCTTGATTTTTTGATGATGTTTGTAGCTGTGTATTTGATCAGCAAGTAATACCTGTCTGCAGCTTCCTTCAAGTGTTGCTTTTATTAATTAGACAGCAGTATCTTACCTGGGTTCTACTTAAAAGGCACTTGTAAAATGGACGAGTTGTTTGGTCCCCTAACAGATCTGCTAAAGTGAGATGTCCTGGGTTCTGGGTCACTCAATTGTGAAGCTAAAATAAAGGTAACTCACTGATCTGAACTAAAAAATGTACTGGGGAAACCTCCCTCACTGTCGCATGCTAATGTACGTTGCACCATGCTAAAGATGAAACTCCAGCCTACCATGAAGCTGGGACCTCCGCCTCCCTTTGGATTTCATGCGAAGCGGACAGAGGATGCTGGGACCAGTTCTGAAGACGATGGGTTACCCAGGAGCCCTCCAGAAATGTCTTTGCTCCATGAAGTCCTAAGTTCGGGCACAACAACACGAGTGAGTAGTTCTGGTGCTGACAAAAATCAGTGTTTAATTGCTTGTTTTACCTATGTGTGGGAGGCAGAATACATTACTTGGTTTGCAGTATGTATCACTACTTTGCCTCTGAACAATTCAGAAATACCTTACTTGAGGTGGAAAAATGCTACCTATCTGTGTAAACAACCTCTGTTCCTGTTGAAATACAAATACAATTCGAGAAAACGCACAACTAGGAAAGAGAGGTGTGTTTGTTTGCATGCATGGGGATGCTTGTTTTTTTTTTTAGGGAATACAGAGAGCTGCAAGGCATAAAAAAAATAGCCTGAAAAATCTGCATGCTCCCTTGAACGTGCTGATAAGAGAGTTCTCTTAATGTTTTTCTAGTCTGTCTTGGGAAAAAGAAACTTAAAAAAAAATGAAACTTTTTTATTTTTCTTTTTAAATGATAGTTTTGTTGTACGTAATTTCGTTCTTTATCTGCATGTCTTATACTTTGTAGTAGCCTTGCTAATCCTTAAGACTACAGATAAGAACAACTTACATTGTCAGCATCCGTGTGCACTTTGCCTAGATGGTTTCTGCTGGTGTATCCATCTCATTTGCCGTCTTTTACTGAATCTCTTCCTCATTCCATCCCACAGTTCTCTGACTCTCACAAGCACCTTAGCTCTTTGAGTTTAGCTGGAACAGGCAGTGAAGAAGAAGAACAGGTAACTTCTGCCAAATGTATTAAGGGCCAAGCAATTATGTACAGTAGTCCTTTAATGAAACGCGAGGCATAAATACTCCGTTGTTGTCTGTCTGCTACAAAAACAGCCTTGTATGTGTGTAGTTGCATGTCTGTCTGTTTTGCCTTTATAATTCTCGTCCTTCTAATACGAAGTTATGATTATTTATCAACATTATGCTGACGCCAAGTAAGCTCCCGTTAACAATAATTACGCCCTCTAAAATAGCTCGTATCCTTTACCAAAATTCACAGAAACAAAATTTCATCTCCAGAAACGACCAGCCAGATTTTGACACTAAAATTGCATCCCTTTTTTAAAGATGGGAAATTCCAGTAAAGACTGCTTAGGTTACATGCACAGGATAAGGGAGAAGGCTCACTGAGGGGCCACGAACAATACCTAGATCCTCTGAAATCTGCCCAGACCCTTGCTTTACATACAAAATTACCTCACACTGATGCAGAAGCAGTTCGCCTGATGACAGTGGCTGACATTGCTGCTTAGGAGACCGAGGTTCAGTCTTCAGTCAGATTCTGGCCACGTGAGCCAGCGCGAGCTGTGAATTCTGCTGAAGGGATGTTTTCAGGACTTGAGTACAAGCAAATAGATGGCTTTCTTCAGTCAGCAGTCAGATGTTCTGGCTGATTAAAGAGCTGTTTTGAAAGGCTCTAAAGAGTCCCTTTTAGATGTCCGCAGCTGGAGACAGGCTAGAAACAACACGGGGGGTAACGGGGAAAGTGTTTTCTAGAAGTAAGAGGGATGGAAGGGAATTGCGGAAAGGAAATAGAAAAGCTAGTCCTGAGCTGACTGTTCTTGGTAATTATGCAAAAATGTATTTTAAGGCCAGCTGCAACAGGGCTCAGCAAAGATTTCTGGCCTCGCTTGTTCGATTCCACACAAAACCGCTTGAAAAACTGCTTATATGCAGCAGAGCCCTAATACTTTCAAAGGCAAAAAAAAAGGAACATGTGAAGAAGGTATTTCTTGAAAGCCGGTGCAGGCAGACTGTAAATATATTGTCCAGCCCGGATGCGTGTTGGCTAAGGGAGGATTTATGTCTCCCCGTAGCTCCATTAACATCACTCTGACTCACTCGCTGACTCCTGAGGCGCTGCGGTGACGCTGGGGTTGCTCAGCTTTTTCCACATGCCCCATCACTTAGCTCAGAGCGCTCCTCATCCCAGCCTGGCCTCGGAGCGCAGCCAGAAAGCAGCACCAGCTGAACGCCTTCCTCCCCAACCCCAGGGTCTACCTGGCGCTGCAGAGAGCTTAGCCCTGCTCCTACAAGTCGGAGGAGACCGGCTCACGGAGACGAGTTCTGCCCAACGTAACGCTGAGGTTTGGGGCGGCAGCGACACCCTGTTGTGTCTTGGAAGCCTTCCTGGCTCGAGGAAGGGAGAAAGATCACACCGATCCCATCCTCCCTTTTGGGATGGGGCTTCTTTGCTGCCCCTCGCCTTGTGCTAATCAGCGCTACCAGCTGAAGGACAGCTGAGCCATGTGAGCGTGAGGTTTTGGGGGTCTTCTAGCCCACCCTTCTCCGTCAGGCTTGGCCAGAGCCAGGCTTCCTGAGACAGGCGGCTTTTGCAGCCGGCTCAGAGCTGGCGTTCGCTCGGGCTGCTGAAACAGAAGAGGAGTAACGAAGCAGATTCCCAGTTTCCCAGCGTAATGGCCAACGCTGAGCATTGCCAAGGAGAAGACAGGCAAGTTGTCGAGGAAAAGCGGTAGCCAAAAAAAAAAAAAAGGCAGGCAAATAATGACATGCCTTGAAAGAGAACATGTGCTGTGCCTTTGTCATGGAGCTGAAATGTCAATGTATTCACTGCTAGGTACTAGTGTATCATGCAGCCAAGTATCATTTGTTGTACATTAGTCATGTTTCGGTACTACACTGCAGATAGCGCAGAGTGGAAATTAATGAGGGCATCCATTATTCAGCATGGCTGAGGTGCTTTTTTTGTAATAGAAAGCACGATCGGGAGCTGTGGATCCAGCATCCCCTAAAATCAATGGGAGTTTTCCCCTGACCGCTGAGGAAGCTGTAGCAGGCCCAAGCTGTACTAACAGGACGTCTTTTAGCTGCAGAGCATCCTGCAGAACTCTACTTGCAGAAAATGCCGATGCTTTCCCCCTCCGTGGATAAAATCACCGCCATACTGCTCTCCCTTTCTCCCCTTCAATAAAATACCACTTGCAGAGCCTTCCAGAACAAAGCGTGGCGAAGGAGGAAAGCTTTTCTGATGAAATGAGCTGGAATTTCAAGCCTACAAAGGGAGACTTATCAAGAGGTGTCAGAGGATATGTTAATGTTATGACAGATAGGATAGAAATACCATTTTGCCTGTTTGCAAACACTGAAGCAGAAAGAAAGGAAGAACCCTGTTCAGAGCCATTTTTCATAAATTTGTCAGTCTCCTTCTTCTGTCAGATTTTGGTGAAGCACACAGGCAAGCTGAATTCCAGCTGCACGAAAGTACTGCACCCTTTGGAGCATTCAGGTCGGAGGTTCCAGGCACTAGTAGGAACTGTCCATCAGTTCCTTCCCTAAAATATTCTATAAATGAAATGTTATACTTCAGGTAGAATCCCTACTTACTTTGCAGATGTAAGTACTTGAGGTAAAAACGCAAGCTGACTTTAGTGTCAGTGCCATTGATGTTTGATTCTGTTTTAGGAAGGTGTTGTGGAGTTGGAAGGGGCCTGATGCAGAACAGGAAGCTAGAGATGTGCCAGCCCAGCAAAACTGTGGGTAGGAGCCTAGCAGGCAGGGATGCTGGGGAGAGACCCAGGAAGGAAACTGGCCCTTTAGGTTCTGTAGCTGAGTACTCTTCATAAATCTGTCTTCTCAAATGCGTTGACCATGCATTTCTGTGCTTTACATCTTCTAGTTAAATGTGGCCTGTTCTTCCCCACTGGGCAGTAACGCCGTGATATTCAAACAGCTAAAAACGCAGAATTGCTAACACCAGTGCTCCACATACAAAAACAGAACATGCGCTGTATTTTAAAGGGCGTCAGAAAGAAAAAGGAGCAACCTTAAAATGGCAATAAACATGGCCCCTTCTTTGTAGACTTGTTATATTCGTATCTTGGTTTCTTTGTTTAATTGTCTACTTGGGGATTTATTTCTTTTTTTAGGTTACGCTGGGTCCTTCTAGATCTCGCTCTGCGGATGGACAGCTGTTCCCTAGGCGTGGAAGCGCTAAAACTGGAGCTCCCCAGACACATGATGTTAGCATTTCACCTGCAGCCGACTTTGACACTCCACCTGAGCTGTCCTCTTGCTTGGATAATTCTGCTGCTAAACACAAGCTTCTAATAAAACCCCGGAACCAGAGATCCAGTAAAATGAGAAGATTTTCTCAGGTAATTGTGAAAACAAGCAGTGTCACCATTGACATGTCACCACTGACACTAGGAAGTTCTTACTGGACTTTGTATTTCAGACTCAGATACGACAAGAAAAGTCAGATTGTGGCATGGATATCTTCCTGGTTGTTAATAGCTGTTAGCTGATGAGACTGTTTCTGGAGTAGACAGTAGCAACAGGCTAAATATTATCAGATCACTTGTCAGCTCTGATAACACAGCAGTTTGTGTCACAATTTCTTCTTAAATTAACCGTGCAGCACAGTTTAGTATTTTGTCTGTGACGCAGAAATTGGGCTGATTGCTTGATTTCTTACTTAAAAAAAAGATTTAGAAGGTGTTTTGTTCAGCTTGTTTACTTTCCTGGTCTGAAAGATGCTGTGAAATCTTCAGTCTCTGAGAGACTGTTGATGGAGGAGCAGGTTTAAATTCCCAAATGTAACTGGGCTTATATTTTCAGAAATGACAGAAATAATAAGTAGTGACCTATTAGTTGGAGCCGAGTTCTGTGCATCAGAACTGTTCTGAATTCGGCCTTCTCCCTGCCCCCAAAACTTGTAAGCCTTTATGTGCACTACAGAGATTTACAAGAAGTCTCCACAGAAAAAAAATAGTGTGTTACTGAAACTGTTGTTGTTTTTTAAACCATCATTATAAATCACCATTTTTCTGGTTCTTTGTTGCATCTTGTGAAGGGCAGAGCTTCATTTTTCTTCTTTCTCTCCACTTTTTCGAATTAAAGTTTACGGCTCTTCTTTACAGTATTTACACTTTATTGTTTGTGGTTTCTTTCAGTGTTTTCAATACATTAAAGCTGTTAAATCGGCTTGCTTAACAAAAGGAGTATTATTCCCTCTGTCCCTAAATATCACTTAGCTGCTATTCGATATTTTTCAAAATCTCTGAGTGATCTTTGGGCTTGGTAGAGCATTGCTGTGAGCAACACAATGATGAGGCCAACTATTTAGAAAAGCATATAAAGCAATAACTGTCTGATCAAACCTCTTCTCCCATTGTGATTTTATTACTGAAATACAATTGCTTTGTCCATTCTGCCTACAAACTACCAGATGATTGAGCCCTCCTGGTTTTCCATAAAGACAGTTTCCACCTTTAGATACTGCAGTTTTTAATATTTTCCTGCACAACTCTGCCTGTGCACTCGTTTCTGGCTTGCCTTCTTCTACATTCCTGGGCCCTCACCGGATATGCGAGTGGCAGTGCGGCTTTGTTTTTGCGATTGCACTTGCAAAACAAGAAATTGGGAGAATCCTCAAAGTATCTTCAGAATGCAAGTTTTGTGTTCTTAGGACTAGGGCCCACATTCAAAATACGTATTTACCCAGCAGCCTACAGTGACTCGGAGAGCTCACACAAGCACCATGTGAAAAAAATGCGTATTCAGCGGTTTAATAACATGCTTTCAAATAATCCTGTGTATTTAGCCAGTCCTTAACCTGAAGTTTAATCCCCAGAGCTCACAGGTAGCTACATATGTATATATAAACTTTTATCAGATAGTGTATTCTTGAAAGAAGAAGAAGAGTTGTACGCAAAGGAGGGAAGGTTGTGCTGTATCACAGCACAATGAGGCAGAAGGCTGCCAAACGAGGGTGGATACTTAGCTGGCATGGTGTGTCAGAGCCTGATGGACTTCTTAGTTCTCTGCTCTTCCTTCCACGTACCCTCCCCTCTTTAGAGTCACGCTTTAGGAAGAATGGGTTGTTTTATTTTTAATGCTATTACAGAGTAGCAAAATACAAAGGGACAGATTTTCTCTTTCAAGTGCTGCTCTTTGCTGAGGAGCGGCACAACATATCCAGTATGCTCTGGGGAATCAAGTGCCAAGGACGGTCCAGCGGTCATTGTTTCGATGAACTTCCCATCTCTAAAGGCATGAAAGCGCCAGTTGTGCACAAGGAAGCATCACTGATTGCTTTTATGTTGGCTAAATGTGTTATTCCGGGATCTTTATAGATGAAAAAGCACCCAGTAGGTAGGTTAAGCAAAGAGTATGCTCAGCATTGGAGGCAAGTGTTGCCTTCCTCTGTAAGACCTCGGTTGTGAATGCCGCGGTAAAGAAAAAAATGTGAATCTGTACATGGTGATGGGGCTTTCTAAATCTGTGTCTTGCAGAGGACCCAGTCTGAATCTCTGACTGATTTGAGCTGTACCCCAGAAGAAGAAGAGGATGATGAGAAGGAGATGCAGACGGACTCGCCAGATGCCGTATTCAAAACCAGCGATCGAGAACTGCCATGCGGCACAGCTGCAGCGCAGGATGTGGCTTCCTGGCAGAAACCCAGAGTGCCTGAGGACCTTCCCCCTGCTTTGAGACCAGAGATGACTCAGCCCACTTCTGAGTCTGCTGTTGTACAGGAAGCTCTGCTACCAGAGAACAAACCAGAGGGCTGCCAACCAGCACTGGAAACAACATATGAGAAGTCTGAGTCCCCACTGCTGTTAGAAGGCAGAGGCTCCGTAACCTCTCTGTATTCTGGTCCAGACAGAGAAGTACAAAACCCAAAAGATTCCCCAGGAACATCGGTTCTCTTGTCTGGGGGCGTGAGTAGCGATGTGTCAACCCATCAAGAAAGTGAGGAGCTTCCTTCTGTGTTTCCAGTGAGTGAAACACCATCGGAGGAAGATGTTTCAATTAGTAAGAACAGTGATACTTGCTTGGAAGGGTCAGAACAAAACACACAGAGGAATGATCAGATGCCTGTGGAAATGTCCTGTAATAAAGAGGCAAAGACAGAGGCTGATGTGTTGTCAGAGTCTAGCAAGCAGTTTTTCATAGGTTCTTCTCAGCCCACGGATTCGTTCCATGTTTCACATCCCACTTCTTCAGCCCGTGTGGGATCAAATGCTTCCTGGTCCCTAGAGAAAACAAAGACTGTACAAGAAGCAGCTGCTTCTCATAAAGAGAACAGTCAGCCACTGGTCCACAAGGAAGAAATTCTGGGGAAGAAAGCTGAAAAAGCAGCCAGTGAACTCAACGCCTTGAGAAAGTTTTCTGTGTCCTCTGCGCGGGAGAGGCCGAGGACCAGGAGCCTGCACTTTCCAGAAAGCTCCGAGTCTGACAACCCATTAAACACCAGGTTCTTCCTGACCAACGCAAAGGCCTCCTTGAGAAATGAGAAGCAGAGTGAAGATTCGCAGAAGGGATCAGATCTGGAGGAGGGAAAATGCAGCAATAAAAAGCAGACTTTGCTGCCAGAATCTGGCTCTGAGAACATGGGCCAGTGTACAGAAACGTTAGCTGCCTGTGTTTCTCCAGCTGTCGACGCCGTTCCGGTGCAAAGTGATTCTTCTGTGGTATCTCAGAATCAGCCAAGCTGTGAAGATAAAAGTCCTTTTCAAGTAAAACTTAGATCCACCTCGATGTCCTTGAAATATAGAGACTACTTGTTACCAGAATCAAAAGAAATTAAAAGGTACAGCGCAGAGTTTAATTTTGAAAATGAGGGATTGGCTTCATTTCTAAAAGGCGATAAGGCGGAGATCAAAAAACCAGCTGATACAAATATCGATGGCTCTTCAAACGAAAAGATGAAATCCAAAGCAAAGTCCTCCGAACAGCTTAGCAGCAAGCCTCCGTTGCCTAAAAAGCCACTCTTGCAAAACATGGCTGTTCCAAATGCTAACGCAAACAAGGAAAAGCAGGACAGAGCTGTTCATGCTCCCGAATCCAGAAGCGAAGACAGAGACTTGGAGAAAAAGCCAAATACTTGTAAAGTGCCTGGTAAGCCTCCTGATGCTTTATCAAGTTATCTTAAGTTATGAGGGGTGGCCTTACCTGTGAGAGGGTGGGAGGCAGCCCCGTTGTGTGGCTCTCCAAATTGGTGAGCTCGAGCTGACGGCTCTGCCCTCGGTGATGTTGCTCCCCGATCCTCTCTTTGTGAAAGGACGATCGCAGCGGCCGGGGAGAAGCAGCAGCCAGGTATTTTTACCAGTTTCTTTTTGCATTTCGTGGCATTGTTTAAAGGATGTTTAAACACTCAAAAAAATAAGGTGCATTGGCAAGTATTGTGAAACAGGAATATCGAGCTGCCAAATGTCCCCTTTCGGAGCTGCTTCATGGAAATTGAAAAGGCAGCAGCACACAGTAATGCAGTGCTCTGTGTGGGATGAGTGACTCAGATCTGTAGACCTTCTTTCCCACCACAGTATTGAGGCAGAAATACTACCGACTGCCTGGCATGCTCAGCACGCTGTTTGTACGTTGTCTCTTAGGAGCTTTGCTTATTCATTTATCCGTCTTTACCATTACTCACTCCTTGTTTAGAAACAAGAATTAGCTACCCTGCAGCTCGCCGGAGTTTAAAGCCAGAAGGGACCCGAAGATCTACTGCAGATTGTTAAATTTCACCCAGTTGTCTGTATTGTAAGCCAAAATATAATTGGGTTAGAGTAAAAAAAATGAGTCCTCTGAAGACTAATACATTGTGTGCCACAGGCAGGGAACGGAAAAGACAAAAGGCAACGCCACTGTCTGAGATCTTTGCAACCACACAGTAAACAAGTTCAGTAAAGTACGTTCAAGCAATTCTAGCTGAAAAAAAACTCCGTTCTTACATTCAAAGAGTGGCCAAAAGGGGAAAAAATCCTTATGTCTTTCAGTATATGGGAGGAACTTCTTCCCTGTGCTGAATCTGTGCGGTCACGAGTCTGAAGTTAAGAATGTGGGAAGGAGATGAGGAGGTTTCTTTGTGCCGCTGTGGAGCTGTTCTCCACTGGGGGTCAGGCTCTGAGCTTCGGAGTGGGGAAACTCCAAGCCAAAAGACCTCAGGACATGGCCTCAGGCCACTCGTCCTGTGGCCCTGGGGCCACGGAGACTCCTGCCCCTGGCTCAGGGCTGCCCTCTACAAAACTGCCTGTGGGTGAGAGCCGTGCCCCAGCCTCCCAGGCAGAGTTTTGGTCCGGGGCTGCTGGTTTCGGGCGTGTTCCTCTCCACCTGACAATGGTACAGCAAATTTGGATGCCCTGGGATTGTTTGGCATGGAAATTCAGATTTGTCTGTGATGGTAAATAGTCTTCTTCCTTACCTGCTGCCCCACCGTTATTAATATACCACATTAAGGAAGGCTGCTGCAGCTTTCCACCTGTTTCCATCTTTGAACAGCTTTGTAATGCATTCTGCTATTCCAGCATGCCAGGACTAAGACAGAGTTTAATTCTAAATACAAAACACTCTGCTCCAAATGGACCTGAGGTCCTTCCTACCCTGCTGCAGACCTTTCCCCTTAGAAATGTCACCAAGCACCTCCTTGTTCCAAGCCAGCACACAGCCTGAGCTTTCTGCCACCGGCTGCGGGTGAACGAGGTGTGCTCAACTGTCTGGGCACAACACCGGCTTGGGGGGAACAGGGGACTTACACAGCATCACCCCAGGAGAATTAGGCATTACTTCTGTAAAGGGCATCTTAGGATAATGGAATCATAAAAATAAAGGTTGGAAAAGACCCTCTAAGATCATCTGGTCCAACCTCTAACCTAGCACTGCCAAGTCCACCATTACACCCTAAGCACCACATCTGCACGTTTTTTGAATACCTCCAGGGATGGTGACTCAACTACTTCCCTGGGCAGCCTGTTCCAATACTTCACAACTCTTTCAGTGAAGAAATTGTTCCTAACACCCAACCTAACCATCCCCTGGCACAGCTTAAGGCCATCTCCTCTTGTCTTACCGCTTGGTGCTTGGGAGAAGAGACTGATGAGGCTCAAGAGATGTAGGATGCAATGAAGGAAAAATGACTTAGTGGGGCAGTGCAATGCCCCTCTACACATCATTTGAAGCTCTTTGAAACATTTGCCTCAGCCCAGTGACTCAGGAGAGGAGCTCTGTTACTGCCAGCAGCAGCAATGCGAAAAGCATGATCAGCACGTCTCTTCCAGGGATCGATCGCGTGGCTTAACAACAAACTGGCCCTCGCGTCTTCTGGGCCACCCGCTTCTTTTTGTCTAAGCACCATCAGCGCTGGCACCCAGCCCTCCTCTATTCTTTGCTCTCATCAGCCCTTCCAAAGAGCTGTGGTTGCCTCTGAGGGACACTCAGCGCTGTCAGGGAGTTCCTGCCTGCTGCAAGCCAGGAAATTCCTCTGCTGAAGGAGAAGGCAAGCTGTGAAATCACGATGCAGGGGGGTGCAATTCCCCGTCCCTGTACAGTCAGCTTGAGAAAGCCAGCTTGCTGCGTCACGGGGGGAGCAGGAGCAATTTGGTTCATTCAGTTCAATTTTGGGCTTTTCAGCACTCCTGGTGCCAGAGGCCCCGCGAGGGCTGCGGGCAGGCTGGCTTGCCACCAAAGGTGAAAGCAGCAGGGTCTCACCGGCATTTTCCCGGGAACCAGCAGGGGAGTGCTTGGCCTCTGTGGGGCTGCAAGGTGACTTTTTTAATGGATGTGTGAAATCAGTCACCCTAGCTGCCTGGAGGAGTAAATTTTAAGTTTCAGCAGCTAAAGGCACAAGTCTTTGCAAGAATTAAAAGGCTAAGCTGGCTTGTTTGGGGTCAGTATTCTGTAAATCCTGTAAAGGGCAGAAACAACACACATGATAGGAAAAAGGTTTCTCTCTACTTAAAAAGACATTGCTCTAATGCTGTCTATATGTCTATAGCTGAAAAGAAGGCTGTCCTTTTTTCTGTTTCCCAAAAGAAGTTGTTTTTTAGGCTGTGTCAGGCTATTTTCTGATGTTGCTGTTTTCCAGCAGTGAAACAGACTGTGATGCAAACATAGCAATTTCTTCTGTAAAAAAAAAAAAATCAGTGGTAAAGATCCAACCAAAAGACAAATCCCTCGCAGAGCAGCTTCGAAAAGAAAGAAATGTCAGGAATATATAGCCAAATCTTTTCAAATTGCTTTGTCGGAAGTGAAAGAACTGGATGTGTACACTGACACGGATGCAGAGTACTTTAATGATGGAGGGGAAATATTTAGCACGGAGTAAACCAAATGCCATGTGCATTTTTAAAGCCCTTCATGAAATATTTGGTGATTCAAAAACGAGCAAAGATACAACAATGGGGAATGAAATATGTGGAAGGCAAGCACAAGCAGTCTTATAGAACAATGACTTGTGTACACAGGGGGTTTATATCCCCGTGTGAAGTTGTTTGGATTGGTTATGAGTATGTTTGCTTTCACAACACACAAACACACGAGCTAGCTTTGCTTGCTGTCAGAGGTACGGCTTTCAAAAGGCTGTAATACTCTGCCTCAGACCTTTGTATGGCATGTGTTACTCTCCCACTTTCTGTGTGTATATAAACCAAGCCACAATCACGAGGCAGTCATAGATCCTCCATACATAGGTCTATATTATAGATCCTCCATAAATACAGGCCCATGAAGTGTTGTGTTGTACCTTCAGCTTATTGTTCACACAACCGGGCAGATACACGTGGAATAACAGCCAGCTTTGGGTGCGAAGTGGACACATTCATCTCCCCAGCATTCAGGCAGAAGAAATCTCATCTCTAAGAGCAGAGCTGTAGTCTCTGAGAAAAAAAAAAATAATAATAATAAAAAAAAAGCTGCTTTAGTAAGATACAGAAGCAGATACCTGCATTTAACGACTGCAGCAGGGGAATTTTCCCCTTTAAGGAGCACCGAGCCAGCTCTGCTGCTGTCAGACCCAGCTGAGAAGAGCTTAGGTGATTCTTATCTGCAGGAAAGAATTTAAAAGGTGCAGTAGGGTTCCGTTCATTTGGGGCAGCTGTCTTTGGTGGTGAGCCTTGAAGCTGAGGAAGTGGTGAGGAGCTCGTGCTGGTGGAGCAGCGCAGCTTGTGTTTGCGTGTGCTGGGGTGGAAGAGGTGGAGGAAGAGCTTCGGAAGCCTTTGTGCGTGGTTTCAAGAGGCAGCAGACTTGAGCAGTAAATACTGAATTTTCCTGTGTGGTGTCACGATGTGCACAGCGGTTGGGCAAGTTCTGACCTGGTGCCCTCCTGTTTTCTGTGACTTATCCCAAGGGGAAGAAGGGGCTCGCTCTTCTTTCCAAAAGCCTGGGGCCAGCTCCTTTCCAGGGAAAGGAACAATCATGAGATTAAAGCTGTGAGTGAATGAGAGATAAATCACTGCCAATGCCACCCTTTGTTAGCTCATGAAGTTATTAGGTAGAGGGTTGAACAGTGCATTGTTTAAAACAACACGTTGTAATCAGAACTGAAGGACGGGATTCAGAATTCAGCTTTATTCAGAAATTCCTGAATGCGATGTGAAAGCGAGAGGCTCACCCCTGCTTCACGGAAGGAGAACTGAAGCGCAGAGCACTTGTGGAGCTGGGGGCATCCAGCCCTGCACAGCTTCCGACAGAGGAGGCTTCTGCTTGCGTTTTGGGCTGTGCTGTCTCCCTGAAAGCAGGGTGTACCTGCTGGGAGCTGGTGTGTTGGCTGCCGTGCGTGTGACTTACAGGAGAAGTGTGAATTAGATTGGTCTTTTGAGTGCTTCTTGGTTACACGGCAGCTAGCCAGTTCCTTAAACGCTGAGCTTTGCTGCGCGGTGAATCATGAAAGCGTCCTGACTGCCTCGTGACTGGATGGGGTGAGGTAAGGTAGGGAGGACTTGTTCGGGGTGAGTGGACAGTCACCGAAATGAGGAAGATGTGCAAGCAACGCTTCTCTTGTGAATAGTCACTTCCAGAGAAAGCTTTTGGCCTTTCAGCACTCTTCAGGACTTCAGAGTTTCGTAGGAAAGACTCCGACAACCTTCAGCTGCAACAGTGACTCGCTCCATGTTACCTTCTGTATTACTTTGCCACCTTCCATCTTGTGCTGGTGCCACAAAGCGGCTGGAAGAGCGACGCACGCACGCTGCCTTCTCTCCTTGGAGGCGGGAGGATGTAAAGGACCACTGGGCGATGGGCAAGATAATAAACTGTGAATGCATCCCTTCGTCCCCTTACGGTAATTCTGGCTGACGGATAAGGTAGCAAATCCTGCACAGATTGCATCTAATTTTCTTTTTGCTGAAGAGAACACATTTCCCCTGCCTCGCCTGCCTGACTCGCTTCCTGTAGCAAAGGCTCTCACAACAACGAGAGAAAAACAAAATCGCTTGAAGAAGCAGGAGAGCCTCTCCCAGAAGCTCTTGATGATCCTCCTTGGTGTAGGTGTTACTGCTCTGCTGCCCTAAGTCAGGCCTGCACAGGTCCATATCCTTATCTTTAAATCTTTAAAAATGGTGATAAAGAGCTTTTTTATTGCTATTATCACAGGAGCGTTCTGATACCATCTCTTACAGGATGATGTTTGGCTCTAATTTGGCCGCCTTTTAATTAGCATGACTAGGTTGTCTGGTTTCTCATCAAGGAGAATTATCTGAAAAGGCAAAGTGTTTGATGCTTCCCATTGTAATATCCCTCTTAGGAAATATAATAGCAGTCTCCTGAGACATGGCTGAGGGATCGGGAACCCTGGCGTGCTAGGAAACGCGTAGCAAAACAGGAGAGCGGAATTCTGAATACGTGAGGATAACAGAAACGGGAGCACAAGGAGCAGTCAGACTATTACACGTAGCACAGCCCAAGCAGAGCTGTCAGTATTGATTGTCTGGGGGGAGCTGAGGAAGAGCAACGTGTGGTTCAGCTGGCGTTTACAGAAAGCCCCTGTGGCGTGACAGGGAAAATGGGACCAAACACAAAGGGTGACTTTGAATCATGAAGACGAAGAAGTAACACCTCCCGCGGGCCCAAGGCAGAAGCTGAGTCCTCAATATGATTGGAAGAGGACTTCAGAGTAAAGGATTTGGTGTTTGTGAAGGCCAAGAGACAGTGAAGGGCATTACAAAGGTGCTAGCAGCTGGGGAAAAGGTGTACCGGTGTGTCTGTAGCTGTACAGTCAGAGGAAAAAGCCCAGTCTTGGAACTGAGGCCTGGACATGTGGGGAAGGCGATGTTTGGTGGGATGGAGTTACAGGAGGAGTATGGCTGGCCAAAGGGAGGCTTACTATGTTACTTACTACCTAAAAGGGTACGTGGGCATGACCTGCAAAACAAAGGAGAGAATGTGACTGCGGATGTGTTAGCAGGCATCACATCGATTCAGCTCTGTGGGTTTAGTGGTGAAGCTCCTGATGGAATCTGTCCTAAGAGGCTCAGGGATTGCTGGCCAGCAGTCCTTGGGCTGCTAGTGGTTATCCTGGAGAAACGTGGAAGGGGAGGCTCCGGGAGGCTCCACATCCTGAAAAAGGAGGAGAGGTGGGGAAAAGAGAGGGAGAAAGGGTGTTTTATAACCCTTAACTTAATAGGAAATACTGACAGGAATAATTGAGCTATTTCCAAATGCCTACAAGACAACAGGGGTATAAGTTCCAAACAACATGGGCTGATGAAGAGAAGTCAAATCAAACGATACCTGCTGTCACAGGGCAGATGGGTGAGTGTCTTTACATCCTCTGATGCTCCCATAAATGCAGCCCCGGTGGAGCTCCTCACGGGGTTGATGCAAAGCTGCTGAATGTGCCAACTAATGATTCCCTGTCCTACTAACGACGGTCATCCTGCTTATGGCACTACTCAGTATTTTTTAAGGACATGGGTGATGGAACTAAGTGTGTGCTTCTTACATTTGCAAGTACCACCAAGCTGGAAGGCCTGCGGGCACGCTGCAGGACGAGAATAGAAATCAGTTGATTTCTTGAGAAAATGGAAACGTAGTTTGAAAAGAATATATTTGTTACAGACAAGTGCAGAATGCTGCTATGCGGGCAAAAATCATCGGAAGCACAGATGCAAAAAGGGAAGGGAAGTAACACGAGCTGGAGCCCACAAACTAAATTTCAAACAAGAACGATGTATAAATATGATGCCTTTTTATCTAAAAAAGATAAATATAAATACGATGAATAAAATAATAAATAAATAACTTGTACTGACCAATGTCTACAGGAGAATATCTCTGTGGCATGTGGAGTAGTCCTTCCACTCCACCTAATGCTAGCGCCATTTCATCATAACGATACTTGCCAGTTTTGAGCACCATTATTTTGAAGATTTGGACTGAATTAGGACAATTCATAGAAAAGCATCTAGAGAATACAACTAATCAGAATTATTTTTTAAAAAATGAAATGTGGTCTAGGCCTTCAAATGTGTAAAAGGGCTGCCACAGGGATGACATGAATAATCTGCTCACGTCCACGGCGTATAGGAGAATTTATGGATTTAAATTAGAGCAAGGAAGATTTAGCTTACCTAATGGGAGAAAATCTGGTGGAAAAAGAACAGCCAGGTCTCTGGATAGATCGTCTAAGAAGGCTGTGAGATCTGTCCCGTCTTTAGAGGGCTTTAAGAACAGCCTGGATGGTGTTGAGGATACCGTTTATGTGAAATTGGTCTCGCAACTGGTTTTTGCCTTCCAGCTGGAAGACAGGCTAGGTGACACCTGGAGATCTCTCCCGGCGTTAAATTCTCAGCCTGGGACATGAGACAAAAATGAAGCGAGGGCAGTGAAGAGAAGGGGAGAAGGTTATGTGGGGAACAGCTGCTGGCATATGGAAGGGTGGGGTGTAGGTGGGGCGCAGAGTACTGGAGGAGGGAAGCTCTGTCAGTGTCCTGGGGCCCTGCTTTATCTGTGCTGCCTTTGCAGAGTTCCTGGCTTGTTTCTTTCAGAGGTTTCCCTGCGAGATCTCATGAGGTGAACGTGAAGGGAAACGCAGGTGTCAGCTTGCAAAACATCTTCCTTTGGCCTTAAAGAGAATCTTGTTTTCTCTCTGTGGTTTTCAGCTGACACAGGCTTTACAGTGCTTCCTTGCTCAGCTAACTAGTCTGTCGCAGTGAGGTACAACAGTGAGATCAGAAAAGCCCTGAGCGAATAAACCTCACAGACCTCTCAAAATGTGCCTGGGTTCACAGGCTCCAGCTCATGGGAGAGCTGCCTGGGCGAGCGGCATCCCCTTCACCCCCTGTGCCTGCACGAGGCGTCGCAAACGTGCCTTCGGAGACACTTGCCTGTTTTGTGATGGGGCCACGTTCTTCTAGATTGCATCACGGCTCTCCAAAAACATCTCCCACCTCCACGGCGTCCTGGGGCAGGCTGGCAGAGCTCCGGGCCAGCACGGGTCAGTGCTCCCTCCCGGCTGGGTCTGCCTCACCCCTGGCCCCTGAGCAGGGTGCCGAATAGGTAACAAACTGTATTTCTAGGGGGCAGGACTAGGTATGGTTTTAGGAGATGAAAACGCTTAACTTAAGTAGCCTTCCATAACGTCGGGAACATGCTGGCCAGAAGCAGCTGAGGAGCTCAGATCGCCTTTCCCTGTGACCCTGTCATGGCACGCGGCAGCGTTAGCAGGGTTCTCATTCCTCATTCAAACCACGCGGAGGCTCTGTATCAGCTGGAAAACTAACATTTGGGTGCAGCGTAAGCCAAGGATGAAGCAGAGAACCTGGGGACTGGAGCCAAGAGAGGACCTGTGGCTCTTCTCTTCATCCCCTTCTCTTCAGCCTACAGACAGGGCTTCCCTTCTCAGAGTTTGAACAGACGGTGCTTCACCTCCCGGTACCTCCGGGTACTGCTCGTCCCTTAGCAGCAGTTGTGGGAACAGCGGTGGCATTAACCCTGTGGCTCTAGCGGTGTCTCCCTCACGTGAGGGCAGCGACGCCTGACTCCAAACAAAGATGAGAAGCGTTTCCTCACCGGTGGAATGCTCACTTAAAATGGTGAACGCATGAAAATTGCTCTCTGGAGACCACACTAAAAAGAATTCCTGTTTCCCCAGGCTTATCCCACTGCGTGTGACAAACCGGTGTTTTGGGCAAGTGAGAGCCGAAGCTAATTACAGCTGTTTCGAGTAACCACGTATATAAATAATCTGCCAACAGAGAGAAGCGTGCCTTCCCTGGCGACTGCTGGCGACTCCAGAAGGGATCCCGACAGTCCCACGGAGCCGGCCTGGATTACCATCGCGAGGCAGAAGCAGAGGGGCGCACAGCAAGAGCAGGAACTTGACAGGGAGAAACCTGTGACTCCAGATGCTAAACCAGATGCAGAGAAACAGAATAAAGAGAAGGAAAGAGCAGAGGTACGTGCAGTACAAACTGGTGATGCTTTCGTATCCCATTCCTCTAGCATTCTTTGTATCTACTGCTGTTCTACCAACCAAATACCATAATGATTGCAGATACTTAATGAGTATAATCATAAGGAACAAAGACACTGCTCTCGTAAATGTGTTACAGACGCAGAGTCCCCTGGTTATTCAGATAAGTAATTTTATATCTCCAAGAAATCCTGGAACTAAGAGAGGTGTGTAAACCTCCTTGGGTTCCCAATGCAAACTCACCAGATAAATAACTAGAATAACCCAAAGGAGGTGCTGAATTGCACGGTCCCTCTCAATACGGGGGGAGCAAATTCCCTTAATTATTCTTCTAAGCACGCCATTTCACTGAATCTCCTACACCTTCTGGCTGATTTAACACTGAATGAAGAGCTTGGTCCCAGAAGGATTTTAGAGCAACAATTTTTAGAGCTCGGAGAAGTGAAACAGGATAAAAATAACTTTCACACTTGGCGGCCGGTGCCAAGATAGAAATTCTGGCTCTTTGTACACGGATAACTCGGGCGCACATGTGGTGCCACAGAACATGGGCTGGTGCTGCCTCTTCAAAGACCCCCTGCAAAAGAAGGTGATACCTGTAGCAGGAGATCTTCCCGGGTGACAAAGCTGTGCTAGCAGAAGCACCTGGTGTTAGTACAGACCGCTAACAAGGCTTCCCTGTTGCTGGGCTGGCTCATGGAGGCAGCAGCATGCGAGTGCTGCCGGTGTCTCCCCGTGCGCAGCGAGAACACGGCGCTGAGGCAGGACTGCGTGCCCATACCAGTTTACCATTCCCAGTGCAAATGACCTAGTTGCTTGCTTAAAATGGTAGCAGAAGAAACCCAGGTCCCTGTACTATTCCCTGGATTAAAGAAAGATGTCTAGGTGAAGAAAAATAGCAGCGGTTAGATTAACAAGAAATAAAATCTAGTAAAATGTCTAGGCAAGATTGTAAACTGCAATAATCGGCAGCATTGTCACAGCAGTTAGAACGCTGCGGGTTTAAATAATCCCAAAGTACAGTTTCTGTGTCAAAACAGGGAACTCCAGATTGTAGTTGGCAGTGTTCCCTAAAACTCACGCCATGCGTTTTATTCCCCTGCATCAGCTAACAGAAGTACGCCAAGATGCTCCTGACGGCAGTGTGTGAGGCGTGGAGCCGCTGCGCTGCTCCCACTTCCTCTCGCGTGGCACCAGGCGCTATCACCGCAGGGCACTTCTCGACGCTGGCACAAGAATTCAGGGAGGATGTGCTCCATTTCCTTTTTATGGGAATTCACATTCAATCCTCCAAAAAAAGCAGTGCACTAATACACAAAATTTGGGAGGCGGAGGGGAAACGTGAGAGAACAAGGCTGTTTCTAAGTCCTTTCTAAGTCCCAATAAACACTATTCCGAAAAAGATGTACAGAAGGATGGTGTCAGTTTGTGAAGTTGAGTACTGTGGGCACATGAACCCCCCAGAGCTCTCTGGCCAGTTACTGGTTTGAGTGAGAGGAGTGGAGCCAGTGCCAGTGTGTGATAAGTCCTTGCGGTTAGACCACGACAGGCACCACATTCACTCCCTTTGCTTGCGTTCTTCCAAACTGGTCTCGTTCCCTGGGCGTTATTTGGGTTTTATCCCTCTCTGTACCTAGGAGCCAGTGAAGCAGCAGTGGAGCAAACCTTCATCCTTGGCACTTAAAGCCACTTCTGAAGAACAGAGGAAAGAGTCGAAGTCTGAAGTGAAGGAGCCGCTGATGAGAACCAATTCACTGTCACATTTTGTCTCCGGTAGGAAAGAAAATGCTTGAAGTGTAGCCTCTTATCTCATAACCTCGTCAGAAGAAATCCTGCTTGAGTGTGCTGGAGGAGTAGGGGTTAGATCCTCATCTCTTCCCCAGTCCCACATCAGCAAGAGCTGTTTTCTCAGCACTCGTGCCTGGAGTTTTACGGTGCCATACTCCTTCTCCCTCTTTGATCACACAGGAGTCAAAACTCAGGTTGAAAGGAACGTGAATCAGGAGTGCCAGGCCATGTCACAGGATTGGGTCCCGGATGTCAAAAGTAAAATGCAGGCAATATTATTTTCAACAGTGTTCAATTGCCACGTGTTTTCCTAAGAAAGAATCTATCTGCCATCTGTCTATCTATCAACTATCTGCCCATCAGTCCTCCCACAGTAACTCTGAATCTACTTGGGGAATTCAAATCTGAAAGAAGGGCAGAGATTTGGTTGGTAATAAAATCCCTGTGAGTTGAAGGCTGGGTAAACGAGGAAGTCTCAAATGAGTGCTCTCGCTATTAGAAAGACTCGCTCTTGTTTGGCCTGGGTGTTAACACAACGTGGCAAGGAATCGAGGTCACCTTAGCATTTTTAATAAGTTTAGGGACCAAAATGCTTTGGTCCTTCAAAAACGAAACCAAACCACTGCGTTCTGTTGTGCTCAGAATGGTTATTGCCTCAGTAATGTCTTGTAGAAGTTTTGATGTGAAATGCAAAGATTTCCTACTGCAGAGCGAGACTCAGCAAGGTTTTAATGAGTCAGGGTGTGTGGATGCACAGCAAGCTAACGTAAACTGTACCTGTGCTTTATTCACAGTAGCTCAGTCACCAGCACTGACGGATAAAGAGGAGGAAATAATCCCCTTTAAGAAGTCCAGTAACGCTGCTCCAGACCAGCCATCGTGGATGGAACTGGCCAAAAAGAAATCTCAAGCTTGGAGTGATATGCCCCAGATCATAAAATAGAACGATGCCAACAAATAGCATCTTTTCTAATTAAGTCAACTGCTAAATCGAACTTCTACACGCCAGCTAATCACAATGAAGAATCTCTGATACCGGAGAAGGCTCTTACTGTACAGCTGTGGAGAACGAGTGCAATAGGTGCAGTCAAAAAGTTTACCTTAAGCAATTGTAGCAATCAGGATTGCAACGGATTACTTAAATTATGCCGAGGACCTACTTACACTTCGGGAAACAAAATTTCTGCCTTAAGAATTTCCTGTGTTTTCTGCATTTTAAGATGATGCATTTTAAAAGAGGATCTTTTTTAAATTTTGCTGAATTTCAGTCGTTGCTGGAAACTTGTGTTTGTCGTTTTTTTCCCCCTCTGTTTACATTTATAAAGTGTGCAGTAACATCCTGATTCTGTCGTGTTTCACTGGAATCGCCTGCCGCTTTTTCTATCAAAGCTGTTTGGACCGCAGAGGTTTTCATGAATAGCTGCTAGTGAGGACTCCATTAAAACGTGTTGCTTGAGCTCTGTGTTTGCCTAGCTGAACTGAGAGAGGTGCGGCCTCTGGTTTTAGGTTATATTTCATGAGACACAAGTGTGCACACTTACGCATGACCAGGAATAAAAATTCCTCAGCTCCTTCTGTAAGCAACCTTGGTTGCACAATATTTGCTAGGTAGCGAGCGACAGGGACACTGAACTTCAGTAGGAAGTTCATCGATGCATTCAGAGTTACTTTCCCACCTGCGTTTATCTGGCTGCAACTATTTTTCCTTTCTGTGAAGTCATCATTCTCGATTCGGAGCACGGCATTAGTAGCAACGGACAATTTGTACGTTTAGTTAAAAAAAGAACTGGAAAGCCTTGAGCCCAAACTGAAATGTTGGAAAAAACTGTGAACTCCATTGCAGTGTCAGCTTCAAATGTCACCCCCTACCGACTCATAATTATTCTCATTAAAAAATAACGATAGCATCTCTGCACTTTACTACCTTTATATAATATTCTCCCACTGTTCAGCTTGAGTTTCCAGCACCAGGCTGGGACTCCAGCTCATGACGTCTTGTAGGCAATTCACCGTCATCTGCTTAACAAGGTTGACGAGAGAAATATTTGCTGCTGATTGACCGAAACCACTCTGAATATGTTGTAACACCTCCCCGGGAGCTATGCAATTGCAGTTAAAGAAGCTAACAACAAAGCCCGTTCCAAAACGTTGGGAACTGAGCGCGCCACTGCTAAGGCAAACGTTTCTCTTATTGATGTATGTATTTGTGATTTGGGATTGTTGTTGTTGCATTAGCATTCTTTTCTGAAAAAAAAATGCAGGGAGACCTTAGGAGACCTAGGATTTCCCCCCAGGAAGCACGTCTGCAGTTTTGAAGCTTAGTTTTCTCTGAGGAGGTGTGGAGTAAACCCAGCCTCGCTCGGCAACAATGATTTCATTTCACAACAAATAAACAGGGCATTGGAACGTGTGAATATCCCAGACACCGGCAGCAGTTTTTGGACAGACATCTTTCATCGCAGAAAACAGGAGGACGAAAACCAAGTTTTGTATTATTTCTCAAAGCCAGTAAGCCCGTGTGGCTGCCCAAGGCCCAAGGCAGCTTTTTGCCCAGATGCACCCCAGCTCACCAGCCAGCCATCAGCGGTGCTGGCTCCGAGTTCTCCTTCTCCCTCTGTAATAAATCATTCAGTAGCATAACGTGTCATTTTAAGATACATTGTTACTATCTGTAGCAATCCTGAGCAACTGCTTTCTGTATTAAAGGACTGTAACATATAAAAAGAGGACCCAATTTGTGCTCTCCCATTATTGCCAAGTCCCAACCCACATCCCATGCAACGAGTACCGTGTTTTCAGGAGATGTAAAGCACAGAATTGTCTAGGCTGGAAGAGACCTCCAAGATCACCGAGTCCAACCTCTGACCTAACACTAACAAATCTTCCACTAAACCATATCCCTAAGCTCTACATCTAAACGTCTTTTAAAGACCTCCAGGGATGGTGACTCAACCACTAAAGGTACGGTCCATCTCCTTGCGGTCCTCTCGCTGGTTAAAATTACGAAACCTGATGAACTGGGATTATTTCTGGAGTAGGAGCTGTGCAGCAGCTGTGTGGGGAAGCCTGAAAACCCCTCGGACCATCTCCTGTTGGAATAGACTGAGGAATAACGGAGCAGAAGGGTGGAGGTGCACTGGCATGGCCTGTGCGATCTCAAGGAAAGCAACACCCGGCTGCCCCCCATCTCAGACAGGTCTCAAACACCTCGTGGGGTGCTCTGGATCTGAGCGGGAGGCTGCAGACACCAAGGGTTTAGGTGCTTCAGAAAGCAGCTAACCTGTGGAAGGCTAAACCCATCAAGTGCTGCTCAACACGAACGGCGGGGCCTTGGCCTGGGAGGTCGCCGAAGGCGCTGGGAGGTGGTGGCTGGTGGACTTGGCTCCTGCACCATCTCATACCACAGCCATCGGCACTGGCCTTGGTGAAAGAGCAGCTCCTTGGCCCTCCTTTGACGTGGCCAACCAGGGGAAATTTCTTCTCACGGCATCACTCTGCGCCCTCGTTTCTTCATTCTGAGTCAAAGGGCTGTGTGAGTAAGTCCTGGTACAGCTGTGTTGTCAACAGGTAGGCAGAAAACAGTTTCTGAACCGTGTATTTTGCTTTGGACAAATGCCTCATCGGTAGCAAAGGAAAGCTGCAAATACAAATACATTTTTCTTCTCCGTATGAACGGTGATTTATAGTTCACGCTTCATACCACCGGAAAAAGCCTTTCAGATCTGATCAGCTCTCCTAAGGACGTCATTGCGCGTTTCCAGCTGAGAAGCAATACGACTGACTCAAGCCGATCCATTTTGCTCAGGCAGCTGCAATATATATTGTCGGTATGGAACATCCAACACCGGCATCAACTCTAAAAATTCCCCCTTTGTTCACGACTCACGCACGTAAACGAACGCAGCTTGACTTACAAAGAACAACAACAAAGCGCGCTTGAGAAACGGAGCGCTTTCCTCCCCCAGAAGTGATTTGTGATACGTCCTCGGCCTTCTGCTTGAGGAGCGAGGTGACATTTGGCAGTCAGTCGTCGTCCCCGCTGGGGAAGCGCCACGCGCAATGCAAATGCAGTTGTGTGCCGCGCATCTTTCAGCGCAAAACCTGTACATTCGGGGACTTAGTTTACGAGTGGGATTATCGTAATTAGCTACCTCCTAATGTTTAGTAATTTCAAGTAAAAAAAATAAATGACTAAATGATTTTTAATGTACGGCAAAGCATAATAAATGTTTAAGGCCAAAGCAGCCCTCCAGCCTTCGCTTTGATACGGCATTACGTGCTGTGTTGCTTTTGACAGTAAAAGCGTTTACTAAATGTATTGCCTTTTTTTAAAGATGAAGAGGAATATAAAATCTCCTTGTCAGGGAAGATATCCAGCAGCAGCGTAGCAAGCAGCTCGCTGTAATTTTGCAACACCATTAATCCCCTTTTAGTTTGGAGGAGTGCAATAAACATGCCAAAACATTTGCTTTGCGTACATGATGAGCACTCAGCTGTGGGTAACAGAGGTTTAATTACAGGATCCCCATGTTTGCGGCCAGCACATCACTTTTGTACTGTTACAAAGGAAAAAAAGAGGGATTTGTGAGCACGGGGCTGTGCTGCACAACTCATTAAGCCCCAGGGCAAGGCATAACCTGGGTGACCCGGCGCGGCCTCGCCACACAGGAGTGACTTTTGCAGGAGAAGGCATCTCCGCTGGGAGCAGGCACAGCTCTGGGGCTGTCCCCCTGCTCAGAGGTGAATTTTACCTTAGCTCGCTTCTTCCCAAGGTTCACCAAGCCACCCAGTAATCAGCCGGAGGTGCTGAGCTGGAAGAGCATGCCATCTTCTGCTGTCTGATCTCAAAATAAACACCAAGAGGAGGTTTTTATGGATTATTAGTCCCAGATAGTTCTGTGCCTCGTGGCACTCTTCAAAGCTTTATGCTGGTGTAACGCGTTTTCCCAAGGTCCGTTCAGATCTTCCTTCCTGTGGGTGCCTTTGCTTCACCCCCAGATCCTAATTCTCTTCTCTCTGTGGGCTCTGTTCCCAGAAGAAACCCTTCTAGCTCACCTAATGCAGCTTAAATGGAGGTCGTTAGGGAGATGCCGACCTCCCTCCCTCTCCAGGACCCCAGATCTCTCTGAGGAGCTGCTCCGAACACAGCTCAGACTGCACACGTTCCCGAAGCAAAGCGATGCAGAACCATTTTGCTTCCTTCCACCTCAGGTACCTTTGCAGTCTGTTGATTTCTTTTTGTTAGCTTGCAAGGCTTTGTTTATTAACCGATTTGCATATGAAATGGTACACGGAGCAGGCTCACAGTCCCACCGAAGCCTGTTCTGCTGTCTTCAAGGACACGGAGCCACGTCCAGTGGTACCTGGGGGCCTCCTAACTCCCTGTAGCAAGGAGTCCCCATTTTTCCCCCATGATTTCTGAACTGACATGTGGTCTCCTAACCTGCCTTTGTAAGTGAATTCTGCCTGAGAAACAGGCTAATAAAAGGAAGGGGCATGAACTGGTGATTCATCCTTAAAGGGCCCTTCCAACCTGAGCTGGGAGTTTGAACTGGAGAGCCAAGGTTGTCCAACATCATGCTCTGGTAATGGGGTTTCCCAAAGAAATCCTGGCCTCACTTATTTATTTTACCCCTCTAAATTTAATGTGACTATCCATAACCCCTCCAAACCATTGCCTACACCCAGGGTCTAACGAGAACAGGCCGGAAAGAGCAGAAGAAAACACCCCAAGTTATGACAGAGGAGCATTCACTTAACAGCAATTCAAGAAAATAAAACCACCCAAAAAGAAATCCCGGAGAAGCCTTAATAAGCTGCTGGCTCTTCCTCTCCACGCTCAGCACAGGAGATGATCGTGATGGGCACGCTGCCTGCCGACAAAGCAGGGGAATAAGGCCCTGAGCCCGTCCAGACAAAACACACGTCGTCCCAGCCTGGCCGCTCCTTTTAGCACGGGTTGCCTTCTTTTAACTCCTTCGCATTGACCGGAGGCGAGTGATGCAAAAGCGACTCTTTTTGCCTCGTGAAGCCGTGCGTGTGGTCATGTCCTCACACCGAACCACAATAAAGGACTCCTGAGCGAGAGGAGCTGCGGTGCAGCCCTCCACCGCTGTGTGGGCAGCGGTGCTAACCCAGAGGACGCAGCACGTCCGACCTGCCGGGGCTGCGAGGAGCCCAGGGTGCCCTATTGCTCCAGACTCCCCCGAGGTGGTTGCCTCGGCTGCTCTTACACAGATTGATGGACAAAGAGGGAGTCTCTCCACTGTATGCCTGTCTCAGAAGCTGTCGTGAGTAATTTGGAGACCTCATCAGAAAGTAACGGACGAGTTTTGGAGAAGGCAGGAGGACGCGAGCTTGATTCCTTATGCAATGTTATTGAAATACTGTTGAATAAACTCATAGTTAAAAGGGGGATAAATCTCCATCTTGCCTAAATAAAATCACTTTTGAATTTTATGCTTCCCGTAAATGTAAGTTTAAAAGTTCCACTTACAAAAACACCTCATATTACAGAATGCTTGCTCCCGGGACATACGAAATTCTTCCTCTTAAAGGTGCAATCACCCACTAAATTAAAAGGAAACAATTTCTGGTCCCAGATTCTGCCTTTCCTTCGAGCAGCTTGGGCACAGGAGCTGTGTTGATCCAACTCGAGTACGTGGCCTGACAACCAGCACAGCTCTCTTCCGCTGCGGCCGCTGAGTTTTACTCACTGAAGAACACCCCCGAGCCCTGCCTGGAGCTGGGGACATCCCAGACACATTCAGAAACTTCATCCCAGCCTCTGAACCTCACGGGGAGTTGCCCCAAAGCCCAGGCCCCACGGGCAGTCTGTGGGAGCAGGGGCTCACGGAGCCCTTCCGCAGAGCACAGCCCTTCAGCTGTCCCCAGATGTTACCTGTCACAGACACAGGGCTCGCTTCAGCTGACCCCATATAATCGATGGAGTCAAAATTTAACAGCGTGGCCAGCAGGTCCAGGGAAGTGATTGTCCCCCTGTACTCGGCTCTGGTGAGGCCGCCCCTCGAGTACTGTGTTCAGTTTTGGGCCCCTCACTACAAGAAGGACATGGAGGTGCTTGAGCGAGTCCAGAGAAGGGCGACGAAGCTGGTGAGGGGCCTGGAGAACAAGTCCTACGAGGAGCGGCTGAGGGAGCTGGGATTGTTCAGCCTGGAGAAGAGGAGGCTCAGGGGCGACCTTATCGCACTCTACAGGTACCTGAAAGGAGGCTGTAGCGAGGTGGGGGTTGGTCTGTTCTCCCACGTGCCTGGTGACAGGATGAGGGGGAATGGGCTTAAGTTGCGCCAGGGGAGGTTTAGGTTGGATATGAGGAAAAACTTTACTGAATGGGTTGTTAGTCACTGGAATAGGCTGCCCAGGGAAGTGGTTGAGTCACCATCCCTGGAGGTCTTTAAAAGACGTTTAGATGTAGAGCTTAGGGATATGGTTTAGGGGATGATTTGTTAGTGTTAGGTCAGAGGTTGGACTCGGTGATCTTGTAAGTCTCTTCCAACCTAGACTTTCTGTGATTCTGTGATTATGCTGCGCGTTGATTAATGAGTGAAATTCGGGCTTCCTCCATCTCTCTGAGGTACAGCCCCTGATCCGCTGTGCTTCTGTGTTCCCCCCGGCTGCCTGTAGGAGTTTCTGCTGAGAGTTTTCTGCCATGCTTGGCGACCTACCTTGGAGTGGCGTATTTTGCTTACTGTAGCTAGCTGTAGTTACTTGTCTCTTTGTGACTAATAGGCTTTATGAGCTTCCCCTGCTGTTAATAAACACAGTGGTGTTTAATTATTGAGACATTTCATAAAAATGTTTTTGAGAGGGAGACAAATTTTATGTTCTGACTAAATAATTGAACATTATGCAAATGCTAACAACTCCAGCGCTCTGGTTATGTAAAACAATGCTTGGATGATGGCCTTGTTTGCACACTGAGTTAGGATTGTTGGGCTGTAATTAGCAGCAGATAGAAGGATGACTCCCATTTAAAAACAAAAACAGGTTTTGATGAAACAGGAAGAGCACCAGGGTGAGGCTGCAGACACGTTCTGAGCAGAAGAAGGTGGGATGTTGTCCCTTTACCATCCCAGTCCCCTGCTCTCCAGGAAGCAAGGCCAGCCCCGGGCTGATCCCGCAGCTGGCAGCGTGTCCTAAACGCACAGGGAAGGAGCAGGGCCAGGGCCCGTGACACAGCCCGTGCCGAGGGAGAGCAAAGGAAGAAAGCCACTGCTTGCCACCAAGCCCCTCACCTGCGCCCAGCGTGATGCTCTCCACCTTGGCCTCGCTCTTTCCTCCGCTCAGCTCTGGCAGCCAGGGACAAAACGCGGCCTTCGACAGCTGAAAGGTTTCCTCAGCCATACCGAGGTTCGTTGCGAGACGAGTCATCCGAGGGCTGCCTTTGAACACGCTGCTACACATCTGCCGTAATTCTGTAACCTGGGGTTAGGTTGTAATCACCTGAAAACACAAAGGGCTCCGTGTGTCAGCACTGCAGTAAGTTACGGGTGTTGTTTTTCTCCAGGAATAACAGCAGCAGTAAGCATGGCAAGAAATATGCTAGTGGCACAGCTACCCAGATATCAAACGTGTCATCTCTGACACGCTGCAGACTTCTGAGAGAGTTTGGTAATTGCTCGCTGTGCTCCGGCTGCCGGTAGTCCGCCTGCCTTTGATGGTGCCTGCTCCTGACCCGTCCCCTTTGCTCTCATTACCTGCGTGTTCGGTGGGTGGAATTAGCATTCGCCCACGCGGTTGTACAGCATGTGGTATCGCACCAGGAGCTGTCATTCTGAGCAGCACTTTTTTTGGTATAAAATATATCCACATATTGCTCTTAAACCGCTGGTTTTCTTCTGTGCGCGAGGAGAGCCATTTGCGTGCACTGAGAGAAAGCCGAGCGCCTCGTTTGCATGTGGAGCTGGGAAACTAAAGCTTCCTTTGGATCTGCAAAGAAAGGGATACACCACTTTATTTTAAAACGTGTGTCTTCGGCGTCCTTCCCAGGGAATGGAGCTGCCTAAAGTCCCAAAGCTCTTGTGCTATTACTGCCATTTCTTGTTGCTGGCTGGTGCTGTGGCAGCGCCTACCTTGTTGCTACTTCCGCCTTATTCCAGATACTCGGTTAGAGCTCCTGTTTGATTGAGGCTCATCTGTCTTTTTCCTGAAACCTTGGTCTAAAAGGCCCCGAAATGCAGGAAAATGAACTCATTATTGCTAAATGCCACGCTCCTGTCCTACCTGTATTTTCCTGGCCACCTACCTTCCTCTCACCGCTGCTGGGATAAGCGCAGGTCCGCTTTGCGGGGAAGAGATGGGATTCTAAATTGGCAGAAAGATAACTCTCAAATGAAAGAAACATCACTAAAACCTTTACGGCCAGTCAGGATGGCTTAATATAGCCCGGGTTCCTGCTGCGACAGGGCAAAGAATGAGATCTTTTCATTACAGCAGAGCCCCAGCTCCGCTGGTTTAAATGGAGAGCGGCTTTGGTAATTATTTTCAGTGCTCCCGAGTTCACGCGCTCGCAGGGATTGTCTCGGCGCTTGCTGTGCCTCGGGGGGATAGGAGTTAAGGTTAGCGAAACCTACTGCAGGTAATTTGAGCAGAGGGGGGCTAAAGATGTCCTTCCCTTATTCCTTCTCCCTCTCCCCTCCACTCCAGATCAACTGCTGGCAAAAACACTTCGGCACGCACGCACCTGGGCTTCAAGTGACAGCTCTCATCCTCCTCGCGCTGCTCTCAGCTGCTCAGCGTGTACGGCTGAGCAGTGTCCTGAAGCAAAATTTAGCATTTCAGACCGCTCCAAAATCCACTTTGGACTTTGCTTTAGAAATACTGACAAGGAAATTTGTGTTAGGAGACCAAAAAAACCTTCACCAATGATAAGGGATGCATCCAGAGTTTGAGCTTTTTACCCGTATCTGATGTGATAAGGCTGGGCATGATTAAAAGGACGCGAGTTGCAGGGTAACGCTTTGTCAGGGCACTCATGAATCTCTTTCTTCTTCCCCTCATACCACTGTGAGCTTGCTTAAGATTTTCTGGTTGTTCTTCACACTTCTGGTAAAGGATTTGGAAGCAAAGCAGTCAGGGAAGGAAGGAGAGTGGCACAGAATCATAAAATCACAGAATCACTAAGGTTGGAAAACAGCTCCCAGATCACCTGGTCCAACCACCCCCTACACCACCACTGTCACCACCAAACCGTGTCCCTCAGCACCACGTCCAACCTCTCCTTGAACACCCCCAGGGACGGTGACTCCACCACCTCCCTGGGCAACCCGTCCCAGTGCCTGACTGCTCCTTCTGAGAAGAAATGTCTCCTCATTTCCAGCCTGAACCTCCCCTGGTGCAACTTGAGGCCATTCCCTCTAGTCCTAACACTAGTTACCTGTGAGAAGAGACCGACCCCCAGCTCCCCATGGGAGGGAGGATTGATGGTGAAGAGCTGGGTTGGACCAGACCACAAGAGAGATGAGACAAAGACAATAATGCAAAGACTAACGCGCAGCCAGCCCACTCTTTGGCAGGGGTGCCTGTGCCAGAAGCTTGGAGTACGTAGCTAGGGCCTTTGCTTTTCGGCATTTAAAATTTTAATTTTTGTTTTTTTTTTTTTTTTTTTTTTTTTTTTTTTTTTTTTTTTTGCAAGCTAGCTCAGTCATTGAAGCATTCATTTGTTTTGGCTCATGTCTATAAAAGTGTAATGAGATCTGAATTTCCATGAGCATCAAAACTGCGTGTGAGAGGGGGAAACCTTTGTTACGCACGCACTGTGTTACCTGGTCATACAGAGGAGCTGCTCATGGGCAGTCACTGCCAATCCTCCCCCAGCGCACAGCAGGTGTATCTGTGCCCCTCTTTATTTTTATCATTGGTGTGGGAGCGCAGGAAAGGCCCAGCAGAAATACAGGTTCACTGAGATAAGCGCTCCTCTGGCAGGCAGCAAAAAAGATTTGGTTGTGAAAGGCTTACAGCTGAAAGAGGGAAAACCAGGGTGAGACGGAGGGAGAAGCACAGAGTCGCAAGGTGTTTGCTCTGTTAAACAAGGTTAGTGCCAAACAGGGAATAAATCCTGTTTCTGAGACAAGATTCAGTTATCAGCTGACAGACACAGACAATTTTGGGATGGCCATTTCTCAGCCACTGTTAAGACTTCTGCTGCCCACTGTCAAACGCCTTTCCCTTTCGTGCATCTTTCCTAATGCCCAGGAAAGCACTAGTGGTGTGAAACGCAGGAACAGCAACGCCTTCACGCTTCTGGATGAGTCAGGAAAGGTGCCTGCATAAAGAGAGCTCCGAATTTTGTGAATGCCAACAATTGTGCAGCCCTACAAAAGCAGACTGACCAGCTGTGCCAGACAGTCACTGCAGCATGCATGAAGTTATGGCAGGCCTAGAGCATCTTCCACTGCTTTGTCTTTACTCTGACACTTAGGTAATGCCTTAGCAAAAATATCACAGCATGAAATCTTCCCCGTGACGAAATAAAGAACAGTTTAGCTGGAAGGGACCTTCAAAGACCTCTGAATCCCAACTGCGTGACCTCTTCAAGGCTAACCGAAAGTTAAATTAGTTTGAGAGCACTGTCCAAATGCCTCTTGAACAATGACAGGCATGGGGCATCAACAACCTCTCTAGGAAGCCTGTCCCAGTGGTTAGTGTCCCACGAAAGATTTACACTTCCTATATTTTAAAAACAATTTCTTTGCCAGGAGGCATTTGCTTGTTGTTGCAGTAGGTCAGATGAGGGCAATGGTGAATTATTTTCTTCTCCTGCAGTTTGCCTTCCTTCTCATGAAGCTAACTGCAGGGGCAGATGTCAGAGGAACTGAGAAACAAGCACATTATCACTCACCCTATTGTTCGTGGAAGTTAATAGTTAATTGTTACCAGTTGGTAAACCTCTCTAATGCAAACGTTCAATCAGTGAAAGAACAGAAAGGAGAAAGCAGGAGATAGTCCTACTCAAATAAATGCCATCAAACTCATCTCATAATACTTTCTTTTCTTCAGCAGACTGATCTCGCCTGACAAAAGCACTTTCATATGAAAATTTCTCCACCAGTTGTTGCTTTTTCTGGCACAGAAATGCAAAACTCCGTATCCCTAAGCAACATTCATCTGTTGAAGCCAAACAATGGTGGCTCTCATGTTTTTGGCTTGCTGGGATCTCCACTGAAAATTCTCTAGTAGGTGTGTGTACTCCAGTAGATACGTATGCACATGCAAATACCAGTCTGTTTGAAAGCTACTGTATTGATTTTTATTTTTTTTACACAAAAATATCACCTCAGTATGAAAAGGACGACCAAAGCAGTTAACTGCATAATAAAGTCACCACTTACTGAATAACATCACAGAACAGCACAGGTGTAAAGACAATGCAAACTTCTCCTGTGCTCTTTTTGCCCCCCCCCCATTAGCTGCTACAAGCCCCTCTTTACAAGTTTTTAAAACAAAGTCACTGAGAGCTACTGTGCAGGTGAGTGGATGGACAAGAATACTATATATATTTAAGCTTCCGTTAAAAAAATCCACAGAGACTTGTTAAATGTCACCAGTTCAGGGCTGAACCTCCTCCACTGCAGCAAACAACGAAGTGCTCGGGCTGCCAAAGCCGTCCTGGTGCCTCCAACACGGCGCCAGACACCTGACAGAACTCACCTCAGCGCACAGCCCCGCGCCCGCCCGCACAGCGCCACCCCCCATCGCAACTGAGGCAGTCCTCGCGAGACCACCCTATTTATAGCCGCGCCCAGCGGAGCGACAGGCCGTTCGACCAATGCACGGTGCCCTCAGCCTCCGCCAGCCATTGGTGACCGGGAGGCGGGGCTTGCGCGCCGGGGGTGGGCTTCTTCGCTAACGAGAAGGCGGGCACCGGGCGCGCTGCGCTCATTTGGGGGCTGGCACCCGGCAGTGGCGGATCGCTGCGCGCAGGTAAGCGAGCGCTGGGCAGCGCTGCTCCCCTTCCGCGGCTTTTTTTTTTTTTTTTCCCGTCCTTTTTTTTTTTTTTTTTTTTTTTCTTTGCTGGTTTTGCAATGAGTGCGGAGCCGGCAGCTTGGCAGACATCGCCTTGCCTGAGCTCCCCGAAGGTTGCCGTTGTGGGGTTAACGGGGCTAACGGTCTCTAACGGCCGCCGGTTAACGGCTGGCGGCCGGGGCGGTCCCCGCCTCACCTGCGGAGCCCGTGCCCGTGCCACCCCTCCTCGTTCTCCTCACGGGACGAGTTACAGCCCCATGGGGTCGTGTGCCCTCCAGCCGGACCGCCCCTCAGCTCAATTCCCTTAGTTTGCCTGGGGATTACCGAGCACCCCCGAAGTGCCTACCCGGGGGTTAAATAATATGCGTCCGCGTGGGTTTTTGCTGCCTTAACTGGCTCCGTTTTTAAAAGCTGGGGCTCTTCTGGTGCGTGCCTGGCCTGGATGTGTGCGGCGCTTTGGTTCCTGAAAGCCTGGGGCCGCCCGAGCGCTGCCGGGCTGCGGCGCTGGCAGGGGAGGGAGAAGGGGCACAGCGCCGGGAAGAAGGGGAAAGAAGCCACGGAACCAGCTAACAATATGATGGTAATTAGTAAATCGACACGGTTTCGTGCGAACTCGGAGCTAACCGAGTTATGTTACAGTTCAGTAATTATTTTTTGAACTATTTTAGGCTGCGTTTTCCTGGGCGCAGTGAGGAGCCCCCATCGCAACCTCTCGGTTTTTGTTGCTGCAAATGTACGAGTGATGCCCGGGTTTCCTGTCAAGTCAGGCAGCTGTCTTTCCTTCCATTATCAGTTGGTGTTTTTATGTTCCTGGCTGCCCTCTCTCTCTGTTCACGTTGGACCAGCTGGCTCTTGCCCCCTCTGGGATAATCCCATCTAGCTTGCAGCCTGCTCCTTTGTGCACACCTGAGTTGCTTCGGAGGGATCTGGCTGCTGCTAGAGTCATGATGAAGGTAGATTGCAGTTTAGGCATCCTTTCTTCAGGGCTACTTCCACAGCGTGGGCTGTCAGCGTCGCTGTCAGAAGCGCAGTCGCTTATTCTGGTAGTTTGGGAATCACCTGAACTCTTTGCACTTCCTGCCCTGCGGACAGGCCTTGTGAAACTCGGGGCTTTTGAGATCTTTTTCTGCCCTTGCTCTGAAAGTTCATACAGGCTTTTATCTTTGACCTAATTACTGTTGCCTACCCCTCCGGCGTTTATTACGTCCATCTCCTGTTTGAAGAACTGGTGATGATGATGCTTCCTGGCATGCCGTGCTCTCCCCCTCAGCTTTCTTTAGGTCTCTCAGCTGTCTTTATCTTTCATTGTGTTAAATTCAGGTTTCTCATACTGTAAAGCCTTTCACAGTTTCTATTCCATTACTTGCTTTCTTACCTAATTTTATCCTCTGCTTTGTCCTCTTCGTACGTGCTTGCATTTGTGCTCAAAGTTCGAAATCACACAGTACCTATAAGGGAAAGTTTAAAGCCACCGACCTCTCTGTGCATAAATTTCCTCAAAACAAAGCATGCTACTGGCATTATTATATGAGGTAATCATAGTCGGAAGGTAAACACTTTGTGCAACCTGCATCTTGTGACCAAGGCTCAAATGCAAGAGTGTGTAGTCCTGTAACTTTGTGGTTCTCTTCCTTTCAGTTGTTGACCAGGCCTATTCGTTGTCTTGTTTTACAAGCTCTTGGGTGCAAGTAGTGCGTGCTGTGGTACCAGCCTGGTGAGAGCAGTTCAGACTTGACTGGTATCTCCAGGTACAAGCACGATGTACTTTTCCCTGTTCTAAATGTACCCAGGCAAGAGAGTGACACAGATTGCTTGTAAGGAAAGTCCAAAGTAAGGCTTTATTTACTGCTGTTCTTTCTTAAAAGAACATCAAATGCTCGAGCTACTGTAAATGGTACTTTAGCTCTCTGTAAATCAAATCCCCACCCCCACTAACTTCAAAGTGGGCCATCAGCTAATTTATTTCCATCTTCTCTTTGTCTTGCTTGGTTAAGACAGCGTGTTTAGATGCTGGCTGGCTTTGGCCAGTTGGGGATTTCCTGGTCCTGTGGTCTGGAGCCTCCACCTGGAGTGAAACTGAGCTGTGGCTGGCTTCTGCCTGCTGTCCTTGCTGCTGCCTGGTGGGGAGAGGAGTTGGTGGGGTCACATCGTGCTGTTTTTGTGGGCTTGTTGCGAGCTCAAACAGATCGAACAGTCTCTGCTTGCGTGACCACTGTTTTCCCCGCAGCTAAGTGAGGGGAAAACAAAAATGGTTGTGGATGGATCAGATGCTTCTGCACTGTGCGGGGAGAGATGAATGATATAGGTTTGTAAATGCTATTTAAAGCTCCGGTCTCTCGGTTCGCTGGGGGCGGTTCTGCTGCTGCAGTTGCATCAGGGCTCTGCTCGCTGACCTCAGAGAGGCTTTGCTGAAGGGAGTGCTTAGCAGCGGGGCTCTGAGCTGCCGGCTTCCCAAAAAGCCTCCTGTATCCCTTCTGCGCCACTGGAGTGAGGCGTGATCTTGCCTTGGGTTGGCGATGACATCGTAGTGTAGGTGGTATGTGTTTGTCCTTTAACAACCAAATCTGAGTGACATGCAGCTCCTCCAGGTACAAGCATTTCTAATAAAAAAGGATGAACTAATGTCACAAATGCTGTTCCCTGGGCTGAGACTTGGGCAGTGCAAGAGGGGTGCGTGTAAGCCACAGCAATGAGCACACAGAAGTGTTTCTCTACTGTATTTTGGTACGTGGGGGACACTTGTAAATATTTCTGGTCTAATCTATTAAATTTTTTCTTCAAACAGGAATAGAAGAAAAGAAAATTTATGAGAACTACAAGAAAGCTCACAGCAGTTCGGGATGGATTGATTCGTGATTCCTTTGATATGTGAGAGCTACGTTTTGTGCTGCTGCTGCTGGACTTGAGCTGACTTTGTTGCAGCAAGCCCAAAAGATAGGCCCTAATCGCTAACAGAACATAAACAAGTGTGATGGTGAAATGAGATGAGGCTCCGAAATGGAACTGTGGCCACCGTGTTAATATTCATCACTACTTTCCTCAGTTTGTCCTGGTATACTGCGTGGCAAAATGGGAAAGGTAAGTAAAGGGCTCCGAAAACAAATTGACCTCTACGTGGCTGTATGGCTGAGGAATTAATAGTGCAGGCGTGTGCTTTGCTGCTCTATGTTAGCAAGCTGTAAAGTGCTTGTTGACGAGCTCTGCTCCTGAAGGTATTGCCTTGGTGAGGGATTAACACCTGCTAGTAGATTCAGGAAAATCAACTTGGAGGGATCCTGACTTTATATATACACGTATATATAAAGAAAGAGGAGAAACAAATCCTGCTGTTAGAGGAAGGCTGAATAGTTTTTGTTTTTCTTGGTTTATGGTTGTTGGAAAAACAGATGTTCTTTTTTTTTCCCCAAGTAACATATGGCCAGCGGACCAGGCTGGACAATGTTATTTTTGGTGCAGCTTTCTGTCTTCCCTGATGATTCGGTGATGGCAGTGGCAAACTGCCAAGCAGCGTTGTCCAGAGATTTTTTTTTTTCTTGCTGTCTTTGGAGGAAATGTAAAATATTTGTTCTGAGTATGGTATGAGAAATAAAGTCATGTGAACAAATTGACGGCGTAATGGGAAATGTATCTATTTCGTGAGATTGCACCTATTATGTGTAGCTGTTGTCTGTAATAGATTTTTACCTTTTTAAATGTGTCTTGATTTTATTGCACTTCATGTGAACCCTGGAAAAATGAGTTTTTCTGATGGTCAGGACTGTTTACTGCAAGTGAAATGTTTTGATTTCTGTCTTTCAGTAAAGCAAATAAACTTATTCAGTAATGCTTTCTAGAAGGTTTTTTTTTTTTTTTCCTTTATAAACATCGGATCTCTTGGAAAAAATACTAGACTGTCCTTCAAAGACCAAGTCATCCTGAAACACAAATTCTATATTAAATGAGATTGCTGCATGGTTTGTTCTGACTATTCTGCTGAGAATGTTATCATCAGTTTGGCTTCAGGTCCAGCAAGAGGAGGCTGAGTTTTTGTACAAATACTGTCGGTTTTAGAACAAGCAACTTGTAACCCTTCTTTTATACTTAAATAAGAATGGAAAAGATCCTTTGCAAAGAAGCAGATGAGTTCTGTGGCATATTGGCTTTTTTTAACTTGTAGGAGAAGCAGATGCTTTGTGGTCTGATGTCTGCTGTAGCAGTTGGTTGGCAGGCCTGCCCTCTGAATGTAAGGATCAGTAAAAATGTCAGGTTCTTGAGGCTGGGGTAATATACAGATCTTTTATTTGGACAACAAAGTCTAGAAGTGCAAAACACTGATGAGAATATTTGAGTTGCATTCTAAGTAGTGTTTTATTCATTTTGGTTAATAACACAGTCTCTAGTTAGATCTCATGTTACTGATTCCTTTGGTGTTGAGGAACCTCAGAAAAACTTTGCTTTCACTTCAGCAAAGACACAGACATATGAAATGCTGTTTTCATTCTTTCCTTCTAACTTGACATAGTTTACAGGTCTTGCTCTCTTTTGCCAAAGAATAGCACAATCTTTAAGTAACAAAAATCCACTATTGGGCAAGTACTAATATATGTGTAGTGCTTCGTGACAATTTAAGCTTTCGTTGGTCAGACAGCTCTATTTTTTTGTACTTTCTTTTTTCCATCTGAATGCTCAGAATTGATACTTTTAAAATGGTGGTGTAAAAGTTCTGCGTTTATCTTCCCCTAGATCTTTCTTTTGAGCATTATGACTAATTTGTTAAATAAACATTTGTGTAACAAGGTGTCAGTAATGTGTTAATTATGAATCACAGTTTTGAAATTACAATGTTCTAGAGAACTTGCTTTTAAGGTATGGTTTAAAGAGAAATTTTACATAGAATATTGTTTTTTAAAACTTGTTTTAATTTGCACAAGTTAACAAAACACAAATCAGGTTGTCCAAAACAGGTTTGAGTTCATTTCAGTATCACATTTTAATTGCAAGACACTTCTACACCAAGGGGAAAAGTTGAGACACTAGCAGTGTACGTTTGCTAAGAATCCATATTTTTTTCCAATTCAACACTTTTTTATTCACTAAGCATTGCATGGTGGTCTCTTAATTCACTGATGACTCTTTCATTGTAAATTGAATGGCTCAGTTAGAAGCAAATAAGGTGCTTGCTGTTCCCATCGACTGAAAGGCTGTGAAATGTCATGTAGTATGGACATAATCTTTTGTTACTCACTACAGTTATATGGCTTGCATTAGATTCTTACAGGTATTTGTCAGTCTTTGGACAGCAAAGTAAATCTATGCTTAGAAAGAAAATATTATTAACATTCAAAAAAAGTTAAAAGCTAAGCCACAAATTATTAGCGTCCTATTGGAACCAAACAAGTTCTGTTTCAACAACCCTAATCCAGTCCTCAGGTGATTCATTTTAATTGAAGAATTAAGTTCCTGGATGACTGTTGCTTAAAGCACAGAGCTGCTTGTAGGTAATGTTAATATAATGCAACTTGATAAAACTGGGATGACATGGTGTGTTTGCATATCATGTCTTCCTCTAGTAAATATACCTGGTCCCAGTCTGTGCAGGACAGGATTTAGGCACTTCAAGGTAATACAGGCTTTGCTGCTTGTTCAAAGTCCAAAAAAAAAAATGTCTCTGCAGAGCTTTACATACTTGGTGGTTGTGTTGAAAAGTTGTTAGCAGTTGAAGGAAATATTTTGAGCTGCCATCACTGGCAACAGCATGGCTCTAGCTTACCCCCTGGCTGAGTTATGTAATTAACCTTTCATGGGGTAGATGCTATTTTTGGATGAAATGGCCAATTACATGTTTTTGCTTTTAAAGATATGTTTGAAGAAGGCCAACTGAACTACTTCTCATCTCTGGAGAGTGTTTTCAAAATTAGGGCAAGATCCTGGGCTCTTTCAGGAGGCCCTGTGGTGCCTAGCAGCCCTGGAGTTGTAAGGAAGCAGGGCGGGAGGCCCTTGAATACACCTGGGAAAACCTTGCTCTTCTGTGGGATTCATGAACAGGAGCTGTAAGGCTGCTTTTTGTACATCAAAAACGTGCTGTGGTTAGCTCATAAATGAAACAGGTACTAGAAATCAAATCATAGCAAAATGGATGACTTGGGTGTGTGTAAGGAACAGTTTTAATGGATCTGCTGTTACTTCAGACCTAGTTTGGCCTAAGATGTCCTTCAAATCCTCCCGAGGCAATTCCTACTTTTCCTCTTATGCCAGTGCTAACTTTGTGCTTAACACCATCTATTTTGACTATATCTTGCTTTCCAGTACTACTGACCTGCTCAGGGTCACGGGCCTTCACCACCTCATTTGTGAGCTACAGAAATCAAGTATTTTTTTATCCTAAAGGCACTGCCCTTAAGAAGATCCGGCTAGTAAAAATACTGCTTTGTACTTGTTACACCTCTCACAAAAACTGCATCAAAGCTGTTGTATGCTATGCGGAGAGTGTAGCCTCGGTGCTTTGATATTTAACATGACCAGTGATCTGAGTGCCTAACGCTCCAGGAGAGGCTTCTGGGGCCCAGCAAGCTTCCTGATGCTTGTCACCAGAGCATGGAAATTGGTGAAGAAGGTAAAGAATGTTTAGGGCTGGCATGTTAGGATGAACTTCCTCAGCAAACCTCATCACTTGCTTCCCATGTGAAAGTCCTGTGCTGATCCTGCTTTTTTTTTTTTCCTCTTAAAAAAAAAAAAAGAGCACAGCAGCTTTTTGTTTAAAGTATGCGTGCTTTGTTCTTGGAGACAGACAGTAGTTGGCAGTGTCTTGTGTCACTTTCAGAAGGCACTTGGCTACTGGAAGTGATGAGGACGTGTATGGAATACACATTGTGAAAATCCAATGTGACTTAACCCTTCAGCATTGACTAAGCTACGTCATTTCCAGAGCAGTCTCAAGCTGGCAGTGTGTGCCATCTTTTTCCCTATGTAAAAACATTCTTCTCTTATGAAGAATTCTCAAAAAAAGCTTCAACCATTCCTGAATTGTTGAAAAAGCTTCTGTTTCACAGCTCTTCCAGGGCTGTTGTCATAACCATGAAGTCTCCTCGCTGTGTGAGGATGGTTGATGCTGGTACGCTGCTTTAAATCCACATGGAAAGATCTCCGAGAAGACTTTGACTTAGGGGATGTTTAACCAGCTTCCTAGTTTGCTGAACGTTCCCTCCACCTTAACTAATGATGGTGGGAGCTACTGCTGTCTTGTGTCAAGCACAACCTTTTCTATCCTTTGGAGCAAGAATGAAAGATGTTCTGGGCTGCATAATAAAACTGTTGTCATCTTTCTCCTCTGGCTGCTTTCATAATAGAACTATCCCCTTGAGTCAGCCATACCAACCTGAAGTGCCAAAAAGTATCTAAACGTAACAAGGGTAGGAAAACCGAACTTAGCCTAAAACAAAGGTATTGGCCAGTGATGCAAAACTTTGGAATAAGGTCCAGGAATATTAATTCCCAGAGGGAGAAAAGTCCTACAGAGCCACAGAAGAAATAGGGCAGGGAGGAGAGGATTATTTTTTCTTGGCAATGGTTATGTGTATGTTCTCCTCAGATGCAGAATAGAAATCTGGGAGGTACATGTTAGCACTCTGTGACTGTAAACCTTTGTAGTTTATGCTTTGATCCTAAGAGAAGCCGTTAGCTGGGTAAATGCTGGTTACAGTTCACTGGCAGCACATTCTGATTTTCAGTTGTGCCCACTTCCCAGTGAGGCGAATTAAGACCGATCAATGAAAAAAAGTTAAATGGACTACAAACTGGGAGGAGTGGAGGCAGGGGAAGGGGAAGAGTGGGCTGATAAAGTAGAGTAGACAGATGGAAATGTGTATTGGTTAGCTTGTTTGGGGGGGCAAGAGAGGGTTGTGTTTTTTTTCTCCCTATTTAATGGAAAGGAAGTATTGGTTTCCTTTGGAAATTCTGTTGCAAATCTTCCAGGAACCAAAATGAAAGGAAATAGGTGTTTCCTTTTTCTTAACACCAGCACATAGACGTTACTCTGTTTTTTCAATCTGAAATACACCCCAAGCTTGGTTTCTGGAGCTGACAACCTGGCACATGGATTACCGATGTTAAAAACAGGAGCTGGATTGCGTGAAGGCTGGTCAGGAAAGCAGGTTTGGAACAGTTGCTGACTCGTGTGCAGGTAGCGGTCCTGCTGTCCCAGATGAGTGGAACTGAAGCGGCGAGTGCCCCAGCTGTTCAGGTGGGCTGTGCTGGGGCACGCAGCATCTGCGCGTCTGCCCTGCCTGCCGCAGCAGGGCTTCTGGCACCCGTGATTTGAATGAGCTGTGCCGGGAAGAATCGCAGTCACAGGGGCTTTTGGAGCACAGCTCTGTCCTCCTGCCTTGTTTGTAAACTGCTAGCTCTGCTGGCGTGCCAGTCGGTGGGGCTCCGAAATGTTGTTGCCACCAGCATTTTGTATGGCCAGCCTCAGCCAGCAGCTTGAGGTACTGCTCCTGATTGCCATCCAGCCCTCGGAGCTGGGGAAAGTCAATGCTTTCGCTCTGCGTGGGTTCTTTTAATAGCTCTCCAGCCTGAGTCGCCTGTGCTTGCGTGACTCCTCCGAAGCACTGGCTGCTGCTCTCGCGCAGAGACTATCATACGAGTGATTTAGCCAGCCCAGGAAAGACCATTGCATCTGGCACAGCTGCTCATAATAACAGCCCTGATACATTTCCACAAATTTACCTACTAAGATGCATTTGCATTTATTTTCTTGTTCGTGTCTTCCCAGAGTAGTTACTAATAGGTGCATCCTTGCATTTTTAAGTGAGCGAGGAGGGCTTCACAGTGATCTGTCCTGGTTTTGGTGCTAGCGGGTATTTCTGTTAGCAAATCTAGGTGATGAAAAGGAGCAAGTGCTTCCTAAATTTCAAACAGCAGCGCGCTGGGAGGAGTAATGGATTTAGGCTGAGAGGCTCAGGTTTAAGGGAACTCAGGCAAGGTGGAGATCTAGTCAAGGAGGGGAGTGAGGGAGGGTTGGGACAAATCCACGGTGCTGTTGAAGGTAGGTGAAAATGCCCCAGACAAAATGCAGGGTGCAGTAAGGCAGAAGAAGATCAAATGTATGCACGCAGGATGGGGAAGAATCGTGGTGCTGGGGTTCTGGTTAGGAATGACAGTTTGCTCTAAGTCATACGCTAAACGTGAGTCATCGCCTTGTTGCAGAGGTTGAAAGAAATTGAGCAGAAAAGGGGTGCTCAGCAAGTAAGGGAATAAAAAGTTATCTATCCCAGCAAGATGCGGGAAGTGTTCTTTCTGCTCTGCTTGGTGCTGTTTCTGCTTCTGGAAGGTGCGCTGCAAGGAGGGTATTTGTTGGGTAGGGTTCAAAGAAGCAACAAGCGATCAAAGATCGAAATAATGCGTACAGTAAGGAAAGAGTTTGCACTGCTTAGCTTGAAGGGAAGGTGTGAGAAGAGAGGAAGATAATTTTCATATATTTTAGGAGTCCTTGCAAAAAGAAAGGACGTAATCTGTTATTCCTGGTCATCCTGGATAATGGAATATAATGGACTGAAATTGAGATGGAGAGCAAGGTTAGATAGAGAAGGACGTTTTTGTAATGCCAAGAACAGTTAGGTACTGAAGTAGATGGCTGGGAGGGGTGAAGATCTTCCCTTGCAGGCATTTTCAACAACAGGTTATGCTGGTGATGACGAGTCAGGCACCAATAGCCTGTCTGAGACCATTAGAGGTTGGGGCTAGCACAGAGTCTTGCTGGTTTTTAACGTCAGTGTGACAACCCCAAAACAAAGCTCAGGTGGGGAGGATGCACAGCTGGCAGGAATGATCCAACTCTGAACCAGCTGTGCTGCTGGAGCTAGATCTGAGGGGATAGAGGTTAGACTGGATGACCCCTAGGAGACCTTTATAACCTGAGTTATTACGAGGTCTGCTTGACCTTGGCCAAGTTTCTCTCTCCTTGTGCCAGGACTGACATGCCAGCATGTTTCATTACTAAATAATACCAGTGTTTGCGTAAGATATGCAGGGGTTGCCCTTTATTATGGTAAACATCCAATCCCTTAAAATACACAAATTGTTTGCTTGTATTTTAGCAGATTTACTTCACCTTTCATTGTTAATGCCCGCTGACCTTTCTATGGCTAGGAACCTTTAAAACACGCTGTTAGAAAAATCACAAAGATGCTTGTTTTTATTTTTAGTGCCCTTTTTTACCTATCCCACAGTTTAGAGCAGTATCTTGTTCAATAACCCTATTCCTGCTGTGTAATCACAATTTTATTTGCTGCCCGGACAACAAAAAAGCTTTTTCCTTTATCGATGCAATTCTCTAGGATTAGAATCCTGGAAGCTGTTTCTTCTTAGGATGAGACACTGGTAAGTCTATAATTTAGTTCCGTTTATTTATAACGCACTATGTTTTGTTTTCCTGAACATGGCAGAAAGGGAATAGAGAGCGGTTTCCTTGCTCACAGCGCAAGGCTTTACTCCAGCTAGTCTCTGCCTAAAAAGCAGTTCCTCTAGTTGGTCTTTTAGAGCAGTGCTTCCAGCTGCTTTTCTGGTTGTCTCCTTGGTTTTCATGCAGCTTTCTGGCTATTCCTGCAGATGCTTCCCGCAGCCGTGCCACCCATCCATCTAGTAATCAACGGCAGAAACCCTATTTGTGCTTGCAGCACTAGGTCACTTCACTCTCTTGTTCTCAAAAATCATTTGTTCCCTGTGCTCATTGTGCATACTTGTGGTCAACAGCTGCAGTGTGGTCTTCGCATCTCAACATCACGGACATGCAGGTTTCCTCAGGTGCTTCGGGCATGGACAGAGCTAGTTCTCTTTTCCTTTGCAATTTACTAGTTAAATAATTGTGTCAATAAACAGCTCTCTTCTTTAGTTGCACATTCCCTAGAGGAAGAACTGCGGAGGTGCTGTTAAAGAGAGATTTGAATATTACAAGTACGATGGCATCGCGTTTCACTTGAGGTGATGGTGTTGATTCGCAGCAGTATGGGAGTGTGGTGGGGCTTTGATTCTAATTTTTATTTTTATTTTTATTTTTCCAAGAAAGACAAGTTAGAAAGAATCTGTACGTGGAAACCAAGCTTGTTTAACAGTCAGTGATGCACAGAGAAGCATCGGCAGCCTCAATCTGCTTGCAAGTGCAGAAGCAATAACCAAACTTGTACAGTACTTGAATTTTGTGCCCAAGCTGCTAAGAATTTCTAGAAGTTTTAGCTCTTGGAACAGCGTTGTTCATTGTGAGGTGGTTGCACTCTCTGGATCACTGTTACCTTTTGTTAGAGGGATTTTTTCCTAATGTATGAGAATGTGAAACACTTAGCTGTGGGCCTATCATTACTAATCTTACTATAATTTAGGAAACGAGTTTTTCTTGCTGTAGCTTCTGGTTTGTAAGTATATGTTTTGTGGTTTCTGAGGGGGAGGAAAGGATTGATTTAAAGTAAGTGGCTCAGTTTACATGTACAGAGACTCCCAGACAGTTATTGACAATAATGTGGTAGAAACAAATCATGCTATGATTTTCAAAAGCTTTCAGGCTGTCAGAATGGTCGTGGTTTCGTTTTCCTATGTACTTTGTTTTCTGTGCCACGCTGGTCTGCAGGTGAGTTCATCCATCCAAGACCATACAGCATCTTAAAAGTCGAGCCCTGAACGTTCAACAGTGCCTGAGCAGATTATATCAGTGATGATTCTTGGAGAAGGTTTGGGGTACCTGGGTATTGCTGGACATGACTTCTTTTTCTATATGGAAAGCTAGCTGGCCAGATGACAGCGTGACCAGAAATCCCGACGGAGCAGTGATCGGTTGAGCATGCACAGTAGGTGACACCGTTAGGAAGTTTCATGCAAGTGTGGATCTGTGATAACTCCTCACCGAGCACTTCCACAACAGTCCTCGTGCCTTGGGGATGACCCGCAGGGGTCAGCTGCTCAGCCACTGCCCAGCTGCTCGCCGTAAATCGTGCTCAGGAGTGCATGTAGAGGTGCACGTGTTGTGGGTTTTGTTTGCCTGTAAGCGTGAGGGTTAAACATTTTTACTTTGCAAAACGTATCTGGTGATCAGGGAGGCCCTAAGCAGAAATACGTGAGACCTTTCTGCAACTCCCATGTGAAGACACGTGCTGGCGTAATAGCTGTTCTCTCTCCTGGTGGAAATGGGACATACACATTCAGAGCTAGAGATGACCTTTATTAGGTCAGGGCTCGCTTTCCCGTGTTTTCCTCCTGCACGCTGCTTTACTGAGAAGGCAGTTGAGTTGTATGCAATAAATAGCGCAGAGACATTTAAAAATAGACTAATGCTTTGCCCTGTATTTACAATGCATTGCATTAAAACTAACAGTATTTAACTTAGTCTGACAAAGTTTTTATCTTGGAATGAGCTAGAACTGAATCAAAAACTACTACCTTGTGTTTTTGGGATGAGTTGCTTCAGGTTTTGTGGTATTTGAGCTATGTGTCGCTTGCAGTGATCAACGATTTGAATTGGGTAAGGCTGAGAGTTCACCCTCACGCAGGAAAAAAAAGGATGCTAGAACATTCATAATATGTCCCTATGTTTGGTATCTTGTTACAAGCGGTACCAGTGACTAAGTTGTTCTCCAGTGAAGTCAGACTGATAAACTGTTTACTTAGGTGATGAAAGTAGCAGGCTGTGGTTGACTTTTTTTCAAGAGCTGAAGTGTCTTTGCTTCTTCTGTCACAGGCCATGCCGCTGTATCCTTTTCCCTCTGTCACGCCATGGTTCAAATTCGGTGTTCTCGATGGCGCTGTGTTCCTGCACGTGCTGAGGAAGCAGGAATAGGACAGAGAAAGTCCTGTGAGGAGCGGCCGAGGGAGCAGGGGTTGCTGAGAAGGTGTGGAAGCAGCTGTAGGAAAGCAAATCAGCGGAGCTTGCACGGTCGCAGTATCTACGTTGGTTTTTGGGTGTTGCCTCCCCGCCCCGCAATCTTGGCTCTTGCTGGTCACACGAAAATACCAGAGAGCAAGGTGACAAAGGGAGCGCTGCTTCATTGGAAACTCAAGCAGACATTTGCACGCAAATTATGAATATTGGTTTTTGATTGTTCACGCTGCTGCCGGTTAAATTCTGCTTCAAAGCTAGAGCAAAGTGCTTCTGATTGTGCTCACGGGTGTGGTTTTGTGCCTGGTCCTTTTGTGTCTTAGCGGAGAAGAGCCTCCTGGGTCTGGCGAGAATCTGTGCTTAAGCTGTTTGCTCTTATCTGTGCCTAATCTCGTGCACATCTTGCTGTTTGTAGATATGTGTACCGTTATTAAATGCACCATAAAGGAAAAGAACATTGATGGCAGCTTTGCTGTGTTCTTTACTGAGAGCTTATAGATGCATTTTACAAATGGAAATTAAATGTAGGAAGCTGGTGGTTGAGCTTTTTGTGATACAGGGTGTTGCCACTTGTGGTGTGTAAGGGAAACCGTGGAGCTGGTGGCTGATGCCATGGACTCTGCTCCTCACAGTCAGATAAAAAGTTGCACAGCAAATTGATTTATATTCTGCAGCAATGGCCTAAGAGTAACGAGACTCTTGCACCTCTGCTTTTGGTAATTCCTGCACTGGGCTAGACCTTCCACAGAGTGTTTGCTTCCTTGTTACAGAAGAGATCAGTAAGAAAGTTGTCATTGTACCACAAAACCTTAACCCATCTGAAATACAAAAGGAACCGCATCTCCCTGTGGCACTGTAGCATCACTAACTAATGTTGAATAATACTGATGAAGTGCAGTGCAATGGGAAGAAAAAAAAAAAAAAAAGTGTAATTAACCCATTGATTTGAGAAAGTTAAACCAAAACGTTAACTTTCAGCACTGAATATTTTGTACTTTCTTTGTGAAAAGCACAATCTTTCAGCTTCTTATTCAAGTGATACATTCCGATGGCTTTAATCAAGTCTAACTTGAAACCAAGTAGCGCCTTCTCTAACCTTGTAAAGACGTGTTTCTTGCTGCATTTAGACCATTCCTTTTCTTTTACAGTTTAATTTGCCATGATGGAAATTCTGAGCTGTTGAAATAGATTAGTTGCTGTAGTGTTCGCACATGACATAAAATCAAGCGTGTCACCTCCACCCTACCCCCGCCATCAGGGTTTTTAACCTTGTACTTGTTTTTATCCAGGTGGAAGTTAAGTCTGGGAACAATGACAGAAAATGATAGGTTGATTCCATCTTAGAATTGGGATTAAACTTATTTCAGGTGTCCAGCTAGGGTTGAATTTTAATTGCTGTAAATGCTGTAATTATAGTGTGACTGTTGTCTCTAAAGCAGAGTACCTGACTGTGTTTTTCCAAGTACAGTTCTGTGTCTATTGTAATCGTCCTGCTAGCTAGTATTTAACTCTGTCATCACTATTCACCAAATTATAGTTATTTAAAACTCATGGATACTTCCAGAACAAAAGGACCAAACTCTCACCTTATTCTCGGTTCTTAACCAAGACTTTTTGATTTCATGGCTTGAATCAGGAGGTCCCTCGGCTCTGGGCGCCGTGGGAGGCACTGGCTGGCTTTGGTTCCAGCTGTGTATTTAGCAGTGCGTACTGTTAACAACACGGTTTAGTTGTGTAATGACAGCTGGAGAAGGGAAAAGCAAGCTGATTTGGGATTAGTTCGTTTTTGAGTTTTCTAATGCGAGTTATATCATGAATTCAGGGAATCAAATGAGTAACCTTTGACTAAAACTTTATTTAATTTCAAAATATAGCTACAACTCTAGCTGTTAAAGCAGGGAGTTGATGTGGGGGCATCAGATATGCAAAAGATTAAAAAAAGAAAAATTAAAGCGTAGGATGCAGATTCAGTTAATGACTGGCTGTTACCAAGATGTGAGTGACTGGCAGTCATTCAGGCTTTCTCTGATCCTAATTGATTTGGAAATTAGTTAACTGTTTGTGCACACTGGTTTGGATAATAAACACGGTCAAGAAAACGTTTTTCCTGTGAATTTTATGCAGACTTTTACTTCTTTCAAATTCCTTTTCCACTTTTGACTTATCAGATCAACAGCAAGGAAAATCAAGGACCACACTTTCATGTAAATTCTGTTATGGTAGAGAACGCTATTTCAGTACATTGGGTTAGAAGTTCAGTAGCTTATAAAACAGTGGTTTACAGAGATTTTATATATATATATATATATCTTTATGTTTAAAACCAAATCAACAACACTCCATGAATGTGAGACCACTCGACAGCATTCATATTTTGATCAGGTGTCTCAGTATGAGTGCATGTACTTGTCTGTAGAAAGTAGCTGGACATCGTGGGTGATTGAGGTCTGAAGAGGAACATGAGGTGTCACAGATGACTTCTTCTAGTCCAGCTGACCGAATGGGGTTCAGTTACCTAAAGGTAATTACATTTGTTTACACTGCCAGCAAATCTCCCTGAGTACTTGAGGTGAAAGGGTTGTCCCTTGTTCTCTTGTGTCAGGTGGGAAAGAACGGTGTTGTACCAGGGGTGGTTTTGGGTATATTTAATGGAGAAATTGCAGTACCACACTGATGGGTATAGATACATTTATACTGCTTATAAATACATAAGCAGTTAAAGCTTCTTTTCTACATCTGGTTAGAAAGCAGAACAACCAGCTATTCTGTAGTTTTAAGAAGATGCTGTTTTTATGTTGGTAGCAATAACGTATATGAGCTCAAGGATGGAAACAAACCTAACAACAGGATGCAGTGCCTGCTTAGCATATTTCTGCAGAAACGTAGAGTGCAATGATTTGGTTTCATATAAAAAAATAAAAAGCATGCAATGGGAGTGCTTTCAGCTCATGTGCTTCAGTCCCTCAGCGCTGCCGGGAGCGCATCCTGTATCTCAGAGGGTTTCAGTGCTCCGATCCTAACGCCTGCCCCAACGGGAGCTCCATGTTGCTTAAGCAGTAGTATTTCTGCGGGACATGTTAGTCAGAGTTGTAGCATGGCTTTTTAACGAGTAGTTAATTTGAAAAATAATCATGACATAATGAGCTTTGTAACAGCTGTCCCTGCAAATGGCATTTTTGAGGCAATACTGTGACATTGCTATTGACCACTTCCTGGTTTTGGTTGTGTGGTTGAGTCTTGTGCAAGACACGAAGGAACTGTTGAAGTGAAGGTTTTTGATGAAGGCTATTTAAAGGGAATGTGTTTTTTTTTTTTTTTTTTCTTTCTGACACTGTAAAAAGTTAATATCCAAATCACATAACATCAATGGATTGCATGCTCATCTGAGTTCTTGCTAATTTCTTAAACTGAACTTTTTGAGCTATATATATATATATCTAAAGCAGAAGTCAGAATATTTCGCCTTGGTCTGCTTTGCCTTTTGGGAATAGACTCTCTGAAGCTCATATTTATTTCTTACTGTTCCTGTTCGGGGTTAGAGAGGTGTTAAATGCTGATTGCTTATTGTGGAACTCATTTAGCGAATGATTTCAGTGACCTTTTTATATCACTTTCCCTTTAAAGAAGAAATGCCAGCAGAGTTGAGAGTGCTTCTTAGCACTGGGAGTTCTATTTATTTATTTATTTATTTTAAAAGCTGGAACCTAAAAACCTTTGAGGATTAATTTGTCTATAGAGTCCTGGGCACTGTTGTTTACTAGGCAAAGGAGAGTGAATGCTACTTAGGTGAACAGTCAGGGCAGGAGAAAGCAATCGCAAATGTAAGATTTCTTTATTTTTTTCCATTTACTGTAGCTTGCTTTTCTTTCTTTTTAAAAGAAGAGCAGATCGAGTGCTGCCAATTACTCTTCTCAAGCAAATCATGTGTTTAATTATCCTCATTGTCTGAAGCCAATGCACAGACAGAACACCATATGCTTCTGTTGACTTGACCTCAGTTGTGGTTGCCTGAGTTTTCTGATACGTTATTCTTTCTATTCCTTGCCTCAGAAGTAATGTTCAGAGCCTCTGTCAGCCCTCATCAGTTGACATTTGAGAGTGGTGTCGTAGCAGGTTTTATACCTGCATGGGAAATCTTCTCAATTGACCTTTCTGGTTTGATGATTTGTGTATAGAGGCAAAGGTGAGCCTTTGCAGCTGGAGACATTTAAAGCTGTTCTGGCTGCTGCATTCAGCTTTTAAAATGCCCCTTCAGTAAAACATTCAATAGTTCTCACAATTCTAGTTCGGCTTTTTTTGGCTTTCTGATTGCTCAGGATTGTTTTTCCTCCAGGAAAATGTTTTATTCTGGAGCTTTTTTAGCAACAACCTGCCTGAAGCACTACTTCATGCCTCCTTTCTGATGTGCAAGTTGCAGCATTTTTAGTATCTTTAAAATACAAAAATATCTTAATATTAAAGACACCAAAAATGGGGTTCTGAAGTTTTCGGCTGTCTTGCTTTCCCATTTTTTCTGCTTCATTAGAGTAGGGATTTCTGAGAAAGTAGGGGTATTTTTACTTCTTCAAGAGAATATTTAGAAGTAAATTGATTCTGAAGTTTGCGTTTCAGAGTGGAAAGGCTTTACCAGGTGATATTACAAATGTTTATATTCAGATTGCTTTAAAATTTTTAGTGAAAACATCTTCAGCTCCTGCTGCAAAGGAATGTTTAAACAAAAGTATCTGGATGTTGATTGGATCGGGCCCTGGTATTTTCAAAGCAAGCACTTGAGACTTGTGCTAGTGCTTTTCGGATCAGAACAGGAAACATCATTTGTTTACGCAGAGCCTTGAAGTGTGATATGTGAAAAAGCTACAATGGAAAAAATAATAATTCCGGTGGTTTTTTTTGTTTGTTTGGTTGGTTGGTTTTTAAGTTAGGAAAAACTGCAGAATCTTCTCTTAAAAATAAGGTGCTCTTCACAGGGTGAGCTACTCGAATAAGCATTTTTTGAAAATACTTCTTTGTGGAAAACAAGGGCAATAAACAGTAATTCTACCTGATTGTTTGGGTAGATTGAAATACAAGATTGCTGCCAGTTTGAGTAACGAGATTAGAGATAAGAGAATGATTTGAACACTTTTTTTCTGAGGTCTTGGCTTTTGTTCCATGAAGCATGAATCACATTTTTTTTTTTGTGATTAGTAGGATTACCCTACTTTACTGTCTTTAATTCCACAGAATAATATATTTTTAAAACAGTTACATACTCTCTAGTCATGTCAGAATAATAACTTTATCCTGGTTTATGTATGACTTAAACAAAAAAGGCCCAGGATGAAGCGTTCTAACAGGGCTGATGAAATTTGACCTTGAGCAGTTTTGTTAACAGCTTTTATTTATAGCATGTCTGTTGTTAGCATTTACAGTATACCGCTTTATTCTATGATTTGCATGGTTGATTACTTTTCTGCTTCAGATTTTATAACTCGTCATAACTTGCTTATAAAAGGTTTTCATTTCACTTTAGGAACAAGGAAGCTAATTAGCTTATGGGGAGTAGTCATCTGTGATAATGTATTGTAACATTTCAAGGACACCATTTATCAACGTTTAGGCAGGTTCAAGACAGAAAACCAGAACCTGATTTGTAAACACACTTGATTTAATTTTTTGGGCCAATTTTTTCGAGACCTTCTTTGATCATCACTTAGTTTGACATTTTGGATACAAATATGATTTGTACCTACATACAGTTTTTCATCACCCGATCATTACCTCAGCTTGTTACAACATTTTGCCTTTTTTTATAAGCCTAAATGGCATGGGCAGCTTCTGGAACCTCTTTAATGTCTCTCTTCTATTGACAGAGCTTTTTGGCCATGTCTCTGTGGTTGGTCTGATGTTTCCTCTCTTCAGCTGCAATGCTTTAGCCTGCTTCATGGGTATCATCTGAGCACTGGAGTCACTACTAAAGGGCAACCAAAGCGATGTATTGTATTTTCTCAGTCAACACCACTCTGTATTTCTCGTCTGTGTATCTTGGGTGCTGGGTGGTTGTAGAGAGACAGTGAGAGCAGGATTTTGTATCAGAGTATTGAGTATTTACATTTACATATAAGTTTTGCAAAACCCACATGAAATAGGAAGTCTTTGTCAAAAAAAGGTGTCAGTGTTCAGATATTGAAAATCATCGTCAAAATAAATGCTGGCATAGTAAGAAGAGTTTTGTTTGACTGGCTAAGGGAATTCAGGCTTTCCTTTTTTGACTGACATTGAAAATAATTCAGTCTGCCATGTATTAGCATAGCAGGATTTCAGTTTAAAGAATATCTGTGTGTGAGGGACAAAGAGGAAGTAGAGATGTGATAGCTTGTAAGCTGCTTGGATATTATAGATCAGGCATGGTGTAAAAAAACAAGTTGCATGCATCCCTGTGGGAGTGAAGTGCGGGTCAGTGCAGGTATTGTCATCACGTAGCGGATACCGATTTCCTTGATACCGTGATCTGATGGATCACATAAAGCATCTCAGCGAGTTTCAGGGGATGTGCAGAACTTATTTTTACACCTTACATAACAGAAACAAAGAGACTTTCTTGTAATAGATGTGCCAGATGGAATTGCCTGGCATGTTGACAAGTCCCGAGCTCACCGAGGAGCAACATGCCGTTTGTGCTCCTGCTGACCCTACAGAAATCTCAGGGTGGGAGCTCTCTGTCCATGAGGCTTTCTAGTTTGTATCAACGTATAAAGTGACCAATGTTCTTGCTGCAAGTGTAAGAGGAATTAATTCATGACGCTTGTTGCTGACTTGGCATAACAGTAACTGCTGTGTTTTATTTTTGTAATGGGAGTGAGTTGTAGAGTAACTTGGTAGTGAAATGCCTGAATTAGTGTTTACTACAGCGTGTTACCACAAATTCACTAATTTACTGGCATTTCCATAACTTTTCAACAGAGTGTGTACAGAAAAGTAAGGCATTTGTTGTGGAACCCTTTGACTTGTAGCACTTCAGCTGCAAGGTTTTGTTTTGTCAGGAGGTGCAGGCTGTTTTGCTTTTGCTTGAGGCGCTGAGAAGGAACCCAAGGGCTGGAAGAGGAAAACTGGAAAACTATCGCTAGGGTGGGCCATAAACTTGAGTGTTGCTGGATTTGGTAGTGTTGCCAGCGAGACGCCCTTCGTTTGAATAACATTTTGAATATCCCCCTGTTGGATAGAGGAAAGATCCTGCCCCATCAGGTGTCTGTTCTTGCTCCTACCCGTTTTACTAATCGAATATTTGTGTGCAGTGCTTTGTTGCCAGCCAAAGCCTTTTGTCGGTGTGTCAGAAGGCAGTCATTCTTCCTGTTCCCATTTAGTGAACAAAGGGGCTGAGAGGTTTCAAGAGTTCAGTTTGGTAAGAGCAGGAAATATAAATCAGGCCTACAATGTGGCAAAACGAAGCCTTCTGTACTTGCTGTCTTTTATGCGTGCCAGGTCCGTGGCTGGTTATCTTTTTCTCAGTGAGGCAGATCCATTACCGGGGTGCTTAGCTGATTCGCAGATGGAGGGAGGACTCAACTGCCTGCTGTTGATATGGAAAGGTCGTGCAGCTTTTTGTGATTTTTGTCATCCGATGCATCTGCCTTTGGAGACAAGCAGCTGTACCACCATAGAGCTCTTGAGCAGATTACAGTTTGCTAATTTATTTTATTTTTTTAAATACAGTCACCGTAGTTCAATATGTTCTATTTCCAGTCATGGAAATGGCCTGTGATTTAATATATTTGTGAACCTGCTTGATTGATTAGACAAATAACGGCTTGCAAAACTTTCCTGCTTCTTTTTAAGTTGTAGATAGCGCTCCCTTTAGCACACAGTAAATGGCTTTCCTTGAGGAAGGAGTGCAATACTGAGAATTGCTGAAACACTCCTGGTGGTTGTAAGGGTCTTCATGCAATGCTGCTTTCCTCAGTCTCCCCTTTCCTGGTCCCACTGACACCCCAAAAGAAGAGGTTGCATACCGACATGCAGTCATAGATCTCTTGTTCTTGTAGAGTGGCAGGGTTTTCTCTGGAGCCACTGGCTATCAGAGTATGCCTGTTGCAGGCTAGATGGAGTAAAGGTTTGCAGAGATTGTCAGGAAAGCAAACTCCCATTTTTAGATAGTTCCTGGCTCCTTGTCCAATATTTTGCTCATTGTTTTTGAAAGAGATGCTGTCAGAGGCACCAAACAACTTGGATTTTCATAGAGCTTTTATCTCCTTTCTCCAGTGCAACATTAACAAAGGTGGTGTATGCACGTCATCTAAATATGTACTGCTCTTTGTACATCCTCTGCTACTGCCAAAGATCTGTGAACAAAATCTGAATTCTCATTTCAGCATATGTGCAGCTTTGGTCTTGTACTTGCATGCTTTCAGAAATACTGAATTGCATCCACAGCCTGCCTGTTGGATCCAAGTAGTTCTGCAGACTTCTGAATAGTGAATTGGGTATGTTCCAGCGATTGTTGCTTTAATAATGCCAGGGTTTTGACCAGGAATCCTATTCAACTGTACTTTCAGTGTTTTAAGATTTATAATAACGTATATATGGGTTTTAACATAGGAGTTTCAAGTGTGCATTGTGATTGAAGGTTAGGTGCATAGGTTCTTTCTTCAATTCTGACCCATCTCTGTTTCCTTTTTCAGTGGTTCACGGTAAACAAAAAGGCAGACATGGCAGAATTTTGCTGATTCTGTAGATGCCCATATTTCCCTCTGACAGCTTAAAAGGTGTACCCAAAGTAAATTCCAAAGTAAGTCCCTCACTAACAGTTTTAGAAAAATGTTGGTTTTCTTTTTTTTAATGTGAAAAGTAACACAAAAAACCTAAGACCTATTGATGGTTTTAAGAGCACTGAAGCTGATTATCCATAGAATTGTTTAAGCTGTGCTCCTGGGATATTTTTACTATCTCAGTAGGCTCAGTATGTTTTATATTTAGAATTACAATACACCGAGCGTTCTGCCAGTAAAGGTAATTTACCTACAATTTATACTTCTTATGCTATTTTAGTTGTGCTGAGATAATCAGCAAAATACTTTTGTAAATTCCAAGTATAGGATATTTTCTTGTTTCTTTACTTTGATACTATTTTTTTTTAATCCAAAGGGAGAGCTCACTTTGCTCTTAAAAATCATGTGTTGAAGCACACAAACAGATTGTAAGTGTAGTACAGAAAACAAAATGAAGAAACTAGATTTATGATAAGATATTCAGAAATTCCATGTAGAGTTTAGAAAATTGGCATCTGGTTTAAAACTTGGTTTCTGAGCTAAGTTTGGTGCAAAAAATCAAGTGATGTAATCAAGAATGTGGCAAAGAGGAGGATTGATTGAGTTTGTTACTTAGGGTAATGTTGTCCTGTGGGGATGACGACTTTCACAGGAGTTTAACAGGAGAACCATAAACAACCCAGAGAAGGAAGAGTAGGCCAAGAACTGCAATTCCATCTCTGGCCAGAAACTTGCAAACCTTCGCAGTTCATAGAATCAGTTTGATTTGCATTTTTAATTTTCAAAATATTTCATCAACATTCGAGTGAGCTTGTCTGAATTCTGGGTTAGCATATTTAGAAGAACATCTTGCAACAAGGGAAAAAAAAAAGTTGAGAAAACAAACTACAGAGTGAGTTGAAATAGTGTTAATTTTCCAAGAAACGCACAGCATCAAGCCAGCTAAAATATTTAAGTTTTAGCTTCTGGGGTTTTGCTGAAAGTACTAGAGTTTAAAAGAAAATGATGAAGAATTAATGCTTTCAGTTCTCAAGTAATTTCTTAACAAGAGTGTTCTTATTTGAAGTGTAAGGGCCAGTTATTTTTATCTGGTCTTTTTGGCTTCCAGAACAAAGTATGGAAAAGCATCACCTTCTCATATCAATGTAAAATAGTACAGCAACCTAAAAATTAGGACTATATGCTCAAACTATTGGAGACTGAACACTTTACATTTGCTACCACTGCTGTTAAAGAGGGATGTTTTATTTGTCAGAGATCAGATGTTTTTTGGGGTTCTTCCATCAGCTATGTAAGGCCAATAACTTACTGTCTGAATTCCTTCCTCTGTTTCGTTAAATGATTCTAGGTTTCAACATTAGAAGAAAAAAATCATTTATAATATTGTAGAAACACAAATATATTTTTTTCAGAACAGTAATCGCTGGTCTCTGTGACTGTTTCCTTTGTGGTTTTAGGTTCAGAATTTTTCTTTTCACCATAACAGCGATGGAAAAAGTGGTTTGATTCTTTCTGACAGAAAATCAATTTTTTTTTTTTAAGTTTTAGAGAAACCTTTGAACAATAAAATATTAAATAGTCAAATGTTTTTTGAAAATATTGGCTACACTATTGACTTTTTAAAAAATATATACAATACGCATAAGTCAGCTTGCCATACATAAACATTTCAGAAAGACTGCTGTGAATTTCTGGAGAAACTTGTAGAGTCATTTGCAAATTTCCATTCCCTCCTCCTTGTGAGGAAAGAGGTGAGGTTTAAAATACAAGAGAGACTCTACATAATAGAGTAACGTGTGTCTTCACATCAAACTCATAACTTTTTGATGAAAAGATTTTACTAATGTTCGTGTAAATAGAGGTGAAGAAAAAAAGCTGTCAAATGAGTTCATATTTTGGAGAGGGGAAAGAAAAAAAAGAGCTAAGTCAAAGTTTAAAAATAAGACCTTAAAGGTAGTTTTGTAGGCTTATGCCTAAGTACTTAGGAGTGGGATTTGATTTTCTTTATTTTCTTTCAGAGTTTTTTGAGTATTTAGAAACTCTTGCTGCCTTAAGGGACGTTTATTTTTCCAGAGTTGAGGAGAGGTGGGGCCACCAAATGTGGTACTGTAAGATCCCAAGAATTTTCTCCTTCACAGGTGCCTTTCAGTATGAAATCACATTTGATGTTGCTGCAGTTGTGTGGTTGTCTTTTTTTGTTGTTTAACTAGGTATCTGAGCAGTTGATCTATGTTTTGAAGTACTGCAAGTATACCTTTTAAAGAAACTGCTAAGTGCTGTTAGAAACTTAAAATTAATTCGTTTTATTTCAAATCACAGTGAGTCATATTGTAAAACAAGTACTAAAAGAGTGACTTACACATTGATCTCCAAGTACACAAAAAGAATAACGCATCTTTACTAGTATTTGAGATGTGAATATTTCGTATTACCTCAGTTCTTATGAAGAATGAATTTTATTTCATTTTGCATAAATAAGCAGAAAAATTCTTTTAGGTTAGTGGACTTAAAATATGATTATGTCCATCTTGAAGCATCTTCTGATTGTACTTGGCTCAATAATATTGTAACCTAACAAAAGCAGTAATACATTTTTAAAGGACGTATTTCAGGAGTTTACATGTCTTTTAGAGCAGCCTCCTTAACCCAGATGTGTCTGGTTGAAGAAATTGTGAGAAGCTGAGTACTTTGAACCAATTAATTGGTATTTCTTAAAGAAATTCACTTCTGAGGTCTGAAGTAATATAAATGTAATACCAGTACAGCTCACCGGGAGCCCCAGAACTACTTGCTAATACTTATATTGGGAACAAGTTCATGGTGCCACAGCTAGAAGCGTGAGTTCTCTATGGTCTTTGCTCAAGAACTGCTGTGATAAATTATGAAAATAAAACTTCCATTTATGTTATTTTTAAATTTGTTTAAAGAGAAATTCACTAATTACCTTTTTATTTTTGACATTAATTATAATTTGAAGATGTGGTAACGACTGCCTCCTTTGAAAATATCCTGTTTTCAGAAAGTGATTTTTATTGGTAGCTCTTAAAATGACGATTTTCATTCCTTCACATGATAAAATGGCCTTTTCATTTGGCTTCTAAGTTTCTCATGGTTTTAGGAGTAAGAGTTTTAATTGCTGTGGAATTCCAAGGGTCCTGTAATTCCAGTTCTTACTACCCACCTGAATTAGGAAGGTAGAAAAATCTTAATTTCTGCATACAGGCTGAGAGTAAGATATTACTGATTACGCAGTATAGATTTTGCTAGGTGGAGGTGGCAGGAAACTATTGCAGTTCTCCATTCATTCTGAAATAAGTTGTTCCCCCTGGACTCTGCTGCTCCTTGGAGCACCAGAATCATCAGAGCGCTGAGCGTGATGAGTTACCTTGGTGTAAGTGCCTGGAGAGCACCGGTCTCTGCCAAAAATTCATCTTTCAAGTAAAGGAAGGAAGACATAAATTCATCTCCAGGTGCTCTTCTGAACCACAGGGTTCTCTTTGTTTTCCCTGGAGAAATACAGACTCTGCCACTGGGGAGTTTAGCCTTCTGGAAGAAGTAGAAAGGTCATTACTGCTAAGGTCTGTCTGCTGTCTTGTACCATAAGGAAAGGCAAGAAGAGAGAACTGATGTGCTAGGCTGCTTTGGAGGCTATTCACTGCTATAGTAGTCCTTGATAAAACCTTGGGCATGCTTTAGTGGCTCACCTGGTTTTTCCTGTTCAGACAGAAATTGTCAGGGATCTGTATAATCTGCCATCACCTGTTTAGGGGAGGGATATAAGTGTACTGGGTTTACGTGGTAAGGTTTTGGTAGTGAGGAGCTGCAGGGGTGGCCTCTGTGAGCAGAGCCCAGCATCTGCCCCATGTCAGATCAGCGCCAGCTCCAGCCGGCTCCTAAAGGGACCCGCCGCTGACTGGAGCTAAGCGCCAGGGAGCGACACTGGGTGGGCCTCTGGGAGAACTGATTTAGGAAAGGGAAAAACTACTGCGCAACAGCAGCTGGGAGAGAGGAGTAAGACAATGTGAGAGAAGCAGCCCTGCAGCCCCCAGGTCAGTGCAGGAGGAGGGCAGGAGGTGCTCCAGGCAGGCAGCAGCAGTTCCCCTGCGGCCTGTGGAGAGGCCCCTGGTGGAGCAGGCTGTCCCCCTGCAGCCCATGGGTCCCACATGGAGCAGATCTCCACGCTGCAGGCCATGGGTGGAGGAGCCCCCACTGGAGCAGGTGGATGTGGCCTGGAGGAGGCTGCGGCCCATGGAGAGCCCCCGCAGGAGCAGGCCCCGGGCCGGAGCTGCAGCCCGTGGAGAGGAGCCCACGCAGGAGCAGGGGGTCTGGGGGGAGCTGCCGCCCGTGGGGGACCCGTGCTGGAGCAGTTTGCTCCTGGGGGATGGACCCCGTGGTACGGAGCCGTGTGGGAGCAGTTCTTGAAGAGCTGCTGCCTGTGGGCAGCCCCCGCAGAATCAGTTCAGGAAGGAGGCATCCCGTGGGAGGGACCCCACGTGGAGCAGGGGCAGAGATGCATTATAACCTTACTGTAACTTGTAGACATGTCTACAAGCAATCTTTGATTTCTTTGGGTTATCATTGGCAAGTAAGAATGTCCTTCTTGCCAGAAATTCCAGAAACCTTTCCTGGCCATCTCAGTCCTACTGACTAAAGCAACAAGTCCAGTTTCAAGCAGCAGTCTGGATTCACTTGTCAGTCTGTAGTGTGCTTAGCATTGCATTGTGCGACAACATAGCTGTGTTCTGGGTTTGTTGGCACAAAAGCAATAACCATTTGGCTTTAATGAAGAAAGGAAAACAAGGCTGGCAAGGGAAGTGTTTTCAAGAGGTAGTGAACTATATTTTTATTTTTCTTTCCTCTAAACACAGGGCATTTTAGCTAATTATGTTTTCAAAATATAATCAGAATGGTACATCCCAACTACAAAAGAAGAAATATGTGAATAGAAAGAAGTTGGAGTAAATGCAGCATTATTAACAAGAGAAAACCGTAATTCCTTCATTATTCCATGTATTGCTGTAATGCAGCAACAGGAAGAGATGCAAATTGCTTGCAAAACTTCTGCTTCTTTACCCCTGCAATAGGTGAGAAACCAAAACATTATCTCTATGGATGGCAACTGTGTGGTTGCAATATCAATGACAAGATACAAAGTCACTTAAGATACTGTTCAATATCTGTAGATTGGCTAAAGGAGAGTGATGGTAAGCAGATCTGAGTGATCAGTGGGATGAAGGAAAGATGCACAGAACAGAGATGCTTATTTTGGGCAATAAGAGCAGAGGCAAGATATGAACAAATGAGCTGTGGTGTTTCCTTCTCCCTTTGGGTCTTCTTTCCAAGAAGATGTGCATTTATTCCACTCGTTCTTACAATGTATTCAGAGAGGGCTTTCAAGAGACATGACCTGTGCTTTTTTTAAGGCAGTGCTCCTGCCATGCTTTTTAAAACAAAGGGTTTGTTTTAAAAATAGGGCATCTGTTCCAAAAAAGGGACTCAGAATTGCCTTGTGGTGTTGAGCAAGGGGAGCTTAAAGGTTGCTCCTGTCTGTGGCTGTGGTGATGAGGAGCATATCCCCTAGTGCCTGCCTTGCATCCCTGCCTGGTGCAGTTGCTCTTCCCTCTGTATGTTGTGTAAATACTCAGGAAGGTTTGTGCTGGGCTGTGTCCTTGCTGGCTGTATTTCAAGTGCTACATAGCTGAGCAGTCTCTGTCCCTTGTTAGAGCTCTGTATAGTCATTTGTTTCCCGAAATAACCAGTATCATTTTTTTTTTCTCTGTAGAAAAGCTGATTGCATATCAACGGGAATTTCATGCTTTGAAGGAACGTCTTCGTATAGCTGAGCATCGGACTCTGCAACGCTCTTCTGAGCTGAATGCTATCTTGGAGCAGTTCAGGCGTGCAGTAGCAGAAACAAATGGAAGTAAGAATGCACTGAATAATTTTTCAGGTACATACTGTGATTGACCTTTTTTTTTTTTGTAACTATGGACTATGAATATCTCTCTGTTACTGTAGAATAAGAAATTAATACTGAGAAATCTGAGTGAAATTGTTCAGTGGTGCGAATAACAAATCTATGTAATGTGTTGTATCTGGTGGCTGGTTTTCTTTTTCCAATTTCTGTTCTTAACGAGCCACCCATTCTTCATTCTTATGACTTTAGAGAATGAATACTGATGCCATGCTCAGTTTGGAACTTCTGGTTGTTTATTTAGCATACTTGGACAAAAACTTACCTCACTTTTTAAATAGAGCTTGAAGGGAAAAGCGAGCAAACAGTCTTTATGAAAAGGATGAACTTGAATGAATTAAAATGTTTAAAAATCAGATGGATGATTAAAAAGCTTACAGGCAAACTATAAAGTATTGGTTGTGATCTGTAAAATGAAGAGGTAATGCCCTTTTTAATAACTAGTCATTAAGTATTAAATTTGTAAAGTCTTCTGTATTTTTTTTTTATCCATTTCTGAGGCTGATGCTCAAGTTTACTAACAGCTGTGTTTGGCAATGTTAGAGAATGCCTTCACACTACTCATGAAATTGTTAAAGTTATCTTTAAAATCATGCTCTAATTGCTTTAGTTGCTCTGATTTTTCTAGATGGACAGTGAATAACAAATAAATATAAACTTTCTGACCAGAAGTCTGATTTGGTCATTTGCAGAAATGTCACTGTATTGGCCTAGTGAGGATAAGAAAAACAAAGATTTTTGCAAATCCAAAAGTTGGATAGAAGTTTTAAAATCTGTTGTCTAGGTGCATTTGTGCAATGGATTACCATCTTCTATAACTTTAAAAAAAAATAAAAATTGAGGGTTATAAATGTAGACCCTTAGTGCTGAGATTAATATTGTTCTGTTATTAATAAGAATTGCTCAGACACTGTCCAGCCTGAACTGTGTAGTTCCTTGGATCTCCAGGAATGGTATTCAAAAAGGTTACATTTGACATAGTCTGTGATTCTTGTTTTCCTCTTCTGTGTGTATCTTTCTGCTAAAGTAAACAACTATAGAGGAATTTGTGTAAATTTGATAGTGGATTTACAATTGGATTTACAATGTGCTATTACCAGATGCATTTCTAAAAGTGAGTTAGCTTGCTTATATGTATGCATGGTAGTCATAGAGAATTATTCTCTCCTGATGCAGCTGAAGTTACTGATTCACATTTTTAACATTTTACATCTCTGGATCCCAACTGCCTGTGGAGCATCCTTTTTTTTTCCATGTGGAGCTGTGATTGGGAGTCAGCTGAAGTCTGAATTCCTGAGATTTGTCCTCACGATTTAGGATTAGATCAATTTTGCTAAGTTTAATGTACTTAAGTATACTTAATACTTTGTACTATTTGCTGTCTTTGAACCTGGGAGAATTCTGGATTGTTTTATGTAAATCATCATTCATTCGTACAACGAGGGTCATATTTTGAGGGACTATTAGGCCCATTTTTTTCAGTTGAAACTAAAGGAAATGTTAGCAAAAAGAAAATGAAAACTTGTATTGGAATCTATCAAAATTAGCATTTCTACTTACAGCTATTTTCAAAGCATTTTTCAAGATCAGAAAGTGCTATGAATTGTTTCATTGCCTTCCCCCCTTCAAACAAACAAACAAACAAAAAACACCACAACCCAAACAAACAAATCCTCCTAGCAAACCAAAAGACAATGTGCAGGCAACCCTTCTGTTTTTGTTGTAGTTGTGCTCAGAATCTGAAAGGAGTGACATTTATGGAATTACTTTAGGCACTTCTGTACAACTCAGATTTTCTTGGAAACCTCGAGCCCAGTTTCTCCCTTATCTTATGAACCTTACAGTATTAAGTTTTTAAAGGCCCATGTGCTATCATATTGCTTGCCTGAAATGAGAGCTGTTTTCACACTTGATGTAAGAAAATTAACACGTAAGAAACTGTTACTTGCAACTTTATGAGAATCAGCTGGGTATCCTGAGAGGCAGGATTCTCTAGAGAAAGCAAAAAATACTTTAAATAATCTAGTGGAATAAATTAAATTCACATTAGTGTATGCTTTATTGCAGAAATACTCCAAATCTTGATTATATATTTAATATTAATTTTGTATCTGTATGTACAATCTATCCAATATGTATTTATAGTTTTGAAAAATTTGCAGTAACAATACTACGTAGTGATGACTCTATAGGAGTATGTAAAAAATAATCTAGGTAAACAGACCTGCCATTTTGATCTGCTGGAGGGGAAAAAAAAACACACAAAACCCACTAAATAAATGGAGCATTCTTTATTTTTGTAATTAGACACTGTAAGCCTTGTGTGATCAAGTGAGTATTAAGTGTATCTGGAGGAAACTAATTTTCACCATTGTTTACTTCAAAATTTAAAATGAGAAAAGATCTCCTTTGTACACAAGATACAATGCCTCAGTAAAATGGATCATTTCTTCCTTTTTTTTTTTTTCAGTTTAGATCAAGCTGTGAGTCTTATATGATTTACCACTGTATAAAACTTTTTATTGTTTGTTTTTTCTGCATGACTGACTTCATGTGCGTTTGCAGATGAGACACTGAAATTGTTAAAAGAACTAACAAGTAAAAAATCTCTTCAAGTGCCAAATATCTATTACCATTTGCCTCATTTGTTGAAAAATGAAGGAAGCCTTCAACCTTCTGTGCAAGTTGGCCTTGGAAGGACAGGAGGTAAGCTGATAGAAGGTTTGTTTTATGTTTTATATCTGGAGGAATTTCTAGTTCTTGTAATACAGCATACTGCACTGCTTAGTAGATCAAGGACATCTCATTTAACTTGTGTGATATTGATATGTCTCAGAATTCACACTGAATCCAGGATGAAAGGAGTTTGGCTTCAGCTTTGCTCTTTCTGTATAATCTCGGTCACGCCCCACCCCATGCTAAGCTCCGCATTAAGAAGCATTTAGTTTGGATGAATTTTTGTAACTAAGTAAAAGAGAACAAAGCACAGAAGTGTTACAGCTTCTGAACTGCTAATGGACATACCCCTTGGGCTTTTTTAGATTTGTGTGGCAACCATGCATAGACAGAATTATTTTAGAGTTGGTCATAAATTCAAGTATAATTTAGAGTTGGACACATTAAGATAATCAGATAGAATTACATCAATAAAATGTGGACACTGGTTGGAGGGGAAGAAATAAATATGGTGCTGCAATACAGCTGATCCCCTTTTCTTTTTAATCCTCCCAAATTCTGAACTTTGGTCATTAGGATAGCTCCACTGAATCCCACTCTTACAGCTCTAGAAAATAGTTAGGCTGAAGCCAAACCAAGCTGGTGTACCTCAAAGCATATGTATGTGTTTCCAAGCATGAAGGCCCCACCAGTGAATCCACAGGCATGCCTCTGTGTCAGATGTGTGGGCTCAAGCCATGAGGTTACTTTTCTGACTATAGACACCATTTGTTTCAAAGTTGTTAATCAGGTAGGCAAATGTTCATATTCCTTTATTGCTTTAAGTGAAGCCTGTATTATATTCCACTGGGAATGTATGACAGAAGTTTGAAGTCAGAAAACAGAAACTGGAGTCAGGTTTATTTAATTAAAAAGAGGGAGAAAAATGAGTTTAATTTATTTTCCTATCTTCTCCTTTCCTGATCATGATGCTTTTTGAGTGTTTGTTTTAAAAATTCAGAGCTCACTAATGTATAGTTGCTAGGTGAAGCAGGTGCTGTAAGTAAGGATAAACAGAATTTTTAATAGTTGTTTGATTTTTATATATATGATCTGGTAAATCATTTCACACAGGTGGCTCAGAGCACTGACTGACTTCATGAGGTCTGGTCTATCCTTTTATTGTGTTCCTGTTGTTACCTGCTGTGTTTACAGTAGGTTGCCAGCCCTACGTGCAGAGTGGGGTGAGGAAGAAAGAAGACTATGGTGAAATTTAAGGAACTTAGGAGTTGAACGGCCATCTGAAAGATGGAGTTAATACCATTGTAGTATGGGCCAAAATGCTTTGCATTTGAGGTACTTTTAACAGGGATGAGAGGCTTGAGTATGGAATTCTTGGGCTATCCTGATGACCTGCGCTTGTTTTTCTAGAAGAACCAAAATCTCATGCAAGGGAAGTAAGAATTTTTAACCAGAACAATTTTAAAAGACTTCTGAGGAGTTAAAAATAAATACTTGAGTTGTGAAGAATGATTATGCCAGCTTGAAAATAAACCTAGGTTAGGGAGGTTAATCATTCTGTGAGTCGTGGTGCAGCCTTACCTGATTAATATCATGGTTGTTGATGATTACCTCTGCAATAGCCTGGCATGTTTAGGATTACATTTTTTTGTTTGTGATGTTTGCTCTGAGCATTGGTGGTGATTATGTTAATCGTGTTCCTGTTGATGGGTGTTATATTTTTAAACTATTTTAAATTACTGCTATCTCAATCTTTTAACTCCTTGCATTTCTTAAGTAATGCTTTACTATGAGACAAGCTTTTTGTTTTCATTCCTGTGTATGAAATTACTGAAAGTACGTTTCTGTTTTGTTTCATTTCAGTTTCCATTGTAATGGGAATACCTACAGTGAAAAGAAAAGTCAAGTCTTATCTTACAGAAACTCTTCACTCCCTTATCGATAAGCTGTCCCCTGAAGAAAAACTGGATTGTGTTATGGTTGTCTTTATAGGAGAGGTAATCAAATAAATATTTTTATATGCTTTCTAACCTGCCTTTAGTCACAAGTACTATTCCTTTCAGGAACTGATGAGAATCTTCTTTTTCTTCACAATGTAAACAGATGACTCTGCCTCCATCTCCTTTACATAGAAGGAAAAGTCTTGTTTCTCTGACATAAACAATTGTGAAGAGCCCAGCCTTTTCTATTTATGAAGTGGGCACAGATTCAGTGGACTGCTTATTTTGCACATCTTCTGATGTTATACATAATGATTGAGATCTGCTAATTATCTTATTCCTTCAATATCAGCATGGTGCCTAAGGGTCTATGGTATGGTAGGGAGTTTTTTTTCCCCTTCTCTTCATGCTCCTTTTTAGTCAGTCCTTCCTCGGGTTGGTGCTGCAGCTGGGGAAGTTAGGTACAGATTGTTTCTGACTTTATTTTTTGGACTTCCTGGACATTAGAAGTCCAGACCTTTTAGATGGACTAACTCAAACTGTTTTCAGTTGGACTGTTTGGTCAGTTTGACTCTTGATTTAGCTGAAAGCTTAAGGAAAATGATTGCTTTCAGAAGTAATTTTGTTGGCTGCTGTGAGTTGTGTATACTTATTTTTTCTTAAGAGTCTGAAATGGAATGGGGGATTGTTTTTATATGTTTGACCTTCAGCCATCTAACCATGTAGTGCTCTGTTCAATCAGTGTTTCGTGAATCCCACAGAGGAAAATTTGAGACCTCTAGTTATAACTGTGAACACCATTTTAATCTTGTAAGCCAGTGTCCATTCAGCGACGATTAAGTGAGAAAACAGCATGCTAATATATCTAGTTCTATTAACAACAGATTTTTACATCTTTATTCTAGAAGTTTATAAACTCTTTTGCTGTACCTGAGACTGACCCTTATAGTCTTCTAATATAAATCGCTCTGGTTTGTTTTTTTTCTGACAGTGAGTCACTCAAAAACAATGAGTCTAATAGGTAATGCTTTTTTCTGCAGAAAATGCTCTTAAAACATCTCTTGGTTGAGAATATCAAGTGATCACAATTCATTTAGGAATTACTGGAGCAATGGCTTTCCTTCTCTGTACTGATTGGAATAATTTTATTGCCTTTTAATATGGCTTCTTTTCAAGGTTTAAAACTTTCAAGGTTTAAAAGTTCCATTTTGTTTTGCTTAAGGAGGTCTGAGCTGTGAAGACTGTGTTATCACTGGATTCTCAGTCTTCTACAAATCTTAGAGTAGGAGTGAAGAGAATCCACACCCCATCCCCAAATGCACAAGTTTCCCTTGTAACCTTAGACAACCCATGTAGGTATGCTTGAGTTTTCCACAGACTTGTGTGTTTTACTCTAGAGGGGGACCCTCTGTATATTTTGAATATGGCTGTTTGAGAGGAGCACGATGTACTTACTCCCATGTGGGCACAGCAAGCCATGAATATTTGGGAAAATCTGAAGAGCCTAGGTTTGGATTCTTGTCCCATTATAACCTTTCTCTCGTTTTGCATTTCTTTTTTCCATCCAATTTCTCCATTTGATTTTGTCTCCCCTGCTTTACTATTCCTTTTAACATGCTTTATATTCCCTTAAGTTCAATATCTTATAGTTTGTTCTGTAATTGCTACAGGAAACTCTTACAGCGAATAATATGGTATAGTAAATACATATCCTGAACCGTGCTGTGTTTTTCTCTGGGTTATGTTGTATTTTCCAGCTTGCTTTTGCAAGATGGATTGTTTAATAAGCATTTTCTCTGGCTACTTGAAGGAAAATCTATTCCCTTCATGGACTTCTGTTTGTTCTTAAACAAAAGGAAGGGCTTTTACTCTAAGATAGCTTTGACTCTGGGGTTTCCTAGCCTAAAATGTGTTAGACTGTTGCTAGCATTAAAGTGTGCATTAATGAAGGCTATTCAAAAATACATTAGGACTTTGATCAACTATGCCTGTATTAAAGACGATGGCAAAAGCCTCTGAAAAATGGTATGGCCTCTGCTAAACATTTGTGCAGCTCAAGTACAGCAAGAAATGCTCAGTGTGAGGTTAGGTAATTTTACTAATAAATTTAAAACTACTGTTTGTGCTGTCTATATAGCTTGTACCACCACCACCACCACCAACAAAAGCAATAATTACAAAATTATTTTTACAAGAGAACTATATGAAAAGTGGCATTTTGGAAGGATCGCATGAGTATTTTCTTGCTGACTCAAACTAAGAAGTTGAACTGACAGTGTTCAATAAGCATTGCTGGGAGACAGTCATAAGTGATAGTTTCTTTGCGCTAAGCATCCTAAAACTTCTTTAATGAATATATATTTTTTTTCTTTTAACAGTTCTATCTCACTTCTGTCTTACACATTTGACTTTTTGGAACACAAGTTGAAAATTACAGTTAATGGCCTTCTGCAAACAGCATGAACAGTGTAAGCAGATAAGCTAGTAAATATAGGTGCATTATGGTTGCTCAATAAAGAGATCTGCATATTCAGTTACTGTATGGATATTTCTCAGTAATGTGATTATACACAGTAAATTTCCATACTGAAAGTTCAAGGAATTCTAAAATATCTCAGTTGAGGTGATACCTAATCACCAATTTAAATAATTACTAGAATTGCTTGACAGTAAACTGTGCAATTGTCCCAGTAACTGACATATGTCTGTGTTCTCCAATTTGTTAAAATAATTTTATTGCAGAATAATTTGCAGGGATTAATTAGGATGACTAATAAATAGGCATGAATCATTATAAGTCTATACTTAAAATCTTTTTATTCCCCTTGACTGTGTAGTTAGCTCAAATGCTCATCAGGTGATTTGAAATAATTCATCTCTCACCAACCTGGTTTGTATGAAAACCTTTCTGAAGAAACTATAGGCTCTTGTTTTAAGGAACCATGAACTCCACATGAAAATGACTGTCCAGTTTTTTATTATTATTATTTTTTCATAAGGATTGCAAATAACAAGGGAAACAAGGTTTTGAAATACTTTACGTAATAGAGGAACAACAGACATAAATATGTATGAGAGAAATTAAAATATTTTTCTGGTATCTAAACAAGATATTTTTTCATATGAGTTCTCATTTACCATGAAGAAAGTGCATCTTAGGCTTGTTCTAAATATATCACAAATTATCGTCAGTCCACTTCATTAATCAGTGACTGTGCTTAGCACAGTCTTTTGTACAAACAGTAATCAATGTATATTGGAAAGATCGTAAGTCCTTGATTTGACCAAGAATATCAAAAAGGCAAATCATTTCAGAAAGAATCAGAAGATACTTAGAGCTATGCAAAAGTATTTTGCTGATATTATATACGACTGATTACATCTGATTGGGCAGTAATTGTCCAGCCATTTGCTCTTGGAGCACCAGTCCACGTGCTATGCTTTCTCACACATTGCTTATTAAATCTTATACTGTTGTTTCACATGTAACCCGAGCATAAACACACGTGTACACATATGTATGAATGTTTATATATTAAATAAATAAATTAAAGCTAAACAAGGCTGTTATGCTAAATAATATAATTATTACTAGGTAATTTTAAGGGCCTGCAGATGTGGTAACCTATGTTTTGGATTCAAAACCAGTCAAGATGACCGCAGTTAGAATTCTAGTTAGAATGTTAGCTCTTGTAACTAGAGGGCAGCTTGGCCTACCAGTTAGAAGCTGAGATACCTACTTAAACTGCTGCTGTATTCTCAGCATCTTTAGCATCTGAAGAGTGTGGACTGTTGATACTGTGCATCATCACGGGACTTTACATTCCTCTTTTCATAGTAATGGCTAGCAAAGTTTCATATCGGATATATAAAAACCTTTCTTAGATCTCAGAGAAAATTTTTGACAGGAGTTTGAAACCTGCCCTGGACCTGAGACAAATTGAGTGTCTCAACAGAAAGATGAAATTGTGCTTTTTTCTCAAGCTCAAGATTTGAATGACTGAGATGCTTCTCTCTAAGATACCTTTTGAGATGCTCCAGGGCCACAGTTACTATCTGATGTTTCCCCAAAGGGAACATCACTGTTCTCACCAGTAACATCTAGAGCATCCATTTGTGAGATGAAAAGTAGCAGTAATAATCTTAGTTCAGAAGCTTTATAGTAGGCAGGCGACTTTGTACCTGGATGACAGACTAAACTAAAGCTGTACTAACAAGCTAGTTTAGGACAACGTTCTCAAATTTTACTACCGTGGTCTGCCTTGGCCTAAAGACAATAAGGACAAATTCCTTCTGTCCTCCAAGTAAATGACACAGTTCATTGAAGTGTGCTTTTGATCGTACACAACTGCTACCTACGTTTGGCTGGAAAAAACAGACCTTCTAGACCTTTCCAATGATATACAGGCTCACCCAAGGACACGAAAAAATGTCCCCAGATTTCCAGGCCACATGTTCTGCTTTCTTTCAGACTCTACAAAGAAGGCTTTGTCTGTAATACACTACAAAGTTAGTTGAGAGCTATATCACGTTAACATGATTTCCACCTAAATGTAGTGTGTTGAATTGTCCCTTAACTTTTTGTTCTGGCTGGCCTTAAAATCTAAACTAGTTCTCTGATGTGGTGCTGTGGTTCAAAGCACAACACCTAGGGACTTGTGCCTTCATGACTGAGGAGGTGGCATGCAGGATACGAGGGTAGGGACAAATTAGAGTGGAGTGATGGAAGAATAAACTTGTATTCCTGATACTGCTGTGAAAGGCTTTGCATTGTGAAACCCTGTCCATTAGACTTTTTTTTTTTTTTTCTTTGTAGGTTGTTCTCCTTCTTCCTGTATTTAAGGCGAAACTGCTGCTTCAGATCTGAAAGCAGAAACTGTATTCCTGAAATAATCTTTTTCAGCTGTATTGGTTGAACTTTAACAGATACTGTTACCTTTATCCACAGGCTTTGTTTATATCCTTACACTGTTGAAGCCACTGGAAACCATTGCTGCACTTAGGGCTTTTTCACTGCATAAATCTTCAAAAATATGTCTGAATACTATTTTAGTGAATGATTTTTTCTAGGTGAATATTAAGGTCTTGTATATAGGTAATCATATGCATATGTACTTTCACCATTTCAAGACAAACACAGGTTTACTTTGCCTTTTCTGGAGGCTGTTCAGTTTTGCATTGCTTGTTATATAAAATGCATTGTAAAAATATTCCACCCCTATTCTACAAGGATGGCGAAAGATCTGATAAAATTGTTGAAATGCATAAGCAATTAAATTACTTTTTTTTTTGGGGGGGGGGGGCCGGGGGATTCTTGAATAAGTTAAGACTGATTTATAGTAGACAGTCATTTGAGAATTAAGATCTGGACAATGTGACAGACTAGATAAACCACGCTGTTTAGAAGGTACTGTATAGCTGATGTCTGAATTCTTCACTGCTTTCCCTGCAGCTTCCCTTCTCGAATTTATAGTATTTTGATAGTTTTAGTGCCATCTTTAGTCTATTTGCACTTCTCTTCCTAAAACCAACTCTTAATGACAACTGAAATAGAAATTTAATCCAAACAGATGTTTGGTCTGCTGAGGTAAGATTCAACATACTCACCAAGATTGGAAGGGACCTCTGGAGATCATCTAGTCCAAACCCCCTGGTCAAAGCAGGGTCAACTGCAGTAAACCTGTGCATTTTGCAGAGTATTTCAATGTGCATCTTGAAAATTACAGCTTATTAAAAAAGTTAAGCTTGGTAAGTCAAGCTTCCAGAACAAGAAAATCACAGAATCACAGAATGGTTTGAGTTAGAAGGGACCTTTAAAGACCAGCTAGTTACAACCCCCCTGCCATGGGCAGGGCATCTTCTACTAGATCAGGTTGTTCAACTGCACTGCTCAATTGCTTGTACATGGTTTCATAACATTCCATCATTTCACCTGCTTTTTTTTTTTTTTTGGGGGGGGGAGGGTGGTTCTACTCCATTTGGTGATAAATAATACAAAAATGAAGTGCTCATTAGCCAAGTGTCAATGTCGATGCATACAGTTTAATTTTGTATAGCAGCTGCTATTTTGCAGCACTTTATTTTGCCAAAGTCCAGTGTTCAGCACTTCTGCTCACTTGTGGTGTGAACGTCATGGAAATTGGGATAAGACTATTGTTCAGTGGCAAACTATGGAAAACTTAAATTTTAAGTGATCTTTCTTGTAAGAGTAAAGAAGCTTTTTCAGGAAGAGTGGGACAGAAAATAAAACATGACAGGAATCCCATGCTTTATGATGGAATGTAGTTGCCTGAAAGTCATTTCAGTGTTTTTGCTTTTGGCTTTACCATGTCTTGTTCATTCTGCGGTTTGATGCGAAACACTTGTGCAGTTACTCTACCTGTGCATCAACCAAATTCCTGTCCTGTTTGGACTCACTGTTACTTCTTGTTTAGATTTTATATATGTGGGTTTGAACTGTCTCTATCTGTGGTGGTATGGATGCAATCTGGATGCCTCTAAATGAAATTAAGAGGCAAAATCTGAAATGAAGACAACATTTTTCATGGAGTGCATAGCTAAACTGTGAACCATGCTGCTACTGGATATGGTGAAATACAAGTGAGTAAATAGGTTCTGGAAGGCATTAAGCAAATTCACAGAGAACAGATACAGAAGGAGTTATTGCATCTAATGATATGGATGCCACTCAGGCCTAACAATTATAAATTGTTAATTACTGAGAACTGGGAGGTAGATGAAAGGAAGGAAGATTTGTTCAGTACATAAGCTGTTTATTACTTTTTTTTTTTTTTAATATATTTTTCTGAACATTTACTGCTGGCTAAGATAGCACATAACTTTTGGTGCAGATAGACCTTTGTTCCGTACTGCCATGGCTTTCCTTACATTTTGAGAAGCAGTTCACCTTCTGTATGCTTGAAGGTATTAAATAGATAGTTGGTTCTTAAAACTAGAAATCTTTTGCTCTGACAGTTGGTTACCCATTAATGAGAGCATTCTAACCTGTTGTTTTGTCTGCTAGCTAATATATTCTACTGCTTTGCTATGTGCATCTTCACTCATAAAATCAATAAAATTGGACTTCTGTTCACTGCTGCTCTTGTTCTTTGTGCATTTGTTATGAATAACAATGTTTGTTCAGACAAATCTTAGAATAATTGCAAATTTGAAATATGGCCTCACATAAAGTAGAGAAGGTACTTTAGGCAATTGTAGAGCAGCATCTTACAAAAACAGGAAAATTGAGAAAGACACTGACTCTGAAACTTTTTTTTCCACAATGGACTCCAGTTTTTCTTTTAGAGATTCATCAAAGCACTGTGTGTGTCATCAAAATAGCTGATATATGAGTTAAACCTTAGGTGTTGCCAGTTCAGGCTTATGAAACACCATAGATTTCATAAGCTAAAATCTTTTTATCATGCTGAAAGTTTAGGTAGGCTCAAGGGGATACTGGTGAGGTCCATGGAAAAGGAGTCCACCAAGGAATATTTATACAAAATCACACCTGTCTTGGGAAGTGACCTGAACTGAAGGCAGTCAGAGTATGGATAGTAGCAGGAGGAAGTACTGTGTGTGCTTGTCCTGTTTGTACTCTTTTCTATGAATCCACTTTTGGCTGTTGCTGCTGGAAGCAAGATGCTGAGCTGGGCGAATCTTTGGCCTTGATCTAGTATGAATGAAAAAAGGAGGATGTTTCACACCACGTGTTCTTGCTTTCTCTGAGATCAGTAATTCCTTATGACTAGGAAGAAATAATGGGCAGGAAAGATTTGAACTGCTGATATTGAAATAACCACTCCTGTTTGCACCTTTTATTGGTCCTCAGAGATCTACTTAACAAGACAAACTTGTTTTGGAAGCTCTGCAATTCATTGATAAGATGCATCTTTTTGGCTGACGGTGTTAACTCTTTGGCTGTGGACTATCACAATTTGGCATTTAAACTTTAAGGGGATTACTTGTTTAAATGTTAATTTTTGCTTCTTTTTCTCAGGTTCCAAACTCCTAGGGATTATTAGTTCAACCTTAAGAGTTTTGTGAAGGAATGATTTAGTAGACAAAAGCATTCATTGTTGTTTTCTTACAGGTTGTGCTGCTTTGATTGGGATCACCAGTGACATTTCCTTTCAGCAGATGCAAATAGCACTGATAACCATGAGGCAGGTTCTTCATAGCTGTTCCTAGGTCAAACTGGTATCTACCAGATGATCTTCAATGGAAGCCTGAAGAACAGTTATACTTTCTTTCATGGATGATTTCCTTTTGATTAATCAGGATTTGTCTTGTCCTCTGTAACGTTCTTGGAGAAGACAAGGTCTGTTGTTCATACTTGTTTTCAGCAGTCTCATGTCCTGTAGGTCGATAAAGAGGACCACAGGTCTTGTTTTATCAGGCGGTAAATGCCTTCGTCCTCAAAAATGGGGAATAGATCTTGGTCAATAATAGATTTTTCCATCACTCTTCAGTTACTGGCTGAATTTATTGACAGTGCTTGGAAAATCCTTAGGCTAGAGCAGTTCTCTGACTATTGCAGACATCCTGCCATTACTGCACTATGAAGTCTTCTCTGTAGTTAACTCTTCCCTTGGGTATTGCAGCAGATTGATCAAATTAATTGGACGCTCTCATATTTATTTCATCAGGTAGTGTGAAATAACTTCTCAGTGCCACCGTCCTGGCACCTGTCCACAGCTGAAGGGTGTTGGCAAAGATCCCATTTAGCGTTAGGCTCGGTAATAAGAAGACGTGGTTGCCTCTGGAGGTCCTGATGTGGAAGGATGGCGCTCAGCCTGCTGCCCTGAGGGGAAGAGTTTGGTGTTGAAACCCTGCTTCTGAATCTCAATGCTGCTGGTAGATAAAAATACGCTTATTTAGAAATAATGGCAGGATATCAAGTGTTTAATGCATTTGCTCGTGTGAAAAATGGCATCAGCTATTTCAGTCTCGATGTTCTTTTTCATTCTAAAAGTGGTATCTCCTTTAGCACTATGCTGGTGCAGTGTTGATTCAGAAGGAAGGTTACTACTAAACCAGCAGTAATATTTGCCTTATCTTCTGTTTCGTGTAGTTACACCAGACAATCTTGACTTGGTTTGACAGTAGCACAGGTTACAATATGAGATTGAGTCTACAGGCTACATCACTTTAACGTGAAGCTATTTTGATTGCTGTTCTGACTGGGAAATTGCCAACCATGTGTGACACACACACACACAAATAGTTAGAAGTAGGGAAAAAACCCTTATTCCAGACTTCCTAATCTTTCTGGATGTGGTCCCTCCTGTATTAAGGGTGTCAGGTTTTAAAAGCATTGTAAAACAGGACAAAGCTTTGTTCATTTTAAGGAGAGTTACAGTGAGGCACGGGCTTGTGACTAAATATATGCTTCCAGTTAAAATAAATGCAGAATTTTATCCTAATATCTGTATAGAGGCTAGCTGTGCTTTTGGTGTCTATTCATTTAAAAACAAAACAAAAACCCCACAATTTGTTTTCCTGTGTAATTACATTATGGGCAGTTTAACAAGTATTTGACTTATCAATACTAGACTGAATAATTGGAGTTTGGAATGTCAACTAAGAATTCAGATTGTTGTAGGAAAAAGAAACAATTTTTAATGTTTAAAAAAGGAAATGTTTCAGCAAAATAAGTAAAATGTAGAAATGATGATTATTGAATTAACATTACGTAGTGATTTGCAGCTATTAAATCACAACAGAAGAAGTTGTCTTAGACTCCATTCTTGTAGAGAACAGCTCACAAACAATCCATATGTGTAATTAAAGACTTAGTGATATGTGAAGGTCTATATAGGCCTGTGAGTCTGCTTGGGTGGAACTCATTGCAGGACAAGTTTTAAGTTGCTAACACCTTACCTGCTTATTAGGATTTCTTTCCTGTGAAACACTGGGAATAGTGCTTACAAAGGAAATATTTATGGAAAAAAAAAAAAAAAAAAAAAAGACAAATGCTTTCAACTCACTTCTTCATATAGTGTTTGCAACCTGCTTTTGGAAGAAATCCACTGCTGTCCTTTTTGAAAATGCGTGTGTCACTGGCATTATGCTGGATTTTATAAAAAGTAAATCTTTAAAAATAGGAATGGTGATTTCTAAGATCAAAGGGTAAGAACCTTTATCAAGCAAGATTAGTGGGTCTATAGAAATGCTTGGGAAGGATTTATTCTCAGTGTATATAATCCTTTAATGATAATCTGCATTACAAATTCATCAGAAAGATAGTATGAACTGTTCCTTTGTTTCCAGCATTTCAAAGGCAGCTGTTTCTGCCGAATCCTCATGAACTACCAGAATCTATGTTGATTTACAGAGTGTAACTTTTCTTTTTAAAACTGATAAATAACGTGTCAAATTATTACATTAGTAAGTACAGCAAATAATAGTTTTTCTTAGTCTAGTTTATGAATTCAAAACCTCTTCTTTTCTGCATGTGTACAGCCAAGCTAGTAGGTTGCATAATAGGCCAGTTCTGGCAAGTTAGGTGATGTATACTCTTCCTGAATGTGAGAATTATTTTTTTAACAAACAAGTAATTTTTAGAATCTTTGCAGCTTAAGAGCCAGGTGATTTATCAAATTAATTGTCCCTCAGGTTTAGTCTCTGATGCAGAAAAGCAACCCTTGTTAGGAAAACAGCATGTTCGTTGTTGTCTGAGGTTGGGGCATCCATGCTTTAAGTGCGAAGTTTAAGAGAAGTATTTATGAAAGAGGCGTGTGTTTAATGCCCTGTTCTTCAGAAGTTTTTCCTTGATAATGTCTTGGTATAATGTAATATTGTTGACAATAATATGTTCTTCCTACACAAACACTGGGTGATCATTTTGTCATTAAGATTATGAACTGCACGAAAATGCCAGTTTTGCATTAGGACTGTCTATTAAAAGAAGATATAAAGCAAATGTTATTTCTCTGTGTTTACATAAATGGTTTCTTCTTCTGTTAGACAAAGGGCACAGTTACCTGAGTGATGTGTTCCTATATTACTCAAACATCTTACACACTGAAATTGATTTTCAAGTACCTCACCAGTTGTTGTTACTGTTGTTTTTTTTTAGAGTAGCTGCAAAAACAGTTAAGTATTTCATTTGATGGTGTGTTTTTGTTTTCCAGACTGATCTTGATTATGTTAACAATGTTGTTGCAAGCCTGGAAAAAGAGTAAGTTGTAGTTCTAAATAACATTGTGATAATAAAAGGTATTATGGAAATATAAGTTCATACATTTTTGTATTTTGGGGGTTTTGTACTTTTGAACCAAAGGTGTTAGATAACAAATTAAGGGCAATGATTCAGTCAGTTAAGTTGTAAAATAATAAATGGAATTAAGTTGATTTTGTGCACCATAAATAGATTTAGTTGCCTTAAAATAAATGGGAATTTTTGACATCTCTGTTACTGTCTTGTATTCCATACATTCAAAAAGAACTGTAGGAAAAAAAAAAAAAAATAAAGAAGCAGTGTTTAGAATCTAGTTAGAATTCCAATTATTGGTCAAGAGAATAAGAGACTATGCTTTTCTGAAAGAACTATTAGGGAAAACGATATCTTCTTATATAGTAATTTTACTTCACATTCCTTATTTGAGTAAGTCATTGCTATAACCAGGCATAGTAACTACACCAACAGAAAGCTAGCAGGAAGTCTACAGCACTCAAACTATCTCATATGACTTTATGATGTTTCTATTGGCAGATTTTCTACAGAGATCAATTCTGGCTTGGTGGAAGTAATAGCCCCCCCTGCATCTTACTATCCTGACTTGTCAAACTTGAAAGAGACATTTGGAGACTCAAAAGAGAGAGTGAGGTTAGTTTATTCCTCCAAGTCCTTTCCCATCTCCTCCCACATTCACACTTTTCTTGTTTATAAAATGACAAGTGGGATGTGAATTCTTTAAATGTTTTCTTGCTGTAATTCTTGGAAGTGTGGGGAAGTTAAATGAGTCTATTCGGTCTTATCTGCATGCTGTTCTGTGCATGATAAAAACTAATGCCGAGCTTGTCTGAACTCATTTAATGATAGATTCTGGGAGGTGAATAGAGATTTTTGTTGGTGGTTATTTTTGTGTTTGTTTGTTTATTGTTTTTCTTTCTGAAATATGGTGTAAAACCCAGTGATTCCTGCTGAATTACTATTTAAAATGCACATTTCTTTTTAGTGAAATGCCAGATAGTTTTCACAAAATCGGAATCAAAATAAACGAATTTCTTCTCTGTATTAAAGTATAAGGCGAAAGCTTTGTTCCTTTTTTTTAGGCAGAGGATTTCCTGAGGGAATGATGCCAAAAGCAGTTGTCCTAACATTTCACCAATATGCGTCATTTTTCATAGTGAGATTTACTTTGAATTACCAGCGTGTATTGAAATAACTTTTTTTATTATCCTTACGTTTTTAATTGAATTTCAGATGGAGAACAAAGCAAAACTTGGATTACTGTTTTCTTATGATGTATGCCCAGAAGAAGGGAGTTTATTACATTCAGGTAAATTTCTGTTCTTTGTTTTCAAATGAGTCTGCATAAATTTTCAAATGAGTCTCCAGAAATCATGCTGTTGGGTACATCAGAAGGACCGACACAGAGCAGTGATAACATGGTTCCGTACTTGGAGGGCACTAAGTATGGGCATAACTGTCTCTGAAGTAGAAAGTTGTTTGTCATATATGACTGGTTTTATCTTAAGAAGCTTAGCAAAAAAGGTGAAGGAATGTAGACAGCTTAACTACTGTTTTCTCTCTTGTCCCTCAACTGAAGTACAGCTGAGTCTCCTAGGCAGAAAACACCAGCATTTTGAGTGGAAATTGAGCTAAAATCTATTTTTCTTTCTCTTGAAAGCAGGTTCAGTGTCACTTTAATTTGACTCTTTGGTGTATAGATACATTTTGAATGTGTTGCTAGACTTGGTGGTTTTTTTTTTTTCGTTTTTTAAAAGAGGTTCTCAAGAACACAGTTAAGCAATCTTAAGTTTAATTTAGTTCAGAATTGTTCTTGTCATGCCTTCCTGCTTTGAATTAGCAGCCTTACCTATAGATATGGCAGATCTAGTGGGTAGCTGTGCTTATCTTTATTTAGATTTCAGGACTGTATCCTCTGGGTGTAACGCCCCACTCGTCTAGTTTTTACAAAGCAAGCTATGCTGTCTGCTCTTTGAAAGCTGTTGGAGACTCATTTTTCCTGGAAGCTGTGCAGCCAGTGACATATTGACAGCCTGTTTGAAACTAGGCAGTCACACAAATGTTAGTGCCAGCACAAGGGGGAGAGCTTGAATGTTCTAGGAGATAGGACAGGAGGAGCAGCATCCTTAAAGCAGCAGCCTTCACTTGGTGTGAATTAAAAGGATTGTAGCACAGCATCTTGGGAATTGCACTGTCTGGACTAGATTGGACTACGCACCTGTTCTTCAGTTTGGCAGATAAAGTAGAAGATGGGGAAATGAATCCTGGCTCTGTAGATAATGTGTCTCTTAGCTTCTAAGAGGAGGAATTATTTTAGTACTTGTAGGGAAGTGAGTAAACTAAGTCACATTTTCATACAAATAGTACAGAAGTTCTAGTTTTTCTCCACATAATGTCCTGATGATGTCACTTAGTCTAAAATTATTTCATGGATAATTCTTTGAAGAAAGAAGCTAGAAAAGCAATGTGATTTTTACTACCTAGTTTACATCTCCATTATGTTGAGATATATCCATGGATTCTTATTACTGAAGATTCTGGATTAATTCTCCACAAACAGACAAACCGTGATCCGTATAATAGTTATTCTTGCCTGTAGAGTCTAAGCTTTATAGCAGTGCTTGCACTACAAATACATGGATATGGGTTAGCAATATATTATAAATCAGTATTTCCTACTAGTATTTTTCCTGTTGCTTTGGTGTTATTTTATTTATAGTGATATCATTGCTACCTTCCTCTAGCTTGAAGACGACATCGTTGTCAAGCAGAATTATTTCAGCACAATAAAAAATTTTGCGCTTCAGCTTGCTTCTGAAGATTGGATGATTCTAGAATTTTCTCAGCTGGGTTTCATTGGTAAGAAAATGTTCATTTCAATAGTTTGAAAGAACACATTCGTCCTTAGATGCTGTGATTAATAGACTTCAAAGCTATCTTCTTTGTACTGGAAATAGACCAAGAATTAGAAATTCATTGGCTTTTTTAGGAACTCTGTGGTTTAACTCATGTTTGCTTTTGTTAGGCTTTTCATCTATTTTTGTATGGCAGTTAAATTCAAACTGTTGGAAATGAAGACATTTTTATAACCAAAAGTTGGTTTATTTATAAAAATGTTAACAGTTCAACTGCAAGGAATTACTTATTTTAAATTTGACTGCAGTTAAAATAGAAATATCATTAAAACACAAATGACTGTGAAGTAAAAGGAAAGAAGCATAAAAACCAACTCCACCTAAAACAGTCTCATTGGTGTTTATGACAAGAGTTCCAAAAAGAACCAACAGACCTCAGTTTGTCTTGGTTGCTAAGCCTGTTCTATCTTCATCATTCTGCTCCATCCAGGAGAAGTTATGACAGTCCTCTGCTTAGAGTTAGGTAGAGTCTGCCTGCCTGTCATTTGCAATCAACAGCAGTGGGACAAGCTAACACAGCATCTGGGGCTGCCATGGATTGACTACCAGGGGGCCAATGAAATTACTTTGAGTATTTGTTCCGTCTTACGCTTATACGTTTTCACAGAGAGATACTAGTCTTAACAGAAAAACAGTGAAATAAGTTTTGAAGGGATTTTACAAACTGAAAAGGTATTTTGTTATTGCAGTTACGTGTCTTGAACTAATGAAAAGCACCAAGGTGGAGATGCATGAGGAAAAATTAAACTAAATCAGGCTGGGGAGATTCCTGTACTATCCTTTTTAGAGCTCAGCATCAGATGTGTTGCTGAGGCAATAGTTTCCTGATATTCAGCGTTTCAGAGACTGATAGATTTGAAAGGAAACCAGCAGTCATCTCCTAAAATACTGCTTGGTTACAAAATTGTGCTTTGTATGTTTGCCTGCCAGTCTCATCTATGCTGAAGAGCAAGAGAGGAAATGGTCAGAGGGAGGTCTCCTAATCTCCTTTCTGGCTACCCACATAACCAGTCTGCTTGGTTGCCTTGGGCTACCGGCAGAGAACAATTTCAGCTGCAACATATGTGACTGGTATCTTTGCCTCAGAGTTGGAGAGAGGAACAGGAAATAAAGCTGCCTATCATGGAGAAATAAGCATTTAAATAATTTACTGGAGCTTTTGCCTTAAATAAACCTGTCTCTTCTGCTAGTGGGCCAACTTGCAACTCTTGGCTCTCTGTGGTTCTTGTGTCTGGAGAAATTGCTTGAATAATGGCATCTGATTAAACTTTATTTCTATTTTTTCAACTGGGGATTTAGATGGGGTTAGAGTTTTAACTCCTGTCCTAATTGCATTTTGAATGTAAATTCTGTGTGAAGTTTCTAGGCTGTAGAAGCAACTTACCTCCATTCTGCATTTGCTTAATTAGTGCAGTACAGATGGAATAGTAGATGCAACTTGCATTTTTGTAATACTGAGATATCAAAATGGGCATAAAACCAACAGTTTAGGGCAAGCACTGTCTAGCGCCTGCAAATATATTTCATTAAACTTATTTTTGTATTTCGCCTTTCACAACTCTATGTTCTCAACCTTGCTATAGAGGGGACAGAGTCTAAGCCAGAAGGGTTAGTTAGATGGTTCTTTTCAATACTGAGATTTGGCCTAATCATATGCAAAACTGTATAAAAATATTTGAAACTGTGTTGTTGTTGTTCCTGTATTGTCTACATGCTGATTGTTTGCAGTGTAGGCTCTAAAGATAGTTGTAATTACATGTATTTATCTTCTGTGGCTGGGCATCCCTCTTCTGGTCCTTGTAACATATTTGCTTGCTTGCTATCTAATTAGATACTATCAGTAGATTTTCAGGTGCATTTAGCTACAGCTGCACATCTTAATGTAGTTTTTTACCTAGAAAAGTATTTTTATCTACTTACCCTGTTTTTAAGTTTTGAGAGAAGGATTAGCATTCATTAAAGGGATTAATAGTTCTGGCTTGGAGACACATCGGTGTACTGTAACTATATCCTGCATAGAAGTTTTATGCAAGTCATATAGATTTGTCTCGTCTCTACTACCGCTTTATGGATCTTGGAGCAGATTGATACTATGATAATTTGGTAGTGCAGATAGCTAGGGAGAAGAGCAAAAGTAGTTGCTTGTAATTTGGGATGATTTTTACGTGCAGATATCTGAGAGAGAAAGCAGAGTGCTGAATTGCTAGTGATTCAGAAGTAGTAACTTGAAAAGAGGTATGACTGATTCATCGTAAGCTATTGCAAGCCTTGATCAGCTTGCAAATTCTGCTAGGCAAGTGTTTTTTGTCATAGTGTATTTCTGAACTAAAAATCTAGCTTACGCAAGTAGTACATGAGGAAGTGCAAATGCAACTGTTTAGGCTGACAACAGAATTACAGAATTCTGTCACCTCTGCCATAGAGCAGAAATTGCTTTCTTTGATTTTTTTTTTTTTTTTTTAGATTTTATTTTTTGATACAGAAAGCATAACCCTAAGTGCTGTCAAGTGTCTAATAAATAATGTGTGAGCTGTATGCTGTTTCCCTGAGAAGCTCTGTGGAAGGAGGTGTATCTTTTGGATTTTGGGCTGCGCTGCAGTCCCTGGCATAACAACGTAAAGTCCTGCCAGACTTTTATAGAAACACCGATTTGTCTTCCAGCTGCTTGTGAGCTGAGGTGTTTTCCTGGGGATCTGCAATACCTTGTCCTGTTGCTATAACGTCAACTGTCAGTTTTTTAATGGAGCAGCCAGAGATCAGCCTCTTGGTTGAATTTTGCAGTTCTCTGGATCTTATTTTACCCGGAGGTTTTAAGGACTGTTTTTCTGACTTTTTAGGCTGTTCTGATTACAGTTTTGCTCAAGTTGTCCACATAAGTGGAAGTTTGGGAAAGAATAGATTAATCAAATATCTGAGATATAAATAACTCTAAAGACATTCTGGTTCTAATGGCAGTAATTTGCATATCATAAACTGGGAAAACATTGGAAAGCTTGAACTGTAGTTAGAAAATATGTGCTCACAGGTATAAAGTTATCATTGTTGTAGACTGAATACACACATCATAGTGCTTATACAGAAGAATGCAAATGAATAAATGCAAATGAATTTTGCAGTTCAGAGAACTGTAGAAAAAGGTTTATTTATTTATTTATTTATTTATTTTATTTTGCATTTGTCTTAAACTTGCCAACAGAATGCTGTGAGAAGGTCAGAATAGTTCACTAAGGATAGCATTTAAATGCACCGAAAATGAGATGGAAGCCTTGGCAAGGCACAATAAATAGCAAAAAAAAAAAAAGTTCCACAATATTTTTTTCAGCCCTTGAACTCGCTTTTGTCTATGTAAATAAAACAAAAGAGAGAAAAGAAGAGAGTTTCTTCCAGATCTTTTAAACCTCTAGGGATTTATGGAGCATTATCTTACCTTCGAGTCTAATTCTTTTGTGTTTTGAAGTTTCCTTCCAAGTGTAGCTTGTGTGCACCCAGAATCTGAAACCTCTGAAGTTTTATCAGCGCTGTCTCCCTGACGTCTGTCTGTTCCCAAGTCTGTAACAAGTGCATGAACGTTGTGCAAGGCTAACAGTTGTTTCAATTCTTTCATTTCCTCTTTGGTTTGAGGCAGTACATGTCAACTGTTGTTTTTGCTGAGGTCTCTGGCTTAATGATTTTTGACTGCATATTAGGGATGGCCAATGGGCAACCTGCAGGCTGGATCTGGATGGCATCTGAATGACTTGATGGCTCCCAGCTCTGTGGGAGGTCACAGGACTGTGTGGCTCAGGCAAATGCTGCTGCTTGTTGTCAGGCCATGGCTATGCCCCAGGGAGCCAGGCTGCTGCCGACACCCTCTCTAATGAGAGGCTAGGCAAGGGTTTGGATGGTTTGGATTCAGAGGGGCTGGGCTGTTGGATCTGTGGAGCAGAAGTACTGGGCTGCTTACATCCCAAAGAATAGCTGTGGACAGTCAGGGGTCCAGAGCTTTGAAGAACTGTATTGCTGCAGGCTTCCCTGCAGAGGCCTGTTCTTGGGCTGCTGTAAGGAAGGGTGTTCTGGGGCAGCGATCCATGGCAGTAATGTGCAGCTGACAGAAATGACTGATGGGGGATGTTGTGTCGTACTGAAGGGCAAGGAGCTGGGGGAAAGCTGTGCCAAGCTGGGTGTGAAAGGTGGTGACAGCATTTCAGCAAGCAGTGTGTACGCGTCTGTCCTCGGTTAGAGGCAATGTTATTCAAGGTAGGTGTCTCAGGCTTGAGGAGCAGGGTGTTGCCTGTCAGTCTTTTGCTCCAGTGCTCATTGTGAACTACCATGGGAAGGAAGGCTTTGCCTGCACTGTTGAACCATTCCACAATGCCGGGGAGTGTAACACAGAGAGGCCAGCTGGGTCTGAACACCCTGGTGCAGATACAGCCAGCTGATGTTTACCTAGCATCTTCTGACTAGTTGCAGCTGAATGTGTCAGACTGTGGGTTTTTTTTGTCTTTCTTTGGTTGGTTGGTTTGTTGGTTTGGTTTTATTTCCCTGGTGTGTCCTGTAACATCACCATATTTACCTGGATTCTTCCCTGAGTCAGGGTTGGTTGACTGCAAAGTTGACAGCAGCATGCCAGTCCCAGCCTAGAGGAGAGTACCTCTGGACCTATGCAAGTTTGCCATATGGAAGTAAAATGTTTCTGTTTTAGGTGAAATCAGGATAATTTAAATTAGGGAGAAAGAGTATATTCCGGCTCTTACCTCCAGTCTTGTTCTCTGCTTATTTAATTGTAGGTAAGGTTCCTGTACCTTAACATTCAGGTTTTAAGTGGCATGGTCTGTGAGTGTCTTTTCACCACAGATGACAACTGAAGACTACAGTCCTTGTACTCTTCAGAAGATGAGCTAATCAAAGGAAGATGTGGGCTATTCTATGCACTTGAGTAGAGGAAGAAAAGGATTGCAGAGTAGCATGAGTACATATAGCTCCTGGAGGAGGATAAACTGTTTCTTCAGTCAGTCAGCTTCCACCGGGATTGGAACAATAGTGTGAGGATGTTTTTGTCTTCTGGTCGTGTGGTAATGTGCATCTCTGTCACCACATGGAAAGGTCCGTTTCCTGTGGAAGCAGGTGTGACTGACAGACTGCCTTGACAGGTGTCATCCAGATTGATGGTTTCAGTCCCATGAACACTTGATGAGCCCCTTCATTTTTCAGCTGATCTTTGATTAGGGTTTCTTGTATTTTTCTCTTCTCCTGTGCTGTGTTGTTGAAAGCAGTAGGCAGAGATGAATCATCAGGAAAATTGGGAGCCCGTTTAGCTGGAAGTGTGACAAGCTGAAAGAGCTGTTATTCCACATGAATATTTTACACAATATTGTACAAATCATTTGATTGTTTCCTACACATTTTTAAATATTTACTTCTACAAATAATGTTAAACAATATGACAACAATGTAAGTATGCAAATAGTAATAACATACTAATAAAAACCATGACATCTTTCTTATGTCTTTAAACAAGAAAGCTCTGCAGTAGTCCTTTGTTTAGTGGGAGTTGTCCCTTGTTTAGTGGGAGCCTCAACTTAGTCACACACAGTATTTTCAAGTGGAGATGTCTATTTGAGGACCTCAGTACAGCAGGCACTAACTAGTAATGTCAATGTTTTTGCTGTAAAAAAAGGAAAATTCAAGGTTTGCGTAAGGGACAGCTTCCTGATTTAGCAATGTCAGGTCAGTTAATGTATGTTACCACGCTTCCTTCTCCACCCAACTGCATGAATGGTCTCCTTTATGATCCTAACATCATTCCAACAGATGAAATAATTGGGGCTTATGTCAGATGCTGCTTCCATACTGTACTGTGTCATGATATAGTGTTTTATTATTATTATTACTATTTTTGAACAAGATCTAAATTTAGTGGTTGGCACTCCATCTCTGCTTTTTGTACCTTCAAAAGCTGAACTTGTGTGACTGGAGAGATAACACTTGCAACAGCTCCATGTCTCAGATGCTTGAAATTTACAACATAGAAAATAATAGACACACACCCATAACTTTTCTTCCTCTATTTTTGCAGACTGAAAATATCTGTTCTTAACAAGACTGTGTTGTAGTACACACTGAATATTTTAGTGGCATCCAGATACATTGCAATGAGTTCTTGTTTGAATAGTTGTTCTGTTTTATTTAGTTTTGCATAGCTGACAGCTATGGAAGCAAGGACAGCCTGGGAGCAATACAGAGAAATTGTCCGAGCAACAAGGGATCAGGTTAGGAAAGCTAAAGCCCTTATATAATTAAAACTGGCTATGGACATCAAGGGCAACAAGACTTCTGTAAGTACGTCAGTGATAAACACTAGGGAAAATCTGTGCCCTCTCTCCAGAAGGAAATGAGAGACCTGGCTACCTGGGATATGGAAAAGGCTGAGGTACTAAAGAACTTTTTTTCCTTGGCCTTCATTGGCAAGTGGTCTAGCCACAATGCCCAAGTTACAGAAGGCAAAGGCAGGGACTGGGAGAATGTAGCATCGTCTCCTATACGCTGTAGGAGACAACTGGGTGTGAGACCATCTAAGGAACCTGAAGGTGCAAAAAACCATGGGCCCTGAGGAAACTGGTGGCTGAAGTTGCTAAGCCACTGTCCATGGTAATTGAGAAGTCATGGCAGTCTGGTGAAGTTCCCACTGACTGGAAGACGGGAAACAACCCCATTTTTAAAGAGGGAAAAAAAAAAAGACCTGAGAAACTACAAGCCAGTCAGCCTCACCTCTGTGCCTGGCAAGATCATGGAGCAGATCCTCTTAGCATCTATGCTAAGAGACATGGAAAATAAGGAGGTGATTGGTGACAGCCAACATGGCAAGTCATGCCTGAGAGATTTGGCCTTCTACGATGGGGTTACGATATTATTGGATAAGTTAAGAGCAACTGACATCATTTACTGGACTTGTGCAAAGCATTTGTCCCCCATTATATCCTTGTCTCTAAATTGGAGAGACATGGATGTGACAGATGGACCGCTGAGTGGATAAGGAATTGGCTGAATGATCACAGTCAAGGAATTGTAGTCAATGGTTCAATGTCCAGGTGGAGACCAGTTGACAAGTGGTGTTCCTCAGGGGCCGGTATTGGAACCAGCACTATTTGGCATCCTTATAGGTGACATGGACAGTGGGATTGAGTGCACACTCAGCAAGTTTGCTGATGACACCAAGCTGTGCAGTGCAGTCGACATGCTGGAGAGAAGGGATGACATCCAGAGGGACCTGGACAGGCTTGAGAGGTGGGCACATGCAAACCTTGTGCAGTTCAACAAGGCCACGTGCAAGGTCCTGCACCTGGATCACAGCAATCCTGAGCATAAATACAGGCCAAGCAGAGAATAAATTGTGAGCAGCCCTGAGGAGAAGGACTTGGGAGTACTGGGGGATGAAAAAGAAAATGACCTGAGCTAGCAATGTGCACTTGCAGCCCAGAAAGCTAAGCGTGAGGGAGATGATTCTCCCCCTCTGCTCCTCTCTCAGACCCCACCTGGAGAGCTGTGTTCAGCGCTAGGGCACCTAGCATAGCAAGGACATGGAACAATTAAGAGCAGAGGAGGGCCATGAGGATAATCAGGAGTGGATTATCCTCCTTCTTCACAGGAGATATCTTAGATATCACAGGAGATCTTCACAGAGATATCCTCCTTCTTCACAGGAAGACAGGCAGAACGAGTTGGGGTTGTTCAGCCTGGAGAAGAGAAGCCTCTGGGGAGACCTTAAAGGGACCTAAAAATACCTAAAGGAGGCCTACAGAAAAGCTGGGGAGGGACTCTTTGTCAGGGAGTGTGGTTACAGGACAAAGGGCAATGGATTTAAACTAAAAGAGGGTAGATTTTGACTAGATATTCAGAAGAAATTTTTCACTCAGAGGGTGGTGAGGCCCTGGCACAGGCTGCCCGGAGAATCTGTGGATGCCCCATCCCTGGAGGTGCTCAAGGCCAGGCTGGATGGGGTTTTGGGCGACTTGATCTAGTGGGAGGTGTCCCTGCCCGTGGTCGGGGGGATGGAACTACATGATCTTTATGGTCCCTTCCAACTCGAACCATTCTGTGATTCTCTGAAAAGTACAGTGTTTTTAGTAACGTTGAGATTTCAAGTTGTTCATCACTAACATACCTTGTCGTGGCACATATTTATCCATTATCTCAGTGATTTCAAAATACAACGTTATCTTTAAAATAAATCCAGTTATTCTTAATGTCATTGCAGGTAAAATGTTCCAGTCTCCAGATATCACTCTTATTGTAGAGTTCATATTTATGTTTTATAAGGAGAAACCCATTGATTGGCTTCTGGACCATATCCTCTGGGTGAAAGTGTGCAACCCTGAGAAAGATGCCGTAAGTTTGATTTATTAAGAAGCTTCTAAAATATTTTCATGTTAGTGAACAAGTTGAGTTTGGTAAATTGAAGGCTAGCATACTGTGTATCCTGAAAGAATCTCTCTTCCTACCAAGATTTTAATATCAAATAAACCTGCAGAGACAGCTTTCAGAAGCGTTATAATTGTTGTTTCAGATTTCAGAGATGGATGCGGTAGCTGGTGAAAGAAAAAGTCCGGTTAGTTTCTGTATGTAACACTCCTAAAATAGATTAATTCTTGTAACCCCTGCTGAGGCTCTGCAGAATACTACTACTTGGATAACAGTCATAGAGAAGGTTCCAAATGGCGATTAAATAGAATTTTTGTCCTTCATTCCTCAAGTAGTAGCTCCCTTGCTGAAAGACTGAATAAATGAGTTCTGTGCAAGAAGGAAGATATGTAAATTTCTCCTTTATTAACTAGTATTATATTTGCACAGCAGTCTTGCTCGATTTCTGGAACAAAACCAAGAAGAATTTGATAAATAAATCTAGGTTCTTGTTGAGTCTTTTTGGTTCATGAAACATCACATACTTTCAGTAAAAACTCAGCAACCTTTTGTTGAATTTACTAATGTGTTTTTTATCTCTCCCCTCTTTATTTCAGAAACATTGTGACCGACAGAAATCAAACCTACGAATACGCTTCAGGCCTTCTCTTTTCCAGCATGTTGGCCTCCACTCCTCCCTGGCAGGGAAGATCCAAAAACTCACAGTTAGTAGCTAAACTTTTCCTTCCTTCCTGGAACAGGCTGATTCAATGAAAAATGTTTTAGCCTTTGAGAAAGCAGGTGTTTTCTTGGTTAGCATTTTTAATTGTGTTACAGCAGTTGGAATGAAATCTGATTTAAACTGGTTGCTATCAAGTGTAGGAACTACCAATCTTAGCTTATTTTTGTGGATATCTGTTAGTGATTTTTTTTTTTTTTTTTTTTTTTTTTTACTTTATGGCATGTTCATCTTATTACTTAGATTACAAGATCTGATACATTCAAAAATGAGTAATGCATTTATTTTCTATTTTTTCCAAGTGTTTAAGTGTAACCACTTGAGAAACACAGTAAAAAAAAAAAAAAAATCTGACCAGCACAATGTTTGTCTTTCAATTAGGATAAAGACTTCCTGAAACCATTGCTGCATAAAATCCATGTGAATCCACCTGCAGAGGTTTCTACATCTTTAAAAGTCTACCAAGGGCATACACTAGAAAAAACCTACGTAGGGGAAGATTTTTTCTGGGCTGTCACACCGGTTGCTGGGGACTATATTCTGTTTAAATTTGACAAGCCTGTCAATGTAGAAAGGTTAGTAATTATTTGTCTTTGGTCTCATATCTAAAGCTGCTTGCTTGCCAAGAATGCTTGAAGGTAGAATTTGAGGCTGTCATAATAAACTAAAGTGAAATCATCTGGGGTATTTGCAGTCTAGCTGAAACTGTGATCATCGGTGTCTTTTCCTCCAATTCTTTTGCTGCTTTAAATGTTATCTTCCTCTTTAATTTTTCTTTTAATTTTATTTGGAGCTTTTTTGATGAATGCAATTCAAACCCAGTGTTTCTCTGGCAGGTCATAAGGGAATTCAAAAGAAGTCAATTTGATTCTATTTGTGTTTGGTTGGTCTGCTTCTAATTACAATTGCAACTGTGCAACACGGTGTGTGCTACAGGATGTTGTGCCCTGCAGGCTCAGTCCATTGATTGTCCAGACCAGCAGTCTTGCTGGAGCATGTCACAACGTCCCTCCCTGTACCTGAAAGTTGGGAGCTGTGAAGGGTAGCATTAATTTATTTTGTTAGATTTTGCTTTAGGGCTTGAGAAAAAACACTATGCTAAGACTCCAAGTCGACCTATTTAAAAATTAAAAAATAAAAAGACTTGAAATAAAAGTATCTGTGATTTGTTAGAGGACTAAAAGTGACTTTTCCTTTGGATTTACTGAGACGTGTTTGCTGTTTTGGTTTTTACTGTCTTGCCAACAGAATAGTCCAAGACATACAAAATAAATTGTTTATTTAGTGTCCATTAAGTGTTGCTGTGTTAGTAGATTTCTTTTTCCTTTCTTCACATACCTTCTGTACTTTTTTGAGGTCAATACGTATAGTCTGGTAGAGCAAAGTTTCTTTGGCTCGACTGACTGGATGCTTTTCTTCTGAAGGAGCCCTTTCTGCAGTTCTGAACTGAATCCAATTAAGTCAACTTCTGTGCATGGGTACATAATCAAAGACTAAGTCTTCACCTTGGCTTAGCACAACAGTGAGGATCAGTAGTTTCCTTGTTCTATGTTGTACCAAACTAGTCTGAAATTCAGTTTTTTTTTGTGTGATATGTCAAATTACTCTTCCAGTTGATTGCTGTGCTTTAAAAGACTTTCTTGGATAGCTTTCACAACAAGATGTATGTGTTGAGAAGCATGACTGCCATACCTCCCTGGATTAAAGGCAGAATCTTTTTTATTCTGTGCCAGTAGTGTAAAAAACCTACATATTTTTCAAATCCAGTGTATGAATCCATTGATTCTTTTTTGATCAAGTATTTCTCTTCAAAGTTATGCTGTGAATGTTGTCCTTTTTTAAGAATTATATGCCTCTACTGTATGAATAGGGTAACTGTAACCAACACATGTTGATCTTAGGTGGATTGTTGTTTTGTTAGGATGAGTCAAGTGCACAATGGCAATTCTGGAAAGCATTGCCAGCAAGAATCTTAGGTCAGCCCTGTAATTCAAAAGTCAGAACGTGCAGGACTGAAGAAAATATCTCTTTTTATATGTATTAATTTAATGGGAACAAGTAAATACTAATCTGTGCAAAAGGTGGAAAGATGGTGTTCATTATTATCCTCTGAAAAAAATGTAGCAAGGGCTATGTTTGTAGTTGTACCTACCTGATGTGTTAAGAACAGTCTCAGCAATAGAGTATTATACTATCTTTTTTGGTATTCCTACTGATTGAAGAAAGTCATTCCAGTTTTAGAACAAAGGGAACGTCTTGGATGCCATTGCTTTCTCAAAGGAAGTCCACTAATTAGAATGATGTTACGTATTCAGGCTTAAAAACTTAGTTTTAGCATTTTTTGATCTACCATTGTAGGCCATTTCAGTATTTATTGTGATTTGTGTTTCTGTTGCCACAGGATCCTCAAAAATAGTGTTTTTCCTTTGTATATATTGTTGTTATAATTACTTTATTTGCCCTTCCTTCTCTGTCATATTCAACTGTCTTTCTCTCATGAGCTTTACCTTCTTTTCTGACTTGCTCCCCCATCCCGCTGGGGGTGAGTGAGTGGCTGGATGGTGCCGAGCTGCCTGCTCCCTTAAACCACAACAGCATCAGGAAAAGTTGCCCAGTGGGGAGATGTATCTGATGGTGGCAATTAAAAGTAGAAAAGCCCTCTTGTGTTTGTGAACCTACATAACAGGTGCTGTTTGTTTTATGTTGTTGTTGTTTTTAAAGTAATAGAAAAGCTCCTTGAATTCACACCAAATGTTGTCTGCCAAGTGAGTTCGAGGTGCAGCTGCTTAATAGTTCCAGTAATAAATCCTTGCTAAACAAGCTTTCTAATGGAAATATTTACCACAACTGACAGAATGAATGGCAGGTCTGTTACGGTGTGACAGAACACCAACTTGTTCCTAGAGCTTGTTTTTCCATGCCAAATGTTTTCCTGAACTGAATATAATGTTTCTGTTGAGTATAGCAGTACGGTAATCAGCTTTCATCGGGTTTTCAAATGATTTCATTTCTGAGACCTGAGAATATTGTCAGGGATAACAGTGGCAAGGATCTCTCAATAATCTAAAGTGAGATCTGAACTCATGTAGTGGAGCAGAAAATAACATTTGTGGCTATTTCATGCAAGACCTGCTTGACATATCCTTGCTGAATTTTGAAGTCAAATGGATGTTGATTGTTTTAAGCCACACCTGAAGAACAAGGATGTGTAAATTGAAATTGTCTAACGTTGCCTAAGCTTGAGCCCTCCCTATAGGTTTGACTATCGTAAGTTGGATAACGCTTGTGTTTTTTGAAAACACTAATTAACACCAAGGAAGATCTTGGAAATGCATAACCTATGGCCATTTTGATTATTGTCAGCTTTTCTGAAACAAGAATTTAGAATGGATATTTACAAAAATAAAGGGTTTCAGGTTTAAAAATGGAAAAAAAAAAAAAAAAAAAAAAGCTGTGGATAACGACAAGGATGTATTTTATACTGTGGGAAGGGAAAAAAAAACACAACCTCACCAATTTACATTAATTTGCTTTATAATTTTTGGAATATGAGGCTCATTCTTTTTTGTATGTGACTGCTTGGCACTGTTAGTTTGAGTATCAAGAGGATTAGCAGAATTTTTGTGGTTTTGAGTGTTTTTGGAGGGGAAGGGAAAACGGGGAGGTAGTGATTTACTTATTTATTTATTTACACCCCATAACACTGCTTTTAACTCTGTAGTTGCCCGGTAGTTGTGTCCTTGCTTTTAACAAGTTGCTGGTCCTAATGTGCCGTTGGTTTTTAATAAAGTGATTTTATGAGGCCCAACTTGCTGTCTGGAATTTCAGCTTTAAACTTAAAATCTTAATACTTTGACAAATCAGCTTGCAGATTACATGTACTTCTTTGTGTTCTGATGTTGGCATAGATACTTGATGTGCCGTATTTGAGACTAATCATCTAATTTTCTGTGCTGTTGACCCTAGAATTGCAGGGAACATGTGATGTTAACCTTGCACGTATGTCCTACGGTGGCTTCTTGCAACGTATAATTCCTACTCATGTGAGAAATATATATATTTGGCTATTTAAAGTAGAAAGTCATTGTACTGTGTGAAGAATGTATTTTTGGGCTCCTGATAACATATAAGTTAATTTATTTGCTTTTAAATTGTTGTGGCAGTGCTGAAAATTACCTGCATAAAAGGTGATGGTTGCTTGCCTGCTATTACTGCCATTTCGTTGGAGAGAAAAAGAAGCAGAGCATTGTAAAGCATTGTAAAACAGTGAGAATTTTTTTGTGTGTGTGTTTGTTTGTTTATTTTAGGTAGAATAAAGTTGCTAAAAATGCATCATAGCACCTGGTGTATATGTACCTAAAGTATAGTTAATTATCTATGCTGTGGGATGCACATCCTCTTTTTGGAAGAGATCCACAAAATCAAGTGTATTACAAAGGCAAAAAAGGTTTTCTATAACAGCTTTCCAAAACTGGCAGTGCAGTGGAGCCTTCTCATTGTTTCCTTTTGCAGTAACAACCACGTAAAACCTAGGGAACTATGAAATCATTGGGTTTTGGAGTAATACAGCAGTAACTTGACAAACGTTGTTGAGCTGTTCTCTGCTCGTAAGCACTGTCTGGTACACAAACTCCTTGCACAATGCAATACATTATAATTTTCTTGTGCAATTCTAGCTGCAGTAGCACACACATACCCGCAGCCACACACAGCCACTAAGTGTATGATTTAGAAATAATCTGTTCTGATTTTAAATATGTAATCATGATATAGATTGTTAAAGCTTAACATCACCTACATTTTGTTAGGCTTTGAGGTGGTGTCAGATGACAGAAAATATTTGGAAGTCTCTTAAATTTGTTAGAGTTTTGGCTTGTCAGTGTATTTCAGGTGGACTAATGTTTTTAGGGGGTATGAAAGAAAAAGAAAAGGAATTGAGGACTTGATTTCTGTGTTTACATAAGCTTCTGTGCTAATGAGCAGAACATCCTCCAATGGATACCCTGACAGCAGGGATTTGGCAGGCAGGCTCCCAGCCACTGATGCTGTTTGCTCCGGGCATGGGAACTCTGCCCACAACGATGAGGCAAGAACTTCGTAGGAAAAGAAAAATAGTACAGATCAGAGACAGAAGAAGGGAGCTCTCTGAGCCAAGGACATGCTGCTTTCTCCTTAATGGCACTAATACTGCAGATTGGTGTCTTTGGCAGCATTCCTGGGTTTATCGTTCTTAGTCAGAAATCTTAGAGGTTTAATGGAATTGCCTAAATGTTAGGTGTCAAATGCCACTTGAGATACCCTACGATGTTTCACCTGATTTTCAGAAGGGCTTGTGTCTCTGCTGTGTCACAGTTGCATGTGCCAGCCTATGAGGATGTCCATACCCAAGGGCATCTCATCAGTATGTGCTGATGTTTAAGAAAACTGAAGGGAGCTCCTGGTGCTCCTGTCTGTGCTTTCCGGAGAAATAATATTCCAGGTGTATATGTGTATATATAAACTTAAACACACACACACATCTACAGTGAAATGCGGAAAGATTTTTTATTTATTATAGATATATTACAGAACATATGCAGTATATATTCCAGCTTTACATATTTATGTATAGAATATATGTATATGACCTATATAAAGCAAAACTAAAATCTGAAACTTTCTACATTTCGTTGGTTTAAAAGTTTAGCAGAATTAACCTTGCAGAAGAGCATGAGGGCCTTTTAACTAATGTCGATCACATTGAGAAAGCTAAATTTCTTACAGAAAAGAATGAAGATTTGATGAGAGAACCTCTCCCTTTAATACTAAAACAACCCAAAAACCAGTACTCACCGAAACCCCACATTAGAGATAGTGCAAATGAATTTAATGCCAACCCCTTTTCTATTGCAGCTGACCTGTATGCACTCCAGAGAGCACAATGGAGGTTTAGAAAGCTGTTCTCATAGTCCTCACTGGGACATAATATATATGTCTATAATATATATGACAGTGAGACTGGCTATTTTGGGCAGAGAAAATGAAGTCCTACCAAGCACTGTGCATAAAAGTTAATGGGGTAACTGTTCCTTCCCCACCGCCTCCCCCCCACAGTGTTTTTGAATCAGAAACTGTAACAAGATGAAAACCTCTCATTGGTTTTCTTGCCTCTTGTGAGTACTTGTGTGTGTGTATATATAGGCTTGCAGAATTAAGCTCTTTTTTTTCCCCAATTATAAGCAATTTTTGCAAAGGAATAGGTGAGAAGCATAAAGGATAGGAAAAGAAATTGAAGCTGAGAGAAGGAAAATAGGTTATTCATCTTTCTTTTATAACATATTCAAGAAAAACACAAAAAATAGTGCATGGTTAATACCTGTTTCCAGTGACAGTAAATTAACATTTCCTGATGAGGGTTCTGGGAAAATGGCAGAGTGGGGTTAGATTAAATTCCTTTTACCACATTTGCATCCAGTGATCAAAAATACTGGATCGAATCGGTGGATAATGACTCTTGCAGGGGTGACAGCATTTGTAGAGAGACAAAAAATTGCTGACTGAATGTTGCTTTTATAGAAATTCACGCTGTGTGGAATTTAAAACTGTTATCCTGCTTGTTGATAGCAGATAGTGCAAAAGTGGAAGGAAACATTTCCTCTCTGCCTTCCTATCTCTTCCTTTTTCTGCAAATGGGATATACTAACACACATCGAATTGCTAAAAAGAGACGTAAGGAGGATATACAGAGAAAAAGATTTGATTCCTGGTATTTACAGCGGACAAAGGCCTGTGTTCATAAATAGATTCTTAGAATATTTTTGTATTGCTGTGAGATAAGACTTTTGTTTCTTTCAAAACAAAAATGTATTGGTAGTGGATGTGAATTTTATGCTTTTTTTTGGTGTGTGTATTATTTCCTTTTATAAAGCTGCTATTTACTGGTAAGTTTTTTTGTGTGTCCTGTTCTCTGCTCTGTTTGTAATGGCTCAACAAAACAGAAGATGCATAGAATTGCACTTTTGTTTAAACTACTAACACAATTGGCATTTCCATTTTTTTGAATAAGATACAAAAGACACACTTGTTAATGCCTGAAAGGAAACAAATCAGGTACTGGAGAGAATTATGTTTTTCTGAGTCTAAATATGCTTTGATGTGGGCGGAAAGAAGAAAGATAGGACCCCTCCATAAGCAAAGGAAGATGAGGTGCATACTTGGTTGTTGTTGTTTTGTGTTGTGTTTTTTGTGCCAAAAGTGCAAGTGATGAACTAGTACTGAGAGATGGAAAAGTTTAGCTATTTAAAGAATACTAAAGGTAACTAAAGTTAATTAGCTTGCCTTGCCAAGCTAATGATATCTTTTGTCAGTGTATTAATGATGGTTGTGCTTCTGTCCTTCCATTCCTCTGTGTTAGGATGTATATGAATACTGGTTTAGCTGAGTGGGTTTATTTTTGTTTTTTTCCTCCAGCTGACTTGACTGTCTGAGTGAATCTAGTTCCAAGGCGGAAATCAAACCCGCAGCTTTCACATTCAAATCATTCAATATGGAAACTGAAACCTTATTTGCAACTTTGGCTTTGCTCCCTTTTGTGTTTGTTTGTTTTTTAACCTTTGTTGCTCTTTAAATTTTATTGTATAGGTTTTTATATGCCACATGAGATGTTAATGTTTAGCATTCTCTTTTACGCTCTTATTTACACTAAGGACAAGGACCGAATGTATGTGAGCTGGTTCATACATCGAGGAACTTCTGGCAGATAGGAAGTTGTGTCTATTTTTGAATATTTACAGCAGCTAGTTATTATGTTTGACCCTTGTCTCTTTAAAGAGAGACTGAAAATGGAGAAAGGTCCTCTGAAGTTCAGGTACATCGGTATTTCACTTACCAGTTGTGAATTAGAGTTACTTTTTGCCGATGACTCCCATCAAGAATGTCGAAATGTGCCCATCTTCATGTCTTGTAATTAAAACAAGCTGTGAAGCAGTGTTTTATAAGGCAGTAGTAGTATTTATTTTTTTTAGGTTAATATGTATTTGTTTGGGATTATTATATTTAGAGGTCTGTGGCTTCAGAATTTTAATTGGAAAGAATGGTTCAGAAGGCATTAGGTTTAAACAGCAGGTAGACAAAAAATGCCTTTGATTCAACCCCAGGAAAAATGTCAGGTAACCAGAGGAGAAAAAAAAACCACTACGCTTTTAGAATTTACACAGGCTGTCACCTGCAAATCCCAGGACAGATGTCAGAAGAACTCAGCCAAAAGCACAGCTACTTCCGTGGCTTTCAGTTTCTGTCTTTCAGTCTCCAGAAAAACATTTCATAGCCTGAAAGCCTTGTGATTTAGCAGTGTGTCGGGGAGGCAGGTTTTATAAAAGAACAGCTAAATGATGCTTCTTTCAGAAGCCGTGGAACAGCAACTCATTTGTAAATGAGATGTTATTCCTAAGCAAATCTTCTAATTCATAAATTTTATTTCTAAGCAAAAGATTGATTATAGATAGGAGCTGTGTGTGTGCATTCATACTTCTATTTTTAATCTCTGTGTAACTTCTGTCTAAGTAGGTGTTATCTGACAAATGTTCAGGCAAGGCTCGGATTTAAAAATGTCCCTTCTGTTCTAAACATAATCTTAAGTAAGATGTGGAACATATGCATATGTTATAAATGTATGTGCATATGGCAAACATACTGGAAAAGTGGTTTTGACTACGTGGAAATCTGCAAATCCATTTTTATTACTTCCATAAATTGTTTCAGCTTTGTGCCAGCTTTTGAGCTCGGTGCCCTAATGGCACAATATCTGCGGGGAGTGCAGGGGGAGAACCCCCCCCTTTAATTTCAGAAGTCGGTAGCACTGTAGGACAAACAGCTGGCTGTGGTGGCTGTCTTGTTCTTAAACCCAAACCAAACCACCTGCCCCCCCAGCACCCCCGAAGCATTATCTTCTGCTGAGAGTGCAGGGTGACAGAGGAGGGTTATTTTTAATTTTTGTGGCTTTTTAGGTGCGTCTTCTCCAAAATGAGGTTTGTGAACTAGAAAGCACTACAGAGAAGTACTGCACCTGGGGTTTGGTAGGAGAGTTTGATGACTGCATCTCAGATGCAAGTGTTCAGTCTCTGGCATTTAAAACTATAAATCTTTGGATTTTCAGTGTTTTCATGAGAAGAATTTCCATGAATGTTTAGGACATCAGACAGGCTGAAGGAAAGCAAGTTAGATCTGCTAGGTCAGAAGATAGCAGAATATACCTATAATCCCCTTCTGGTCAGCTTTGCCAAGGTTTGTTTTGCTTACTAGTGAAATGTACTGTAAAGGCGTTTTCTCAGAACAAAAACACATGAATCTTTGGGGGTGTTTAGATATCGCTACTTCTAGTAAGATTCGTAACATTTTTCTTTAAAGAACTGTATATGTCCTAGGTGTTTCTGTACATTGGAATCAACTGACCTCTGTATTAAACTGCTCTGAGGAAAAAGAGTTCCTCAGGCACGTACAACACCAACGCTCACTGAATCCAGTTCTGCTGGAGTCAGTGCAATAGAAATCAATGTGGCTTTCTTAGCTCCGAGTGTGTGATTTTTACTTCTCTTCTGAGCCCTGATAGAAGACATGCTACATGCCTCTGTGTGTCTGTGTATTTCTTATGTTTCCTGTCACTTTAGGATCACAGACCCTTCTAATTCAGGGTCAGAGAGCTCTGTTTTCTTCTACTTTCCGACTTGTAGCTATGGAGAATGGATTAATGGCAAGTACTTACCTGGCTTCAGACATACTGGATAAAGACAAACTGGGATTTACATCTCCAATTATGTCTTAATAAATTGCAAATTGAGCTAATGTTTGTAATTTTAATCAAGTGATAATTTCTGAACTAATTTTGTCCCTGGCTGGTGATGTGTTTAATGTAGAAGATAGCGCTTACTGTTTATTTCTCCAGTTTCCATCTGAAGGAAGGTTTGAGATGTGTTGATGGATTGTTACATATTCATTTAAATGCATTAAAAGGAAAATAGGTTTGTTAAAAGTGACATTTGAGTAGGTGTAATATATAAGTAGTCTTCAGATAGTAATCTGAATGAACTCATCTGCGGTCTACTAGAAAAAAATGACAAGGAATAATTTTTCAAGCATTGATACCACCTAGTGGCAAAAAAAAGATTGTTACTTATTTGCATAGTGTGTGTATTTGACATCAAAAATACTATCAAGTTTGTGTTTATATACAAAGAAAGGTAATTTAAACCCTGTCTTTTGTAACAGATTAGCTACATGTGCATAGTACTGCAAAAGCTGTTGGAGAGTTGGTAGTTAGATTTCCAAGACTTGCACTTCAGCAGGTGATACGTGTAGGGATGGTTTTGATACAGTTCCTGACATTAAAGAATTGACAGTTCTTTGATACAGTTCTCTATATTCAAATAATTTTTAAAAAGTTCATTAAATGCACATCTGAGTGAGGGTAACATTGTACAGGTTTAGAATAATAATAATCCTTCTCTGTGTATACATGTAAAAAAAAATGCTTTTGTAAAAATAATAATCTGTCTTTGGAAAGTAATTTTATATTCAGATAACATGAGGCTGTGTGCATGGGCTGGGAGTTCCTGGCACAATCATTAATGAGAGTGTGCAGTGAACCAGAGCAGAGAACTGCTCTTGGGGAAAGCTAGCCTGGCAAAAGAGTTGCTGCAGATACGTTCCCTGACCTGGCTCTGAACGGATCTGCAGAGTTCATTCTGCTGGCACAAGGTGGGGGTGACCCGTGGTTGGAAGCATCTTTTACTTCTTATAATCAGCTGGTGTAGGTCCACTATAAAAGATACATTACTGTGAAACATACAAAGTGATTATTAACATGTAAGGCTAAATTATTAACACGCTTAGCTAATTCTGACTGATGTATATGGGCTATTTGTCCTTTTTCTTTTACAGGTACTTGTTTCACAGTGGCAATCCAGAGCACCCAGGAGATATACTTCTAAACACAACTGTGGAAGTTCTGCCTTTTCAGGTATGAGTGTATTGATTTGTCTCTTCTCTGTTATAGGATAAAAGCAAAGTCTCCTAATTGTATTGATTTTTTTTTTTTAGCTGGGTAAGGGAGACACGAATGCTTCTTTTATAACTGTAGGCTTTTGATGCTCTCATACTTTTTTTTTCTTTTTTAAATTGGGTCTATTCACAGAAAACTAGTGGAACTATTCATAACTACTCATGATGTGTATTCATGATGTTCATTCAAAGTGCAGCCTGCTATATGTGCTGTTGGTAATTTGGAGGTGAACAAACTCATTTTCTTCCAATTCACTGTTACTATTTAAAACAAAAAATAACCAAGCAGTCCGCCATCTCCAATGTATTTTGGAAAATGGGAAAGCTATGTCAATCTCCTTTTTGACTTGGCAAAAACAAAACAAACAAAACTCTTGGTTCAGGAATTGACATGCATCTAAACCATACCACAAATACCTTATAGGTACTTCAGTATTTGGATTCTCAGACTAAGTCTGAATTTTATTTTAGGAGGGCACTGTACTGCCTAAAGTATATTCTTGCTTGAAAGCAAATGATACAGGTTTGTTTTTTTTCAACTGAATATTGTACCTGATCATTTATATCACAAAACTCTGTGTGAAGATTAAGATATTACTTCAAACAAGTTTTATTTAGACTTAAAATAGCAAAGCATTTCTGTCTTCTCTCATACCCTTCATGCAGGTATCTTGAAATTTGTGCTTTAAGTGCTATACCAAAAACAAAAACAAACAAAACAAACCCACCACAGATGATCATGGAGAGATTCATTTCACTATTCTTGTAGTCTACTGTCCTGGAAGTGGGGAAAAAAAAATACAGATTTCTGACCAGCTCCATCCCCCAGTAGAAGTTTGATCCTAGTTATACAATGTGATACGTGGGCTATCATGTTGTACTATAAAATTTAAACTATTTTGTTTCTTCAGACCTTTGGAAATATATTCAACCACAAAACCAGCAGCAGCCCTTACCTCATCTGGCCCCAAGACATCACAGGAATGGTTATATCTGGCTTTGAGATGCCCCTCAAATGGGCGACATCCATTAAGAACATAATGCTCCCAAACTTCCCTTGCTATTGATGCAATGTGGAGAAAGGTGAACAGGAAATTCTGTACCTGGCCCATTCCTAAGCCACTGGTGTTACCAGAAAATGTCACCAGTATAGAGACAGCAGCTGCAGAATGATAGGTGCTGTTTTGGGAGAAGGATTTCTCCACCATGGATTTGAGTAGAGCCAGAAGCCTATTCAGGTACTTCTACTCTGATTCCCCATAACCAGAAATCGGGCAGGAAGAATCCTTAAAAAAACAGAGTGTTCCTAGACTGGATTTGTCAAGGAACTCAAGCAACACACCCAATAAATAAATAAAAATCCACCAGACCAAAACCAAACACAACTGCTTTTCAGCACTACCCCTTCAAAGCTGGAAACAACAAAAAGCTGATGGATTTAATCTCCTGGGCCTGTCAAGAATTTTTAATCGATTCCTAGGAAACTTTTACAGGGGTCTTTTAGTACTGGGTCATGTAATTCCGGTTGCAATTTCCAGGCTGCTTTTGAAGCTCTGCTCTACAATTTCATTTTTCTGTTCTTATTAAAGAAGCTCATTGACATCCACCCTTTTTAGTAAGGTAGTGATAATTGAAATGCTTCCCTTGCTGGTCTGAAGGCTTTTCATTTTGCCCAAATTCTTACATCAAAACACGAGCTGCAAGTTTCCTTTGTCATGAGAGAAATCTGGCTCAGACACAGGAAAAGAAGGCAAGGTTTTGCCTTTGTTTTTCTTCTCTGCATGCCAGTATCTCCTATGTATTCTGTTCACATGGCAATTAGCATATCAGTTAAGTGGGGCACCTGAAGTACTTCTTTTTTCTACCTTGAAGCCAAATACAGTTCAATTCTGGAGCACTGCTGCTTTTTCTTTTCTGTGTTGGTTTGTTTAAGGCTATAAATAACTATTCTAGGCTCGTTCGTAATTATTTAGAAAAGGTGGATGCTGGATACACACTTGACTTTCACTGGCAAAGCTGTATGTCAAAACAAATGATCTTATCTGTGCTTTGTTGTCGTAGAATGAAGAATTGGTATTGAGCAAAGAAACCAAAGACAAACGCTTAGAGGATGGTTACTTCAGGATAGGTATGCCACAGACAGCAATGTTTTTCTGTTACGCATGTAGAAAGATGTGTATTTTGTTAGTGTTGCACGCATTGAGACAAACCTAAAACTGAGTTTTTTCATCCTTCATTTTGGGTGTATGACCTTATGTAGGCTCTCCTTACGATTGCTTCCCATATTTCTTCTTTGAGACTGATGGTCTAGCGCCACTCTCCTTTGGATTGCAGCTACGTCCAACTTCTCTGCCAGAGTAGATCCACTTAAGTTATTGCAGAGGCATCTCCAGGTTGCTTAAGATCACCTCTTATGTCCTGTGACTACACAAGTGCCTCTCTGTGAGCTGTTGTGCTCGACTGTGTGCCGTCAGGGCCTGGCTTTGAACCAACCCGACAAGTAGGCGATCAGCTGTCTCGTCGTGGGATGAGATTGGCGTTTCCATAGGCAAGCAGCTGCTGGGGCAAGTGGCAGGATACCTGTTGCCAAGGAGGAGAAATTTTACTCAGGGTTTGTATTTAAGCTTGTTGGACATAGGTTGGGCATCCCTGTTATAATGAAAGCAAGCTTCTGCATCTTAATGAATTGCAGTTGGTGTATGCATGATTTAAGTGTAAATTCTAACTAGGCTTTTAGATTGGTTTCTTATCCATCCTAGTATAGTTGAGGATTCTTTAAATGGGAGTACATTAGGCGTGAATGGTATCCCATGTAGATGCATTTTTCTGTAGATTCTGTACTTTGTTAACAGGAGTTAATGGAAGATGTACTTTCACTTCTTTCACAGGGAAATTTGAAAATGGTATAGCTGAAGGAACGGTTGACCCCAGCCTAAATCCTGTTTCATCATTCCGGCTTTCAGTAATACAAAATTCAGCAGTATGGGCGATTCTGAATGAGGTGAGATGTGGTATGTTCTTTTAAAAATAAAAAGACAGATGTGAGATTTCATTCTTTCAGTGTGTTTGAAGCTCAAAATTTTGGCTAGCTCTAAGAACATTTACCTCTGATTGCTGAGAGAACCGCAGTGTCCTTAAAATGTAACTTTCTTTCTGACTCTTTCTTTCAGATTCATATTAAAAAGATTACAAACTGATCATCGAATTCTCCTTTAGAGGAAAAAGAAAGAATCCTTGAAAACTTCTCCTGTAAAATCTGACTTCCTTAACAAGTCATAAATTGAAAATACTGAGCATGCACCTTATCCCAAATTTCGTTCATTTTCACTTGAACTCTACCTCTTGTGAAATCTACTGTAGATGAGAAGATTGTATTTACCCCTTCTTATCTGATCCATCCAGAAACTGATGCTCCACACCGATGTTGTTCATCTGAGGCCTAGGTTGCCCTCCACTTTAATGTGACTTTACCATCTTATGGTTACAGAACCCTACTACACTTAATCTGTACTATTTTGATAGTATAGTAGTATAGAGAAGTTGTTGTACATATTGTTACATTCCTGGAAGAAGAAGAAAAATATAATTATTGTTAAATATGTTTTATGAAGGGGGTACTTTCGGAGTTCCATTTATTTTCTATAACAAGAACCCTCTTTTATAGATTGTCAGGGATATATATTAAAAATGTTAGGGATATTTAATTTATTAAAATAATTTGAAAAGTACATATTTTTATGCAGTAAAATTTTAAATTGATATAGTTTTTTTTATGAATTCTCTAGTTTAAGTTATCTTTCTACATTTTGCTTTGGAGATGCAAACATAAATTAATACCATATTTCAAATATACTGCCATGTTTAAAAAAAAACTAGATTAAGTTTCTAAATTATGTAGTTTTGTACACAGAATCTGAATTATGTTCAGTGGCATTAACAGAGTTCTGAAGAGCATTATTCTTTGGAGCTATGAATTTCCACTATGTACAGTTTGTAGCCACATGGAGAGCATGTTGAAATGTCTTATTTCATATTATGTACTAAATCTGCAGTGATTTTAGATTTAATCCATTGCATTTTAGAAGAATTTTTCAATTCCTAACTGTGCTTTCTTAAAAAAAAAAAAAAAAAAAGAAGAAAAAGGAAAAAAAAAAAATCTTTTTAGACATTTCCTAGCCTGGACAAATTCATTTTCTGTACTACAAAAATCAGTCCCCAGCTTTCCTTGGAGTGACAGAGGTTAACCTCTTTAAAAAGAGTGAATAGTAATTAGATATACTTGGTCTACAGCAGTATCCTCTTAAGCAGTTATTGCAGTATTTATTTTAGATACATTACAGTGAATAGTTCTGGTTTACTTTTATTTTGTTCCATTGTTCAAGAACAAGGTTTCAGTTTGACTCTTTTATCGATCAGTGTAATAACTCGCACTGTTTTCACTAAGAACTGAATTTGGCCTCAAGTTAGTACCCTGCCTTTTCGTTTCAAGGGAAACAACAGTGATCTTGAATCAGAAACTCCGTCAGGAACATGAAATGGTTTGTATTAAATCCAGCGTGGATTTGTTGCAGTACTAATGCTGCCACTGTTCTTAAGAGTTTTTCTGTTAGGTGCTAATGTGTAAAGGACACAGGCACGGGAGGATTTAAGTTACCCAGTCAGAAATGGTCGGGAAGAGGCAGGAACTCCTCTCTTCACTAGGAATGAAGTGCCTGATTGACCCTGGAGGGGGGCTGCTGCCCTGGCTTGGGGATTCTCAGCTGCTGTGAACCGGCCTCCTCGAGCCGACATCTCGAAAGGTGGCACAGTTCTCGTGGGGTGGAGGAATACCCTTATCCCCAACAGCTCTGGGGCCAGGGCACAGACATGGAAAACTGCTGTGGGGTCCCATAAACTAGGGCAGGGATCTCAAATTCGTGTCTCCAGAGGGAATGTTCTTCTAATAGATTTGGTCTCTTTTTCTCATGACCTGTTAATAAGGATTAGGAGCCTAAACCTGACTCTGCAGCAGTGCAAGCTGAGAGCCATCACCACTGGGATATGGAGTCAACTTGTGTTTTCTTCTGCCTTCCTGGCTAATTGTGTCGTATCTTAGACAGTTTGGCAGTATTCAAGTTTATAAGGTTTATAAGCTTAACTACTCCTACAGACCATACTCATTTTCTTTTAGCTATGTCATCTGAGAACACAGATAAGATTGATTTGTACACGCAAGTAAAGTCTTCTATTTAGACTAACTGGTGTAAGTTGAAAAAATAAGGAAGCTACTAGGCAGGCCTTGTTTACTTTTTTCTGATTATATTGGATGCTATAAATAAAACATGTTACTTGGAAAGCTTGCCTTGCCCAGAGACTGTGGACAAGCTAACCTCATACATAGAGTTTATTCTTGGAGTAAGGAAGGTAAGGAAATAGGCTCTGAATCCTACCCCAATCTAGCCTGGTGTGATGCACAGCCCAGTTTGTTATATGTACAATGCTATTCCATCAAATGATTACCAGTGGCTTTTTATCACAGATTAACTAGCAAAGGTCTAAGGAAGTATTTGTTTTCTTCTCAGCTGTGCCTGTGAGTGAGTGATGCAGACAAGGTAGGCTCTAGCTACTTACTACAATTTAGATTGCAGAAGTACATTAGATACTGCAGTTTCTTAAAATAAATAGTTCTGTTGATAGTGGCTTTCATCTTTTTCTGTGAGTTGGTAAGTTTACTGGTACCATTTATCAAGGATGCTGTGTGCTTACTCTCAAAGCATCACCGTTCCTGATGTTTCATAGTAGTTAAGAGGAATCACTGATAATACGCCTAATCACACCGAACCCTTCCACCACTGATTGCAGAACTCTGGTGTTACCATTGTATTCAGATCTCAAGAACACCAAGATGAAATTTATCTAAAGCAACAAATTGACTAGTGCTTGATAAAGTACGTTTGGTTGGTTGCTTTGGTTTTCTTAAAGGTTATTGCATTTTTATTGCATTGTACTAGAAGGAATTGGAAATACTCAGGGCTCCTTTGACACTTGCAATGTTCTTGAGCATATGTACTATTGAAATAATTGTGCCACATTAACACAAATCATGTTCTGTAGATTCAGGTACATCAGGCTTGGTGTTTTCCCAAAGTTCTGTAAATTTGCTTGGAAATTATCTCTACAGACAGCTATTTTTGGTTTTCAAACTTTCAAATTCTAATCCCCAAGTCAGTCTAATGAAGTGCAGGTCTTCTTCCTGGAATTGTGCTTGAAATAAGAAAGATTCGGCTGTTTGACTCAACAGTCACTAGCTTGGGTCCTCTGTGACTAGATATGCTCTGAATGGGCTCGTCTGTCTTACATATGTCACAAGTTATGTTGTTACTGCAAGAGTTCCTCTCATCATTTTAAACCAATTACCTGCTTTTGGGGGAGTTCTTTCCTACATTTATTTAACTTCAAACTATTTTTGTTTTGGTCTTAAAAATCCCCAATAGGTCAGTGAATCTTATAGTAATCAAGTAATAGGAAGTGATTCAAAATAAACTGCATTATCCTATAAGCACCTTCTGATGTTGTTAAAGCCTCAGAAAAGTCTAAAGCTCCGTATAAGGCTTCATGCTTTTGCAGACATCTCAACCGTTTGTTGGCATTGATAGAAAATGTTCCTACAGGAGCATTGGAGCATTTTTTTTAAACTGAAACATGGCTTGGAAAAATCAAATGTTACTCACGGACCAACGACAGACTGGATTCATGTTATATCACTGCTTTTCTAACTCTTCCAAAAGAAATTTTAAAATATCTTGAGTCAGTTAAGAGCAAAGCGATTTATACTTTGTCCATGTGATATGTGATTCCTTGAATGGGCTGGAGCATGACTAGTCTTTGGCAAAACCATATGAATTTGTAATGTTTTTCTTTCATTTTTTTTTCCAAATATAATTTCAATAATGCTTGTTTTTCGTTGGAAATGCTGCAAATGAAATATTGTAGTAATTTGTAGTTTGCGTCCAACTTGGCAAAACATTAATTTTCTATGAAAGACTCAGATTTTTGAATCCTTACTCCCCTGAAATAAATCAACCTTCAGTTCTGTATTCGTTCCTACCAGGAAGGACGCGTTCTGAAAAAGCTAAGGCAAGTAACTGTAGTAGAAATGGGAGAAAGCCTTATGTTTTATATCATCATTGCAATCACCAGCATAAAGCTGAAAGACTTTTAAGCAACTCATGTTTTCAGGCTAGCACCGATTGCTCATTTAAAAACGCACCCCACACAGACATATGAATTGTTCTTTAAGTGTTGCTTTTTGACCTTGGTGTTCTCCTAAGGGTTTTGCTGATTTCTGCTGTAAACGGTGAGTGGCTGCCCCTTCAGGCAGCTTCATTTTGAGATCTGCGAAGCCTTGTAACACGGGGACAAACTTTGATATCTCTAAAGGCAAGGTCCACAGGCCCCAAATCCCCCGTTGATTTCAGTGGGATTGCACCGTAGGGCACTAAACATGAAAAACATTCACAGTTGAACTTCCCTGAGTGGGTGATGGCTGGTGCTAGGATTCCTGTTGGGGAACGCCGCACAGTTTGGGCCGTAGCTGCCTGCAGGACAGGAGCTCGTACTTTTAGCCAGGTGGATGGAGGTTGTGACTGGAGTCCTTAGCCTTCCTTGGAGCCGCGGTTCAGTGCCCTCCTTCTTCCAAGGGGCACTTTGCTCAGTGTCTGCTGGGAGGGGAACGCAATTCAATTCTCTTCGAGCCTTAACAGTGGCTGAAACACACCGTACTGTAAGATGCACTGCCAGCATATTTGGTATTTTAAGGTAAATGTGTTTTTTCCTTAGAGATCGAGTTCTAGTACTGGAATATTAAGTCTTACTGTATCCAGTTTACTCTCGCATTGTTTTTGAAACAGAATCCTTGTACTCATGTTTCATATTGAACACAATTTTTGGAAAATTGTCATCTTCATTTTCCGGAAGGTGTTGTTTGTGACAGTCAGTTTATACTCCTGCCTTGTGGACTTCACAGCTGTAGGCATTGCCATAAGCCTGTGTGGCCAAATTAACTTGGACTTTCCTTCCCTTTTCATTAACGCGCCACTTGTAATAGTGGATGTAATAATACCCGGTGGACTTCTTTAGATTAGGTTTAAAAACTTGCTGCTATATTTGGAAACCTGATATGGGGTCATGTTAATTGTGCCTTTCATCAATGTTTCTTCTGTGTGCCAGCATTGTCCATGTATAGTTGAAGTAACCACGAAAATGAAGCGATCTAAAGTTCTTTCACGAAAGGAAAGGACGGTTCTACACCTCGAGCTAGTTGTTGCTTTACCATTGCAACACTATTAGGAGTTCTACTTTCATGCAATCCCGAGGCAAGGCGTTCCAATATTCTTCTGATATGAAACCGCTCTTTGGTGTCACTTGAAACCCTAGTAACGTAGAGCTTATGCCAGTATGTGTAAAATAGCTGCAGTAAGAGTTACGCTAAATGGACTTGTTGCAGTTAAATTTCAGTTACCGTGTACAATTGTTTTTAGGAATGTACTGCAAAAGTATTTGAACAAACTTGCTAACATGTTTACTGTTGTAAATATTTTAATAAAAATGACACTTCAAACTTTTTTTTACACAATTATCTACAATAAAGAGAAATTTACAACCATTTACAATAAGTTCTTAACTGTTTTTCTTTGTCATCGAGACAGCTAAGATAAAACCCAAAGAAACATCAGATCGATGAAGTCCGGTTTTTATTTCACTCTGTATTTATAGAAGGAACAAAGCATCTTGGTGAAGTTCCATCCACACGCTAAGGAGATCAAATAGAGCATGATGAGAAGTGCAAACGGGTACAAAAGAATAGCTGTGTTCTTCAAAAATGGCAATGCTGGAAAAGAAACAACAATGAAGCATGTGTAAAGCAGTGCTCTTTCAAAATAGGTGCTTCATCTAGAATGGCCTTGGGGAAAAACAGCAAGGAAAAAGAGTTCCCCTCTGCCACCTTTGTTTGAAGAGCAGGCTGCTCCTCTCTACCCTCACCACAGATTTAAGAGTTGAGTACTTCAGTTAAGCAGTACAGGTAAAGTCCCAAGAAACGGTTTTAGGTAAAACCGTACACTTAAACTCAATACAAAGTTCTTATCTAATGCAAACATTTTGAAGCGGATTTACAGAGGAAGAAGAAAACCAAGTTGAGTTGTTACAGGTCTAAAAGAACACGAGGCTGGTATGGTGAACATAAAGCCTGCTGCTGTTTACCCATCTCAAAAAGTACATTAGGTACATAGTTATCAAAGTTCTTTTACTATGAAGAGTAACGTCACCCAGCTGAGCCTATGCTTGGCAAATTAATAGACTAAACTCAGATGCAAACGATGCTCTTCAGTCAAATACTTACCACTGTATCCTAGGAATGTCACATAGATGTAGTAGCCAATCGCGATCAGCCACAACGTGTTCCCAACAAAATATCCGATGAGTGAATCGGAGATGATGACATCTGAAAGAAACATCTGCTCTTAGCTGTTGCGGTAGAGCATGATTTTAGAGCAGAGAACACATAAAAAGTCCACTTACAATTGATGAAAAACAGCTGGATGAAGTGCAAAATGACTAGAAGCGGGTAGAAGGCATTCAGGTGAACATCAAAGGCATATCCCCACTCCACGTCATAGTCTCTGTTCTGCTGCTTTACCAAGTACTTATTAGAAACGAACCTACACAAAGAGGTATTTGAGAACATGGTTAATGCAGAGCTTTGAAGCTGACTGACAAAACACTGGTCTGAGATAGTCAGCTGGATGTGATCCTAACTCTGCTCTGACGTTCCTGTTCTATGGGAGAAAGATACCCAACGGGGAGCGCTGCTGCTGTGTTAGGTTACAGAAGAAACCTTGAGACTTTACATTTTCCTCAGCTCAAGGTCTGCTGACAGCAGAAAAATGATCCCTTTCACAAGTGGAACAAGAAGTCGGTATGTGCTCAGAAATCAGACGTTGAGGCTGCAGATTTGGTGGCAGCTTTCCCTGAAACACTCTTTGCACCAAAAGAAGGGTCAGAAAGAGGCAGACCCTGGATGCAGAGAAAACCAAGGCAAGAGGTTTAGATTCATTAGGAACGTGGGAAGCTTTTGCAAAAAAGGAGTCTGTACAGGAAGAAAGGACTTGAACCAAAGTGGAGCTGAGTGACTGGTATTTAGGCCCGTAGGAAGCTAACTCAAGGACAGAGACCAGCACATGCAGAAGTATTTCTGGTTCAGGACAGCGTAGGCCGAGACACACACTGCTGGAGGAGAAGAAAGGTATTACTGATTCTGTGATTCTACTTCAGGAAGCATTATACTTACACTCCTCAGGCCTTTTATGGGCTGCTGTGCCAGACAGGACAGGAAATGAGATGGGCCTTTCATCCATCAGATGCCATTCTCATACATAACCAATTCCTGACTTTTCCAGTTAGAATCATAGAACCATTAAGGCTGGAAAGTCCTCCAAGATCACCTGGTCCAACCACCCCCCTACCACCACTGTCACCACCAAACCATGTCCCCAAGCACCACGTCCAACCTCTCCTTGAACACCCCCAGGGACGGTGACTCCACCACCTCCCTGGGCAACCCGTCCCAGTGCCTGACTGCTCCTTCTGAGAAGAAATGTCTCCTCATTCCCAGCCTGAACCTCCCCGGTGTGATTTGAGGCCACTCCCTCTAGTCCTATCATCTGTGAGAAGAGGCCGACCCACAGTTCCTCACACCTTCCTTTCAGGCAGTTGTAGAGAGCAATGAGGTCTGCCCTGAGCCTCCTCTTCTCCAGACCAAACACCCCCATTTCCCTCAGCCGCTCCTCACAGGACTTGTGCTCCAGGCCCTTCACCAGCTTCGTAGCCCTGCTCTGGACTCGCTCCAGGGCCTCGATGTCCTTCTTGTAGTGAGGGGCCCAAAGCTGAACACAGCACTCGAGGTGCGGCCTCACCAGAGCAGAGTACAGGGGGACGATCACCTCCCTGGTCCTGCTGGCCGCACTATTCCTGACACAAGCCAGGATGCCGTTGGCCTTCTTGGCCACCTGGGCACACTGCCGGCTCGTGTTCAGGCGAGCGTCAGTCAGCACCCCCAGATCCTTTTCCTCTGCACAGCTTCCCAGCCACCCTGCCCCAAGCCTGTAGTGCTGCATGGGGTTGTTGTGGCCAAAGTGCAGGACCCAGCACTTAGCCATGTTGAATCTCATCCCGTTGGCTTCTGCCCATTGACCCAACCTGTCCAGGTCCCTCTGCAGGGCCTTCCTACCCTCTGACAGACCGACACTTCCCCCAGCTTGGTGTCATCTGCAGACTTACTGAGCGTGCACTCAATTCCCTCATCCAAGTCATCAATAAAGTTATTAAAGAGGACGGGCCCCGGGGAACACCACAGTTACAAGTGGGAGCTTCCAATGTCACTGTCTGAAAGGAACCTATCCCTCTTCTGATCAGCAGCAGTTTAGGAAGTCAGATACATTACCGAGAACTCTTTTAAGTGTCCTTGATTCCTTGTACATTTTTACTTTCCATCACTACCAAGAAAAAGGTGAGGGCTTTTGTGCCCTCACCTTGCCACACTGAAGGAACACTGACATCCTGTTTTACGGCCCCCTTGCTGAGGTAGAATATTATTAATATTAAAAACATGCTGAGGCCTGGGTTACAAACTGTCTTGTCACTGCCTCTCCCCTTCTCTCAGTCTCTAGACGTTCCAAGGTAAAACTGGTAGTGACTACCAGCAAAGGCAACATACAGGAGATAAGTAAGAGAGACACTGCTTGTAGTGGAAAGAGGGAACCAAGTGTCTTGCAAACAGCAGAAGACTATCAGCGTCCCAACAGCAATACTGAACTCGGTTTCAGACGTTAATACTTACCACATTAAAGTTGCTATCAGGAGACCAACGCCTACGCAGTCTATGAACACAACCCAAAGAAGCAGCTTTATTGTTTCAAAAAAACCCATGTCCAGCACAAATCCAAATCCTACAGTGGACACTAAAAAGAGAAAAAAAAAGATTATTAAAGTTAACTGCAGAGAAGAAAACATGAGATTTTAAATCAATACTTTTTTTTGAGTATGCTGTTATGAAACATCCAGTTTCCTTTTTATTTTTCCCCTTGTGATTTTTTTCAGTCCAACAGCTCATTTTTTTACACCAAATACTAAGTGCATTGCAATTCGCTTGTAACTCCTTTACAAATTGAAAAATGCTGCAAGCCCAAGTGCAAAGTAACACCAAACACTATTGCCCTCCCAACTATTTTAAAAATTAACACAATGCTACAGCAGAATACTGTTTTGTAAAAGGCCATTGTTAACCAAAACCACGTATCTGGTGGTGCATACTTTTATTTTGGAGTTAACAGCTTTGATATAAGTAACAGCAATGTGCTATGTAGAAGAGAGTAATACTTCTTACTAAGTTTTCAATTCAGTCTAACAATTATATGCAAGAGTGTCCTGGTTTCAGTTAGGACAGGGTTAATATTCCTCCTCATAGTTGGTAGAGTGCTGTGTTTCAGATTAGGATGAGAAGAATGCTGATAACATGCCGATGTTTTATTTGCTGCAGAGCAGCTTCCACTAAGCCAAGGACTTTTCAGCTTCTTGCTCTGTCCTGCCAGCTGGCAGGCTAAGGGTGCAGCAGGAGCTGGGACAGGACAGACGCAGGGCAGCAGAGCCAAACTGGCCAAAGTGCTATTCCATACCGTCTGACGTCATGCTAAACAATAGAGAGGGGTGGCTAGCCGCGATGGGGGGAGGCATCTGCTCGGGGATAGGCCGGCCATCGGTCAACTTCTGGTGAGCAATTGCCTTGTGCATCACTTGTTTCATACACATGAGTAGCACTAGTATTATTATCATCCTTATTTTTCCTGTCTTCATCAGCTGTCTCTGCCTCCACGCACAGGCTTCATTTTCCTATTTCTCTCCCCCATCCCAGAGAGGGAGGGGGGAGAGGGAGCGTGCAGCTGTGTGCTGCTTAGCTGCCGGCTGGGTTAAACCACAACAGACTGTGTACACTTGGACTTGACGATCCTTATGGGTCCCTTCCAACTTGGGATATTCTATGATTTTATAGTTTAATTCTGAAATATACAGAACGTCTCTTAAGGCCTATATTGTAAAAACAGTATTTTATCTGTAACATTAGATAAACTGGATGTTCAGTACTTTCTAACCAAAGCATTGCTATGTGACGTGGTTTTCATTGTCTGTAAGGTTACAGGGAAGTACTTATTCTGGAATGCGGTAAGAAGTGAGTTGCAAGAAGGAGATTTATCCAAAACCACAGCTATGCTTCCAGAATTCTAGCTTCTGAAAGGATTCTTTTACTCTGCTCTGATTAGGAGACACTCCATACAGCCTAGACTTTTCTCCCCTGGTGCCAGGAGATACAAACGTGGATCCCCTCCGTCTGCCCCGCACTCACCGCAGAGCCAGATGCTGAGGAGCACCAAGAAAGCGGGGTCGTCCCTCGCCCACTGGTCCTTGGTCTGCTTCCTGTAGTGGAAGTTCCTGTAGACCCTCTGCGGCGAGGTGAACAGGTAGAGCATCTGCCAGAGGGCGAACTCGAAGTCCATCTGTCGGAAGTGGAGCAGCCTCCGCAGGTACTTGTAGCGCTTGGCCCCGGCCGTGTGCCGGGCCGCGTCCCGGGGGCTCAGCGCCCCGTTGCCCTGGCTGCGGGCGCTGACCGAGGTGGTGGGCAGCATGGCGTGCGGGGGGCCGCGCCTGCCTGGGCACACCGAGGGGGAAACGGCTGAGGTCAGCTGGTGTCACCAAGGCCCGAGGCAGGCCGCGGGCAGCGCCGGCTCGCCTGAGGAAGGGGCGAGCGCGGGGGCGGCCATTTCGCGACCCCCCCCTCAAGGGGCGGCCATTTCGCGACCCCCTCCCCACCCCGGGGCGGTCGCTGCGTCGCCCACCCCCGCTCCCCCCCCCCAGCCGCAGGACCCCCAGCGACCCCCCACGGCTCGCACCCCTCACGGCAAGGCAGAGCCGGCCGGGGGCGGCGGGACCCCGGCTCGCTTCAGCCCCTGGGGGAGCGGGGAGCGGCGGCGAGGCCCCTCGGCGGTGCCCACCTCACCCGCAGCCTCTTCCGGCAACGCCGCCCGGCGCCTGCGCGGCGGCCGCTGAGGGGAGCGCTAAGATGGCGGCGGCCGCCTCGCACCGGGGGTGCTGCTGTGGGGCGTAGCGGGCGGTGAGGGGTCGCCGGGGCCGCCATGCCCAAGTACTACGAGGAGAAGGAGGAGGACGGGCGGGCCTGCGGGGGGGTGCGGGAGGACCTGCGGCAGTGCCTGCTGGAGAGCCCCTGCGTGCTGCAGGTGAGCGGGGCGCGATGGGGCAGCGCCGTGAGGGGCAGCGCCAGCCCCTCAGCCCCGTCTCTCGTGCCTCTTGGACGGCTCCCCGAGCTGCGGGGGGGCCTCAAGAGATAAAAACAGTAATCGTTCATTTGTCATCCAACAGGAGAACAAAAGCCCCAAGCAATGCTTGAGGGAAGGACACTGTAGAAGTTTGCAAAATACGTTTTTTGCATGCAAAAGGTCGATGGTAAGTGACCGGGTGTTTTCTTCCACTAGCAGCCAGGCTGCTTTCCGTCCATGTCCTTCTTTTTTTTTTTTTTTTTTTTTAATCGGTAAAGCTGCTGTCACTAAGCAGAACAGTTCTTGCCTCTAAATGTCCTTTAAACTACGAATAGTGTCCCCTGTTCTCGTTGAGAACAACACATCTGTAGAGTGAATAAGCTGGCAGAGATGCGTATTTAAATTGAATCAGACTTAAAACGTGGCAGCTAGGGTAAATAAGTTACATGTTCCGAGTGTCACTTTTAGTAAAGCTTTGATTTAAGCACTATTTATGGATTGTGTAGTTTTAAGATACTGACTTAGGCTAATATATTTTTTCTGTGAGATCACTGGAAAAAACGTGTGTAGAGAACACTTTAGTTGAAAGGATGTCCTGCTGAAAGGGACTTTCACTACTCATGAAGGCTTTTGCACTTGAAGGTAGGCAGTTGTTTTTTTTTTGGAGGACTCAAAAGAGCAGGAGTTTCTGTTTTTCTTAAGTGAGTTGTCAAGAAAGGTAGTGAGAAGCCAGCTGTAAGAATGTAATTGGATGATGTTTCCCCAGTTTTGATAGGAGTTTCTCATCCAGAAATGCCTTGCTTGTGTTTACATAGCATTTAAAATAGCTGAGTCAGGGCAAAGATGGTATCAAAACTTTGTAAACACTGGTAATAAAAGCCCCCCCTCCCCCTTTTTTAAGCCAATTGTGATGCCTTGTGAGAGATATACAGCTGGCAATCAACCGAAACATCCTGTCCTGTGCAAACTGCATTAATCCATATAGTGACAAATGGTTATTTGTACGGACAAGGATGCTATGTATGTAATGCTTCAAATATTTACCATTTGATACTGCAGCTGCAATACATGTGTCTCTAGATGATGGGTCTGTGTTTCTGTCTGTAGATCATTGGTGAAACAAGTGTTCTGGCTGAGTGTCTCCAGTCATGTGGGAAGAGGCCTGGCTCTCACCTGCTTCTATTTAACTGCTCCAAATTCTGAGGATGAAGAGAGATGTTTTTCCTCCCCTCTTAACTCTGTAAATCTTTGTGACAGTGCTTTGCCAAAGCTGTTACTTGATATAACAGCCAGGCCAAAAGAGTACTTTTTAAAAAGGTAGAAAATAAATGCAACTGTAAACTTCAGTTATAAAAGTAGCAACAGTGTTGAAAACAGAAGTTGCTTGGTTGTTGGACAAGCCCTACATCTTGTAGGGTAGCTCTTCAATTTTGCTGCGGTTCTGAATTCTGAAAGGGGGTCAGTTATTGCAGATAAGATACCTCCTCAATCTAATATCTGGATGTGGCTCAATTGCAATCTATATCTGCAGTCTTCAAGACTGACTAAATTCAGAAGAACTCTATCAAGATTGAAGTATGTTTTTCTGCCTTACTGGGAAAGAACTTGCAATTTAGTTTCAATAGGGGTTGTGTGAGAGACTCTATTTTAGCTTTACTGACTTGCCATCTATTAAATGCTGTTTTTTGTAACTGCCAAGAATAAACTTGAAGTTTTAATAGGCTGAATATTTATTTCATTTTTTACTGATTTTTTTCCAGATACTTCCTGTATTTGTTATCCGTCCTCACTGACATTTCCAGTGACTCTCACTTAAACCCAGCCTGAATTTTCCTCGTTCCACTCGTCAGTTGTTTGTGGGGGGAAAAAAAAAGCTCTAAGCAGATTTCCACTCCTTTGTTTTCATGTGTTCCTTGCCAGCCCCCAGTGCTGTTTATTTCAGAATGCCCAGGGTGCTTACCACTTCATTTTAACTTTGCATGAGATTTAAGGTAGTATAATATCTGTTTGATTGGGAAAAACCCTATGGCTTGCTGGTTATATCACTAATTTTCTGTACAGTGACTTCTGCTTTATTTTGTACTTTATGCTACTGTTTCACTAGTAGCATCAGAATAAGTGCTCTGAAATATTTCTTTTGTAGAATGTAGCGTGATCTTAATGTATTGCCCTCAACTTTCAGCTGGATGCCAGGGCAAGATTCAGAGGAAAGAAGGGATACTGAAGTCCTTGTGGAAGAGACCCAGCTGTGGGAAATCAGGATTCATCGGCACGTTAACTGAAACAGAGGCTTAAGTAAGAAGATTGTGTCTGCTGCATCCTTTCGTGCAGTGTTTTCATAGAAGGTATCTACTGCTGGGCATTCTGACCAATTGACCCGGATGTGCATTTAAATGTTAAAAAGAAGGCATGCGTAAAGCTGCAAGTTCTGACCTGTCATGCACTTGTAATAAAATATGTAAAATGCAGAATAAGCTGCAAAAGTTATCGCTGTGTTTTGAAGTTAAATCGTGGTTATGCCAACTCTGATAGTTTTAGTTGCAAATAATACAGAATTACAGACCTGGGACTGGTGCTTGACTGCTGTGCCAGAGGATACCTCAGCACAGAGATGTTTCTGGAGCTGATGAGTTGACCAAGGTTATGAAATGTGCGTGCAAGCAGCTTCCTTCCCAGTCGGTTTGTTAGGCAATAACCCTGCACTAATAGGTAGGAGTGGCGATGTTTTGCAGCGCCACATATACCAGGACGGCTTCTTTTTCCTTGTGCTACAAATGCCTTTTAACATGGCGTTGGCATACCTGTTTGTTAGCGTGGTCTGGCTGTCAGGTTGGACAACTAGATTAAAATGTGGTTTCTCTAAATTAAATGTCTTAATTAACAGTAATCTCATTTCTCATTGTATTGACACAAGTACAACAGAACGATAGCGTTATTTTACTCAGTAACTTGAGCGCTGTGTGCCAGGATATGGCTGGTTATGTACTGTTGGATGGGGGAGGAGGGACTTCCTGACAGGCCAACAGGTAAGGAGACCATGGATGCTGCCACTGTATTCTAGAAATATTTACAACAGTTTTAAAGTTCCTCTGAGATGATCCTGGACCGTCCATTTGCGTTATGTTTTCAAGCAAGCGTATACTACTCATCCCAACATATGTACAAACGACGGGTGATGATTTGGGCTGTACTGTTTGTTGGAAATTGCATTCCACAGACTGTGAGAATATTCCTTGTTTTCGCTTCATCACTTCTCGGAATTCTTTGTTTGCATTTATGGGTGTAAAACGTTCAAATTGCCATTCACATTCAATTAAAATTTAACTGGTTTCTATTAGAACTTAAACTCACACTTCCTTTACATATACATTTTTTTCTTGTGCTCAAGAAAAATTTCACATAACTCTGTAAGTTACAGAACAGATGCAGTGAAAAAGCAAATGAATGGAGGAAAACGATGCTTTGCTTTACGTTGCTCTAGGACGACTGGCAGATCTGTCTGCAGTACGGCAGTGTTCTTGGATGTGTAGGTAACATCTGTGTTAGTCTCTTGCCACACCTTGGTAAGGAAGCAGGATTTATGGGGGTAGCAAACATTAAATGACACTTAAACCATGGCTAGTCAATATTTGCAACTTTTGTTTAAGAACTTGTTGCTAAAGAACGGGTTTCCTTCCCTCAGTTCCTTCCTTCCTTCCTTACCTGCCTTTTATATCAGAACTAAGTAATAATATAACTCACGTAGAAACTCCAGTGCTTTCAGACAAGCTGATTAGAAGCAAGATTAGGAAAGTGTGAGAAGGGCGAGAGCCATGGTAATCTCATTTCTTAGCTAAAACCTGCAGCCAGGTAGCTGATTTGCATGTAGTCTGAACAGATGGGTACAGCACTTACTGCTGCATTTCATCAATGATAAAATCGATGACTTCTGCGAACGAGCGCGTTGGTGATGTAATTCTGTCTTCAGCAGCCTCTCTGTGATAAGTACGCTTACATTGCCTGTAGATGTAGAATTTGCATATTTTTTGCAATCAAATCAGCACTGATGTCACAGTTTCATTTTCTGATGATCACGTGCAAACTAGTTCATTTGTTGAAGTGCTGCAAGCGTTTGTTCTCTTCCACGTTCCAGGTACCACATTACATAGAGCAATCTGCTAAATCGGTGTGGCATCTTTGAGACATCTTTGCCCAGGGAGGTGGTGGGGTCGCCGTCCCCAGGGGTGTTCAAGGAGAGGTTGGACGTGGTGCTTGGGGACACGGTTTAGTGGTGACATTGGTGGTAGGGGGTGGTTGGACCAGGTGATCTGGTGATTCTGTGATTAGTGCTTTGATTTCAAAATATTACTCACAAGCCTTCTTTGGAAAAAGGTAATTAAATGGGAATAAAAACAAATTTAAATCTACTTGGCAGGTAATTAAATGCCATTTAGAGTAGGAATGGGATGTGGTTTTCTACTCAAGGAGTCTTCCACTGGCTGCATTGCCACAGGAGAGTACAGGCTTGATGATGCTTCATGTGGTCTGTTCCTTCTCTCAGCCCTAACCACTGAGCTTCACCTCATGGTGCTGCGGAAGCTCCTCTGGGGAAGGAGCAGACAGGAGAGCACAGGCAGGTGACTAGCTGAAGCTGTTTTTAGTCATTGGCTTGATCCAAGTGTCGAAATGACATCTAGCACTTGGTACTGAACACTTCAGGATTTCGTAAGGAAGTTAACACAAGTATAACAGATGAAATCCTGTAAGATTTTTTTTGGTGTCAGAACTTCCTAATGGTTCACTAGGTTATCTAGAGCAGCATAAAAATGCATGTACTGTGTATCTAAATACTGACTTGCTCGAGAGACTATCATTGTTCAATTCCAATACTGTGTAACATCATATTCCATCTAAAAATGACTAATTATATAATTGCCTTGGGAGTTTAAGCACTGTTCTACTTGAAAGCTGTTAGTGTTTCCTGTGTGACTTCTAAAAATAATCTTTTTTATTAATGGAAAGCCCTAAATACTCCAAACTTGTGCACGATTGCAGATTTCTTTCTTCTGTTGCAGAAAAATGTTTTCCTTTGAACAATCTGACTGAAGTCTTGTGTGTTACGCTATTCCACTGTTGTTTTTTTATTTAAAAATACAGATTTCCAACCCATGGAAGGTTCTGCAGGATTGACCACGTAATGCTTTGGAACTTGTGAAATCGGACTGCTGAGAACAAAAGGGCAAAATGGTGCCCAAAGGCACCATTTTGGGTGGTTTTATAACCACTCCTACACGCAGTGGTGATAATTCCTATCAAGGAAGTACAGGATGCAGCTTGCCAAAACCTTTCATTGCTGCTCTCACTTCTCCCGTTGGTTTCACGTGGTGGTGGAGTTCAGGGGAGCTGGATGCTTCTGAGTTCCACGCTGCAGACCGGGGCTCATGTCTGTTGTTACTGCATCTCGTTTTGTCGGGGAGCGTGTTCTCTCCTTGGTCCAGTCCTGCAAACACTTCCGTATTTACATAGCTGCAAGCGCCTATTGCAGAGCTACTCACAAGTTTATTATGATTAAAAAAAATTGTTTGCAGTCACGTACTGTGGTTTGAAAATTCTCGAGGACAATTCTTGCTGGTTAGTATGAAGAGGTAAGCACGTTGTTGAAGCAGAATCTGTTTAATTAATGAAGGCCCACCTGTATCTACTGAGGCATGAAGGAAAGGGGTTGGTATTTAAGAAGGATGCGCCGAGTAACATCTAAGTAACACCCCTTAAAAGAAAGGACGTGACATCTTAAAAATAATCACTGCTGAAAGCTCTTCCACTTCCTGAATGTATGTATTTGTATTACTAAAAGCTTCTTTACTCACAGGTTGATATTAGAAGTTCTCTATCCATTTTTCACTTCTAAGTTTCTGGGGAGTAGTAGGTTGGATGATGGAGCCCGAACTTTTTTGAAAGGTACTTCTTTTTTTTTTTTTTTTTTTCCCAACATAGACTTTTTAAAAAGTCTTATTTGAGTGGAAACCCACAACAAACTAGGCTGACATCTCATGCTCATAAGAAAGGCACTTATTGAAGTCATCTTCTAAAAGTCCAGCCCCAGAATGTAGGTGTTAAGCGGTAGCTGTTGTTTAAGCCTTTTGTTAGAAAACTCTGAAATACAGAATTGCAGCAGCTTTGCTGACGTGATGAATTTCAGCAAGTACTTGTGCTGCCTTAGCAGTTGATGTGTGATTGTTTAGGTTACGTATATTTATTGTATATGTGTATATATATCAACTATTGTGTAAAACTAAGATCATGGCAGAGTTTTCCATCATAAACTGCAGTTGACAGAACAGTAACCACAAACTTTAAGATTCTTTCTCCTTTCTTTATCCAAATGTGCATGCTGAATTTCTGCTTTATCTGTCTCTTTCATGGTTTTGCTACAGTTATCTTCAGAAAATTATTTACCAATTATTTCTGTGAGTGGTGCACTCCACAGTGACTTGGTTGACTCTCTCCGGAAAAAAAATCTGTAAGCATAGAAGGTAGCTTCTTGAAGTGAACTGTGCTTTATTTTCAGTATTTACAGTAGGTTGATTAATAATGCCCTTAAACATTGAAGGGAGAAGCTTAATAGCTGCTTAATGATGTTAATAACAGGTGATAGATTTAAAATGTTGATGTATTTAACAGATAAACATTGAATTTATTTTTATATCAAGCTGAGATTTTTTTTTTTTTTTTCCCATGATGAAAGCTTTCATGTGCTGTACTTTTTTATTTTTTGCAACTAGGTACTAATGGGCTGCAGTGAAATGGAAGGGAATAATTTCATAAAGATTTTCAGTAGCAGAGGAAATAAGCGAATCTCTGTGACTTAGTACAAGATCTCCAAAATGATTTTTGCGGTATTACTGCTGTTATTGTAAAAGGAGCTAGGGAGGAAACAGTGAATCTAGGAATTGGTTTGTAATTCATGTTTTATCATAACCGTGCTAATGTAAAATTGTGTTGTCCTTCATTATCAGGAAGGATGAGGAATATATATTTTTTCTGACGGTGCGTTTTAAACTAAATAAAAATACCATAACATTTTTGAGGAAATGCATACATTGAGTTCCTAAAACCTTGTGTTATGCCTCTCTTAGTTCCATCACACAACGGTAGTCTTGTTTTAAGGAGATAAATCCCTAGTACAGGGGTTTTGAGTGGTCTCTGTATATGTCAAGTCCTCTCTTCTTTATTTGTACACTATTGATTGTGCTTCTTAGGTGCGTGCCACATTTTGTCCCAGTGTTAAGTTGGGATCTTATATTCAATTCCTTCTCCATTATGACCATGAGACCATTTTCAGTCACAGTTTTCAGTCTGCTGTTTTCCCAATATTCAAGGTGTGGCTTTTTAATCTGTGCCTGAATGTTAGCCTATAACCTGAGATTTGCCTTTATAAAACAAACAAAACCCACCTTAGCAGCTGTTCCAGATCTCTCATGGGATGGCCCGGTCTTTTTGTTTACCATATTCCTCTCATTTGTGGTGTCCACAAAATCAGCAGTGAGTTTAACCTTGTTTTCAGGCAGTTGAGGGAAACGTTCAGTCTTAACCTACTGCCAGTCCCAGGGCTCGAGTACACCTCCCCTCTGGCAGTTAGGTTTTGAGGTTTGTTACTTAGGTGTGGCTGGCCTTGTTCTGAACTGTGACCAAAGATAAATGTTAAAAATCACAAATGTTTGGCTAGGCATTGAAAGCAAGCTCTCCTCTGTAAGCTGTTTCTGGTTTTGAAACAGAAGTGCTGGGATCAGTCTTATTGCCGTGCTAAAAATTGATCTTCATCGCTGACAGGTGGAAAGAAAAATGACAAATTCAAACCTTATCGGCTGGCTTCTCCCCCACCTTCAGCTCCTGTTGAGGTCCCAAGCTGACGCCTTCCAGCGCCAGGCAAATTAAAATCCTTTTACTAGGGTGATGCTGGGACTGACTCAACTCGGAGCTGGCAGCAGCCCTCTGCAGCTCTTACACGGCAGGCTGGGGGTATCCAGGCAGCCGTGTGCCTCGCTAAATCCCTGTTCAGTGCCTTTTCTCCCCGGAATTCCCTCAGCACCCGCCTCTCCCGAAACGCCCGCTCCCCCGCCAGCCGCGCCCGCGGCGCCCCCTCAGGGGTTGACCAGGCGGCCCTGCGGCTGCCGCTCAGGGCGGGCCGTGCGGGGCCCGCAGGGGGCCGGGCCCGGTGGCGGGGCGGGGCAGGGCCGCTCCCGGTGCCGTCAGCAACGGGCTGGCGGCGGAGCCTCGAAGCGGGCCGGCGGCACTGCGGAGGTGAGCGAGCCGGGGAGAGGCCCTGAGGGGCGAGGGGCGGCCGGGGGGCGGCCATTACGCGGGGTCGGGCCGGGGGGCGGGCGCCATTTCGTCGCCGCCGCCCGTGCCCCGCGGCGGGTGGCCGCGCGTCTCGCCGCCCGCTGGCTCCGTCCCCGGCGTGCCCGCGGCACCTGCGCGCTTCTCGCCCCTCCGGGGGGCACCGGGCACGGCTGTCGTGGCCGGTTCCCCCCGCGCAGCCCTGCTGGAGGGGGAGCTGCGCGGCTCCGGCGGCGATGCCGCGGTCGGGGAGCGGCAGCGAGGGGCGGAGGGCGCCGTGCGGTGCCCGAGAGCCCGAAACCTCCGGTCCTTCCTTCGGGATTTGCCGTTCCCCAAAGGAAACGGGATGCTGGCTGGGTTTGGTGCGCGGCTCGGCGGCTTGCAGGGTGCAGCAGACCTGCTGCTGGTGCGCCCTCAGCCCTTCAGCTTGGCAGAGCAGCGGACAAATGCGGCTAGAGCTCAGCCCGCTGGCCTACATTGCCGCGAACAAAACCCAGCCGGTGATGCTCGGAGCCCAGCGAGGGCAGTTGGTGATGGCCAGGGCACGGCGGAGGGGCTCCTTGGCCCCTACAGCCCGGCACCCTGTGCGGGCAGCAGCTCTCCGTCTGCAGGCCTTCCTGCACAGGTCTAATATCGAGCTTGTCCATGCAGGGAAGGTTTTGCACTTCGAGCAACAGAAGCAGAGGCGCTTGTATGTTTTTATGCCCTCAGACCGTAAAGCAAGGGAGATAAGCTTGCAAAACCCTGTTGTCTTGGAAACCAGATTATCTGTTTCCCCTTGAGAAACCGCCGTATGCTAATGCTTATTTCAGAAGGTCGCGTTTTAAAAACTTAACAAGGTTTTTCCTGCTTCTGAAGGCTTAACGCAGTGAGCTACCTGGCTTCTAGGAACTCAGCGGGCCGCCAAAGGAAACGCGATGTTTTTGTAATTCTCCCTCAAGTCTCTCAGGCTCTCGATGCGGATGTTAGGTGGAAGCAGACGGGGGCGGGAGATGGGCATGGACCATTTTAGCAAGAGTTTGAAATTCAGTATTCGTAAATGTAGAAGTCTGGCGCTTTCCAAACTTTGCAGTGGATGTGGCCTCTTTGATTCGCTTCTGCCTGTTGGCAGTACCAAGTTGTTAGCAAGTGTTGATTTCAGCGCTGTTTTCAAGTATCCATGTCTAGGTTGCATGCATTTTTCTCGATACATGACAGTGTTGCCAGTGGTTTAATTTATTTGTAATGCTCTGATTTAACTTGATCTATAGTGGATGGCAGGTCATAGGGGTCCATGGAGAAACACTGAACCCTGCCAAAATGTGACAAGGAGTCGCGTGATCTTAGGAGGGTGGCTCTGTTACCAAAGACAGTGATCAAGCCTCTGCAAAAACTCCTTTGCTTCTGTCCCACTTGCTGTCAGCTGAGTCAGAAGGCATCAGCCCTCTCCCCAGGCTTGTTTTAAATGTTCCTTCAGCTGTTGCTAGCGTTAAGTACCCGCTGGGGTGGTGGAATTTTCGGTTTAAGATCTGAGATATGTTGAAGGTTGGACATCATCTGCCATCTCTTAAACATCTTCAGGACCAGTCTGGTAATGCAGGTGCTGTGTGGAAGGGAAGACCTTCTCCCTGTGGAGCGAAATGAGCGCTAGGAGAAGTGGCTACTCTATTTCCTACACGTTCTGGTCTCCTTAATCTTCTTATTGTTGTACTAGAACGAGGAAGGAAAATAGCAAAACCAAGGATCCCCTGCAGCTCTTGGCTTGTTAAGGTGAATTCAGCCTTCTGGAGCGTGTTTTGTTACAGTGAACTTTAATCGTCTAATTACTAGTACATGGGATGCAAATTTAGAGTATAAGAACACCTCCTGGACCCGTTTTGTAGATTACTTTGCTGAAAATACTTGCCCATTTCTTGCCAGGTGGTTGCTCGGAGATGAAGCTTGAAGCCTCTACCTGCGGGGAGGTAGCAGGTCGAGCACTGTCGGCACTGCAGCTCAGAGCCCTGCTGTACGTGCTCTTTGTTTCTGCCTGTCACTCCCGTTCCTGTTTCTTTTCTGACAAACCGAATTTCCTCTCTATTGTTGGATTATCTACCTAAATCTCAAACAGACATCCTTTGCAGAAAGGATGTTGGAAAATGACCTTGGGAAGAAGAAAGCTTTGGGGCGTATCTACCTCATCCACGTCAGTCAGGCAGCTAGGCACGGCCTCCCGTGTGCTTGTCCGATGCGTTTCTGTTTAACCTAGCATGATAAGCTCTTTACTATAGGCGAAGTTGTTTCCTCTGGCCTTCAGATACAAGAACTTTCCCATTTCACAGCCACTGACTGCTCTCTCTCCTTCACTTCCAGTGATCTTTTCCTTGCAGTGGGCTGCGGACTGCAAGGAAATCGTCACCGTGGATCAGCAGCAGGCCGTCCTGGCAGGCAAAACCAAGCAACGAAGCAAAGGGCAAAGCGGGCTGAGCACTAAGCGTGGGCCGAGTGAAGAAAGGAAAATAAAAGGGGCATTTGCAAGTTCAAGAAGTGACCGAGAGGAGGGCGTGTGTCTCGGCTGCGCAGGGGAGTGGTGGAGTCATAGCTGGCTTTTGTGGTTTGTGTGGCACACGGTAAGGGAGGCGTGCAGGAGACAGCAGAAGGAAACTCCCCGGTCACTTACCTGGCGGCTGCTGCTGTATTTTCCCTGTTTCAGGAGCTGGGGTTAATTACCTTGCATCAGCCAGCACAGGTAGATACCACACTTCTGCTTCTGCCAGGCTGCTGAGCTGGCCGCTTCTGCCTCGTGCAGAGGAAAGGGAGGTGCCAGCTCTGCAGAAATACGTTGGCACTTCTTGAAAACAGTATCTGAAAGCTGCAGGAAAGTGCGTTCACTCAGGAAGAAGGCTGTCCCCGGTCGTTTGTACTTCTACCAAGTGTGAATTTGTTGGATTTATGATATTTCTTCCAAATATGCAATAAGTACAGAAATGGAAGTGCCAGGGTATGTCCTCACTTAGCTAAAGCCATATTGATGAAATATGAGAGAGTAACGAGATTTTCCCTCTAACCTTCAGGATCTTGATCTTAGGTGAAGGAGATCTGCGCTGCTGACATGACAAAGGATTTCCGTGCAGCTGAGGTTTGTGAATGTGTGCCTGTGCTCACTGAAAGTTCACACAGCAATGAGCTATTGTTAAGACCGGTATGAAATCAGCAGAATACACTGAGAAAGCCACTGACATTCTCGAGTCGTTGCGTGCAGACCTGGCCCACTCACGGGAATATGACTTCTTCCACGGTCTTGTGTTTTCCACGAAGGCCTGCCTCGTGTTTGTGGCCTGCTGCTCTGTCGTGCTGACAGAGGAGCCTGTTGTGTGCGAGCTGCCATGCCCTAAACACGGCTCTGTTCTTCCAGTTTGCTGCGGGCAGAGCAGGTTTTGTGGTGGAGGAAGCTGAGCGGTGTGAAAGGGAGTAGCGTGTGGGGAAAGGAGTGCGGAGACAGAGGGGAAGAGCGAAGGAGAAAGCGGAGAGGGTGTGAGAGTAGATGGGTCCTGTGGGAAAGGGGAGAGACTGCGACAGAAAAACACACGCAGCACAGATCTGTGTTTTGTAATGTTTGCCCGTGGAGTGCTTTACAGCTGTCCCTGCTGCAGAGAGCTGGAGAAGGAGCCACGAGGCAGTGGTGCCAGCGGGGCTGGGCGATGCCTGCTGGTAGCACTGCACCCCGTGTTGCACAAAGAAGGGGAATGAGCACATCCTGGGCCTGGGCAAGGGCCTGGCCCTCGTCCTGCCTGTTCCATCTGGCTGACAAAAAGCTTATATCACCTGTGTAAACATTATAAGAGTAATTACTCTTTCCACCAGTTCATGTAAATGTGACTAATTATAGGAAGCGTAGGTGTACAGGTGTCACCTGTCTTTGGCAACAGCACCAAGTGCTCAGAAAGAATTCGATGGCTGGAATTTCGCCTTGCACTGAGTAGGACAAGTCTCTCAGGTAGAAATTATGGCCAACAGGGGAGGAACAGAAGATACTGGATTTGCTGAGAGTTTGTTCTTCCCCTCTCCCTAACTCAATGTATGGGCGTTGCCATGTTGCTTGAGAAAACCTGAGGAAATACCTGAGAAAGCTACATGTGCTCTTAACGCCGTTAACGCCGCATCAGGTTCTCACATAGCTTTCTAAATTCGTTGGCAACTTCTGCGTCATGGTGTCCGAAATGTTCTGTACTTTATATATTAATGGCAGATTACAACCCTGTGTTCCCAAGAGGCTTGCTGGCTGCGAGCAGGCAATCTGTTATGACCAGTAGATTATATACCCTGTAAAAAGATCGTACAGCAAAATATAGTCCGTCAAGAAATCTACACAAAAGCTTCGAATCTGCGGTGAGACTGCGTGTGTGCACTCTATTGAACTTTGAGAACATTTCAGATTAAATCTCTAATGAATATGTTGAATGAACGTGCCTACATGAAATATTTAGTTGTTGTGTAGCATAGGTAGACCTGTAGGTAGAGAGAGAGTTCAGGTGTTTTTGGAAACAGGAAACTTCAGCACCCTGCAGGCTTGGGTGTGAAAGGAGCAATTGTATTAAAATTTGTTAGGTTAAGTAAGCGTGCTGCTAAAAATGGGCTGGTGGGATGTAAATGAAGCCATTAGAAGTTATCAGAGCCTCAGCGATGGCTTTTTGTACGTGGATTGCGCTGCTTTTCAGTGGGAGCATAACGCTGTTACCTCTCCGCAGGACAGCAGTGCCCTGGGCGAAGCGATGGTGGTGGAGTGGAGGCTTCTGCCCTGCTGTGCAGGAGCAGCTCAGCAATTAGGCTAGCTGAGACACAGGGAGCCTTGGAGAGCTGCTCTAAACACACCCTCCAGCCCTAGTGGAAAGCGGGTATGTGGGGAGATGATTAGTGGGGAATGAACTGCATCCGTGGTTGTGGATCAGTGTTATTTATAGTCAGATTTTCCTTTCCAGGAAGAGCAGTGAAAACTGTTAGTGTTTTGTTAGATAAATTAGCTCACGTAGATGTCTCCAGGGGCTGAAGACCTAGCGTAGGAATAGAAGTTATTTATTTTCACGCGTGTCTTTTGTTGCCTCCATGTCCTGTTGTTCTGAAGGGACATAAGCATGTTTTCCCCCTGCTTCCCCTTACCTCAGAGTTAAGGTGCTACAACTCAGAAAGTGACAAGCTACTTGCTACCCTTGGAACAACACGGTGATGTTGCATTGTCAGCTTGCTGAAGCATTCCCAGCTCTAGCTTCAAACATCTTCTGTCCAGCTTTGGAGTGTTAAAATCCCCAGAATGTTTGCTCCTGGGCTATCTGCTGTTGTGTGGAGAAGGCAGGGCAGCAGGGTCTCCTCCACCGATGTATGTGTATGAGCAGGATAGTTGAGCCCAGCAGTTGTCGTAAGATGAGCAAGCATTAGGTAACAATCTTCCTTTCCAAACCATGTCTAACAGGTATAAGCTGGACAGAGAAATGGTGGTAGAGTATTCCTCCTGCCAGGATGCTCCCGAGAGCTTTTGGTCTGAGTGTGGAAACTTACTTTGCTGTAAGTGCACCTTTCTCCCCCCTCCCATCTCTTACTCTGGACATTTGCACTTGAGGCAGGCACCTGGTGAGCTTTAAGGGTGAGGTTGGCAGGAGGGGGAAGAGAAATCGTTCTTTTGAAACTAGTTGTGAGAATCCAGTGAGAGATTCTTTTAGGACAGACCATGGTGGTCATGTCCCAAATAAATAAGGCTATGAGTAATTATCTCTTGATCAAAGGAGTTGTAAGGCCTGCCTTTTACATGCAACAGTTGAAAAAGAGTTTCAGAGAATGCACGTGGCAGTAGTATTTATCAGCCTTGGGCATTTGGAAATCATATGAAGCCTTCAAAATCATGAGAGGTTTTTGAAATAATCCTTGTCATGTACTTCATACTTCCAGTTTTGGAGCTAAAAGTGGCTCCCAATCTTGATGGCTCCTGTTCAACAATATTCAGTACAGTAGCAAGCTGTGGGCATCTTACACATTGATCTTCCATCTTCACCTCATGTTTTAAGTTTGATGTGCCCATGAATGGTGTTGAGGAGCTAACGTGTCCTGCCAGCTTTATAAGCTGACCTGCAAGGTGTGTTTACAAGCTCTATGCTGAAACCAGTAGGCTGAGAGGTCTTGGCTTTTGTCTTTGCTATGTGTAACGTGCTTCAGGGAGCTGGGGCTTTCAGGAAAAGGCTGGGTACTGTGAGATAAAACTCAGATAAAACAGTCAGAAGGACCAGTGATCCCTGATGGAATAATTGCTGGAGGTTCTACAAAGCCCGTGTCTTTCCAGTTTGTGTGAGGCCTTTCACGATGGTCGTGAGGGTGGGCAAAACCTACCTTTATTTGGACTTCTGAATATGTCTCGACTTGTGTAATTGTGCACGGTCGTTGTTTCAGGGATTTGTGGTGCAAAATCATGCGCAGGATGCCAGTCTGATGCCAGCATCAGTCTCTGTATGTGTGGCATTTACATGGAGCTTTTAGCAGGTGAAAAATCGGCAGAGTGCAAAGCAGGTTTGTGGTATTTCTGCAGCAGAGCAATAAAAGGAGCTGGGCAGTTTCTGAAGTGGAGGTTTTGAGCTGGGCGCTTCATGGAAAGCATTTAATTTTGGGCTGCTCCCATAGGCAGCGTGGTGACCCTCCTGTCACGACAAAGGCCTACCAGGGCCCTGAGAGCACAGCGTGCCATGGTGATTTACAGCCGGGGCCTAGTACTGAGGTTTGTACAAGCTTACGAACACTTGCCCTGGCTTAAACTGTGGCATCTAAGGGTTGGAAGAGGCAAGCAGGAGTACAAATCCATCTGTACTTATTTGCAGGGAAACAGACTTTAAACACCTTGAAAATAATTTGCGGAGAAGACAGGGAAAATATCACTTATCTGTCATTATTCCTGTAGTGTAGTTGATGGGAAGGAGATAGTGAAAGAACCTCTAAAATTATCCAAGACCGTGACAGTGTAACTTACAGAACTGCAGGAAACCAAACGTGATAAAAAGGGGAAAAAAAACAACAAAGAAGTGGAACTGCGAGCTCTGAGGGAACTTTGGTAGTACCAAAATAACAGAATTAGCAGTCAGAAAGTGAAAGTGTGCGGGAGTATAAAAACTTCTATTTTATGTTTCTCAGAAGGAAAATGAAAGGAGAATCAGCCTTCTGTGCAGTAAATATTCCAAATTTTGAAGTGACGCTTGACGGGCCCACCTTCAGAGCACCGTGTGAGTTGGAAGGTCTGTTGCAGGGGCAGCGTAACAATTTTAAGTGATTTAATTTGTTGTACTTTCAGAATCAGCCTGCTAAAGCACAACAGGGAAAAAACAAAACCCCAAAACGAAACATGAGGTTACCGCATTGACTTCTGCAGTCGATACCTAAATCAAAGGAAACTATTAATTGCAGTTAATGCGTATAGAAATAGCATTTCATTTCTCAGGGCTATCCTAAAATATTCTGGTGGGTATGCTCTGATTTTTAGAGATGATGATTACTAATACAAAAACTTCCTTTTGGTTTGCCTGTGGGTGAAGAGAAGTATGCAAATTTAGTTAATTTCCAAAGAGGCAGAAAGATGACTTAAAAATAAACCTCTGGTTGTTTATGTGACTGTATCTTCAGCAAGCCATTGACACCGAGGACATTGCTGGTTGACCTGTCGTTGGTGATCTCCAGGCATGATCTCATCTTGCCCATTTCTGACAGCTCAAAGATGCACAGCAATTTCTTCTGTCTCTGTCCAAAAGAAGAGCTTCCTGAAACGCTGGCTCGTAGCCTCCCTGTCAGGTAGCTGTGAGTACCGCAGCGTATTGGATGCAAAGGGTTTTTTGTTTCCTACTGAACCAAAAGAGTGGGCTAACATCCCATGGTGAGCTGCTGCTAGATCAGTTCCTGTCCAAGGAACAGCCGCCAGTCTCCGAAGAGCTGCTTCCTGACCTTCCCAAAGCACGAATCTGAGTGTAGGCTTGTTTTTCTCCTGAATGGTGTTGCCAGGGGCTGAGAGTGGGAGCTGTGAATAAGGCTGTGGGGAGATGCTTGAGGGCTTCCTTTCCGGAGGTTGACAGGAAAGGGAAAGCAACATACTTCCTTTTAATGGTTGAGTAGTTCCATTTTGTTCTTGCTTATTACAACTTTTTGGGCATTTGTTTGAATTTTCTCAAATAACATTTGGTGAAGATTTGAGAGAGAGACTGCACCTGTGTGTGGATATAGCACATGCTCATAGTCACCAGAATATCAGCGTGGATGATAGCCCATCTCTTCCTGTGGCAGCCCAGCTAAAGCCATTTTTCTTGTTGCCTTTCAGGCCCCTGTCCTGCTTTTGCCCCAGATTTTATACAGATAAACCCTGCTATATCCAGTCCTGACTTGATATTCTGGCTTACCGTGCTCTCGGTGCTCAAAGTCCTTTCCCAGAGAACTCTTCTTCTGTCACATTCAAATTTGCAAGTGATATTTTGGTACTGGTGCCTGTGTATGACATGGATGGATACCCAGTCCCCCTGCACCATTCAGTATTTTGTGCTAGAGGGCAGGGAAAGATTTAGACCTGAGAAGTGCCACTGGCAGCGACAGCCAGCGTGGAAGCCCTTGACATGATGCACACGATGAACAGAGCTTGTAGGGTGAGTAGGAAGGGAGTGGTTTCCTCTCTGGAGGACTTTTACTGGGTGGCAGTGGATGAGGAGAGGGATTTGCAACACATCGGAAGCTTTTGGAAATGCGATACTGCCACTTGTTCTCACTGTCAGGCTGACTGGCCTACTTTTCCTCCAAAAAAGGGTTCGGTAACAGCTGCGTTAAAAGCCCTCCAAGTGCAGGCACAGCCCCACACAGCAGCAGTCGGTCCCTACCTGTTGGAGCTGGAGTTTCTCCCTTCCATCTGCTTGAATCTGAAATGTGCTGGCAGCAGCTCAGCCCCCAGGCTTTAGCCGAATTTCCATATTCATTGCACTACTTGTTGGCTCGCAGATGGAAGCGGAGACAAGCTCTCTGCTAAAGAGTCACAGAAAATCTGCTGCTGTCTGCACTGCCGCTCTGCTGATGCCACAGCTTTTAATATGGCCAGCGGGGTAAAGCCACCACAACTGTTAATTAACTTTGTACCCCGCTTCCACTGCCGGAGAAATGCTTGAAGCAGTGTGGGTTTGCTCCTGTCGTTGGAGTACTGCCTTCAGGCTAGGTTGGAATGAAAGAGGAAGGGAAGGGGGAGCATCGCTGCAGTTTGATAACACATTTATTTATTTATTGTTTTAAGGTGTGATGCCTCAAAATCAGCTGTATTTTTCAAGTAAGTTGCTTTTTAAATTTGCTAATGTAAGGATATTTTGGCGTTACAAAATGTGTATGCTACACCTGGGACAGCATTGCACAAAGTTCCCATTCAATGCCGGAGCTCTAGCCTCTCTAGAACAGACTGTTTGCTTAATCATACCCTGCTGGATCTTACCTCCTGCTTCTTCCACCCCTCTTTTTCACCCCCAGTTCAAACGGCTGGCTGAATATCTGTGCTTTGGGTGCATCAGCATGAAATTTTGCAGATGGCCACCAGCCTTAATACACGCGAAGCTGTGATCACAGTTTTCTAAACAGTGCCAGAGATGCTGAATTATGTTTTCAGTATTGCCAAATCTCTTTAATCAGTCTTGACTGAAAAATGATGGCAGAAGTCCCGGATTAGTAATGGTGCTTCAGCGAGTCGTTAGCGCTGGGGTCTGATTTTATGAGATATTTCTCCCAGACGCAAAGGGGCCGGCGCAGGATGGAAAGGGACCGCCATGGCATGGTTGAGGTAAAGCCATTTTGGGGTTCTTGCGCATGTCCCGGAAGAACTTTCCTACCTAATTTTCTCAGCCCATTACTTTGTAGACCCCCCCACGGGGTGGTCTTTCTGTTGGTGGTGGTTCCAGCCTGGCGAGAGCTGCCCATTGCAGAAGAAGGCTTTCGTGCCAGCTCTCATGCAGGCCGGGTTTCCCCTTGTGAGCCCTACGGTGTTGCTGAACGTCCCCTTTTATTTTTTTAAGCTTTAAGTTTCTGAGAGGCTGTGTTTTGACAGCTCCGAGGAATTAAGACTTAAACAAATCGTGTATAAAGTTTGAGCAACAGCAGCATATTTTCCTTCACGCTGCGGGTCTTGAACTGGAAGGCCTGTTTTTAATGAAAAAAGACACCTACAGAGAAAAAAGGCCTCTTTGTTTGGATCACCTTGGTTTCATACAAACACTAAAAAGACCATTTTCTAAGCTCCTGTCCAGAAATATTTCTTCAACGTACAAGCTTAACTCAGCAAAGTGATTAAACTTTTTCCATTATCCAGACTAAGAGCTCTGTTTGAAGAGCATGAAGCACTTGTCTTCTGCTTGGATTGAATGCTTCTACTTTGAAAGCAGTCTATTTCTGCTCGCCACTTAAATAAGAAACAGGAAAGAGAAATGTTGTGGTGTATTTAATCCTACTTGAAAACATTTGCATCAGAAAAATGCTGTATGTTTTTTCTGGACTTGTGCTTAAGTTATAGGAGAAAGGATATAATAACTTTTGTGTGCTGCTTATTTTTTCTCCTTGAATTTTGTCAGGATACTTGGAATAGTTATCACTTTTATATGTGCAGACATGCGTTTTCTAGGATTTTGGACAACGCTTCACTCATCTGATCACTAACAATGACCGCCAACTGCTATGCCTGTAACTGTGATACCGTGCACCTTCCAAATTCTTCGACAAGCCTACGCTCCAGATTTTGGATCGTGATTTAGGTTACAATTTTTTCAGATATTTTTAGAAATTTCTTTAATGTTTGTTGTTCAGTGCCTGTGGTTTCAGATTTTCTTTGACTTTAAAGTCAGTGAAGAAACAAAATATTCAAGAGAAACAGTAAGTTTGTCTTTATTAAAAAATATACATTTTAGCAAGATGTATTTGAGCTTGAGATGTTTTCTTGATGAAGGAAAAGAGAAGAAGTTCAGACCGACCACAGGCAAATTCATCCGTAAGATGGTCAAATTACTCGTTTTCTTCTAGGTAACAGTAGGTTAAATAGAATAAGGGAATAAATATATTTTCATGTCCAATTAATAGATGTCAGTGTTGAATGTAATGGTGGTGTCTACATACAGCAGACACGCATTCTGTGCTCTGGCTTTGGGACAGTGTTGTAGTTTTTGTGCGTGTGTTTATTTTTATATGCTGTAAAGCTCTGGACTTCAGCTGCTAAATTTGTTCCGATCAATCTTCCTCCTCACCCCCAGATAATTCTAAACGTAATTAAATGTACTGCGTTATTGTTATTTTCTTCCTTTCGTCCTCCCTCCCTTTTTAAGTGAAGAAACCAAATCCCACAAAGCGCATTTAGTATTTTTGGATTCCCGCGTCTATTTTTGGCTGCTTGCATGATGGAGGGAAAAATGTGGCACGGCTCGTAGCAGAGTGACATACAAGGCTCCACGCGTCTGTTCCCTGGTGGGAGTTTTAGTCCCTTGTGAACGTCCCAAGGAAAAGTGTAAGCACGAATATCGCAGTGGTTCTTTACGGCATGGGGTGCTTCGGTTGGTTTATTGATACAAGTCCCCACCTGCATCAGAATATGCGACTTTCCTCTCCTTCCCTGCCTCTGGTTTTGTCCTAGGCAATCGCTGACAGTGGGCAGAACCAAGGAGAGACCTCCAGTGGCACAAAAGGAGCCTCGTTGGCATCGTCAAGCCAGCGCTGCGCTGCCAGGCCACGCGTTCAGCTCTTTGCCTGGTCCTGGGCCTCACCTGAGCTTTTGCTGCCCGTGGGCTGTGGGTTTCTTGGGTTGTTACGCCGGGTGATTTTAATCATCTGTCTCTTTTGGGGTAGTTGAATGAGGTCCTGAATTTGAGGTGGATGTTTTTAACCTAAGTTTGGGTTTACACAGGGGTACGAGGTATACGGCAATTGCTGGTTGTTATGGTATGATCAGTATTGGCCTTCCTTTGGAAAAAGTGTTTGGTTTTCCCTTGCAATGTAAACTTTAATACAGAGAATTGTGTTGAGAAATTGAAATGAAGACTTTGTCATTGCTCAAATAAAACAAAGTATCAAAAGGGAGATAACTCACGACAGTAAATTATGATGATGATTTCTTTGCTGGACAAAATTGTTGTTACCCTTGAAAGTGGCTTCTAATTTCAGTGAAATAGAAAAACAATTAGTAGCTGTATCTTTGACTGTGTGGAGGTCTCCAAAAATAATGAGGAAGCCATTCAAAATACTTTTTTCTTTTGACCTGTTGGCTGCTCTCCTCTTTGAACTGGACATAACAATGACAGATTTGCTTCAGGAAAGTTCTGGGCACACGCACTTACTGTTCTTTGGTGATGCCCACAGAGAGGGCAAATAAATGAGACAAGTGTAGATGGGATTTTGTTCAGAAGTAGTTGTTTGTATACACATCTCTGGGGGACACACGCTTATAAACCTCTGAACTTGTACATCCATGTAAGTTACCTGCACGCCCAAACTCCTAGGTCTGGCTTTATGGCTGTACAGATTGCACATTTGGGTAAGCAGGGACAACAGACTGCAGGTAAAAGAAGATAAGCCAATGTAATTCTTTATTCCAATGTTTTTTTTTTTGTTGTTTTTTTTTTTTTGTTTTTTTTTCCCTAATCAATTCCTTTTTAAAGAAGAATTTCAGGTTCTGTTTTGTTGCAGGAGCATAAATAGGTCACAGTGAGTGCATAGACTTAATGCTGACCACGAAACCCAAGAGAATGAAGACTACGCAAAACCCAGCCCCGTCTTTGCTCACGATACCTGCCAGCTCTCAAGCTCGGTAGTCTTTGTTCTTGGCTCTTCCTGGTGTGGTTAGAGACTGCTAATCCTAGGCACTAAATTGGTCACAACAGACCTTGTACAACCTGGCAATTTTCCTCTCTTTATGGTCTGTTTGTCTCCTCCTCTGACATCAGTGGGTGCTGGATCCAACTTTTATTTCGGTTGAAGTCTTAGAGATGGGAATTAAAACTCTCTAAATGCTTGCAGCAGGAGAAAATGCTAGCGATGCAGGAAGTAGTGTTATTTACAACACCCTCATAATTTTGGCTTTGTAGCAGTTGTTACAAGTTTGTTGCAAGTTCATTAACTGGCTTCCCACCCTGGTTTGTACTGCCTGTGGTTGTCACAGGCAATTAAACCTGAAAGCCTCACAATCAACACTTGCTGTGCTTCTTGGTGGAGACGTGTCATCTGGTGCGCAGGAAGAGGCCACCTTCTCGCACTGTTAAGTCACAGTCCTGTAGCCTTGCACCTCGGCCTCTAAAACCAGGCAATCTGGTGAAAACATCTAGCAAATGCCTGACCTGCAGTGTGAGTTTGCACCTCTGCAGCTGTAAATGTTGCAAAATCGTATTACTCGCTTATACACGTTTTGCTGTTTAAGTACAGTCAGGTATTGTGCTGCAGGATTTGTATTTCACCTGAATTCTTCATCTCAACTATTTTCTTGTGTAACAGCTAAGGTAGAACTTCAAAGCAAGGCAGACCAAGGAGGAAGGAAATCATTTGTAACTAATCATGTCAACAGAGAGGGAACAAGTTGTTCCGGATTATAAAAGTATATGCATTTCTCTCTTACGGTATACATAAAAGAAAAATATCCTTCTGGTGGGCCACTGAAAATAATTTTTTACCGAGCTGTTTGCTCCTCCTGGAGTGTATGTCCTCAAGACTTTTGGAACAGGACAAGCAAACATGAGGCAAGATAACAAGCAGCATATGGGAAAAGATACTGCTAGAACTTGTAGCTCTTTGGTTCCAGATTAAAAACAAACAAACATAAAGAAACAACTTATTTTAAACAAAAATGGCATCATATTCTGGTTCATCAACGAAGTCTTGCCAGGTGAGAGTTGAGGTGTCTGCACATAGCTTTGGGGAATAGAAACACCCTGCTTTAGCTTCACTGGCTCCTTTCTACCCACAGACCTTTGGACCCGAGAAATAATTAAATGGAAGAGAAAATCCCAAACTGGTCATTAAGCATAGTTTAAGCAAAGTTAAGAGGTTTTCAGGTATCTGTTGGAAACCAGCTGAAAGAGGATGTGCTTGTTCTCCTCAGCATTGCTGTTTTTGAGGAGGATGCCGGCGTGCTCCTGTTGGTCTGGGCTCTAACCCAGTTGCCTGCACCCTGAGTGGCGTGAGCCTGCTGGCGGAGGCTGGGTGGGAGTGAAGGACTGACTCAGAATGGTTTTTCTGCAGGTTTTACAGGTGTGACCAGCACCAATCTGGCTTGAGCCAACTTGCTTAGGCTTCTGCAAGCAGCCATGTTAGAGTCTTGTAATAAAGAGGTGAGAAATTACACAACATATTGGTGTCTGTGAGTTCTTGTTGGCGAAGGGTTGGGGGAATAACATGCACAAGCCAGCAGCCAGCTGAGGCCTAAAGCACCAATGGATTTCAGCTGGGGATAGCTATCTGTAGCCAGAGGAACCTGAGGTCTCTAGAGTTAAATACTATTTATTTTCCTTAATGTTTTTTATTTGTGCCACTCAGTTATTTAAAGTACTTTTGCTGTATTAAGCAAAGGAAACAAGGAAATAGTTGCTAAAAAGATTTCTTAAGTAGTTTACATTTTACAATAGAGGTTCTCAGGTTTTGTGGTCACTTTTTCATTTTTGTGGTCACAAAGCCTGTCAAAAGAAACACCAGAAATGTGGATCACAGATATGTTAGGTCTGCTAGTCTCTGCTTTCTGTGTGCCTTGCATCCCCGCAGATTCTTTTGCATTCTTTTTATTCATTGATAAATGGAATATTTCAGCCATATACAAAGTGAAGTACTTCGGAGCTGTGCATATCAATCAGTGCTTCCTGTCTATTTTCTGAAGGGTACAAATCTGCACAAGACTCGAGACACTTGGGACTGACAGTGTGTATTGGGTTTCTCTTCCTTGTCTGGTGCTGTGCTCAGAGAACCCCAGGCACAAAACTCTCACCTTGGGAAACTGAATTCTTCCTGTGTTGCACCCAAGCCTACATATTGAAAACAACTTAATGTCATGTGTTGCTGCTTTTCCTGTGCTAAGCTTCGCTGACATCAGTGAAGTTACTTGTGGAATAAGGAGGTATCTGAGTGGAGTCAGTGTTTTAGATACCTTCTGTTAAAGAAATTATGCAGCCATAGGGAAAACCAGTTTGTCCTTGAGCATTTTTCAGTGAAATTGAAAGGAGTCACTGGAGGGAGAATGGGAGCTGGCTTTGTGGCGGTGGAGTCAGAGGGCAGGAATAATTAAGTTGGCAGCATCCAGCGATCTAACAACACGTAGGAGATGCCTGTGTCTCTTTAGGGGGAAGTCTCACACTGCTGTTGTGCTTCTGAGAGTAAAGCACAGCCCTTACGAAGGGAGACAGCTCTCTTTTTACAGGGTTATGGAGAAGGAGAAACAAAACTCATTGCAGAGATCCAAAATAAAACCACATTGCTAATACTTCTGACCTGCATAGGCTGTCTAATATAACATTAAAAGTTAGGATGGTACTTGCACTGATACTTATGAGAGTATTTACTTATTTCTAGGATAGGAAGTTTGGCCTAAGACACTTACTTAATATAACCACTTGAGAGCCTCAAGGAATTGCTGATTTGTGTGGAAAACAATGGATTGGGAAAACATCTATCTTATTTAAGTAGCTGTCATCTTAAACCTCTCTAGTCCCAGTAATAATAAGAGGTAAATATAATCTTTTTAATTGGAAAACCTCTGAGTAGTAATCCTGTTTCTTATCTTTGACTCCTGTCTCCTGACTTATTTTTTTGCATGTGACTGTCATATTCATATTCACCACGCAGCCATTTCCCCCAGGGATGGTCTGAGAGGTCAGAAGGTGTTCTTCCTCTGTGGCTTCAGCAGGTCTCAATCTGTGAACAGTCTAGCTTGTAAGAGATGTATTTGGGATGGTTTTATCTATTCAGGTCAGTGAGCTGAGAATCTGACCTCTTACTCTGTCACTGATGTTTAACTAGTAATCTTATGCAGGTGTATTCTTAGCTTGCTGCACCTGTAAAGAAGTTTATTTATCTGTATATATATATATATAGTTCACAGCAGAGCATTCTTAAGCCAAGTGACCTTGGTTTGCTATTTGCTGTGGTTCAGCTGATGTGTTATAACTCATTAAACTTTAGTACTTTGATCCTGAGCTTTTATCTTTGTAGCCATAAATGTAGAATGTCTGATCATAGCAAGCAGGTCTTCTGAGTCCGCGGTTGGATTTGCTGTCTGTTGCTTCTGTGCTTTTCCTGTGTCTAAGATCATGTTATGCTATTTCGATTCTAAGAAATATTCCTTGTACTCCTTCCCCCACCCCAGCACCCTGAATGCCAACATTCGGGTCTGAAGTATGCTTCTTACAGCGTAATACCTGGATTGTATTGGCTATTTTTCATCAGTCCCTTAATCATATCAATCATAGAACCATTAAGGTTGGAAAAGACCTCCCAGATCACCTGGTCCAACCACCCCCCTACCACCAATGTCACCCACAAAACCGTGTCCCTAAGCACCACGTCCAACCTCTCCTTGAACACCCCCAGGGACGGTGACTCCACCACCTCCCTGGGCAACCCGTCCCAGTGCCTGACTGCTCCTTCTGAGAAGAAATGTCTCCTCATTCCCAGCCTGAACCTCCCCTGGCACAACTTGAGGCCATTCCCTCTAATCCTATCACCAGTTACCTGTGAGAAGAGGCCGACCCCCAGCTCCCCACACCTTCCTTTCAGGTAGTTGTAGTGAGCAATGAGGTCTCCCCTGAGCCTCCTCTTCTCCAGACCAAACACCCCCATTTCCCTCAGCTGCTCCTCACAGGACTTGTGCTCCAGGCCCTTCACCAGCTTCATAGCCCTTCTCTGGACACGCTCCAGGGCTTCGATTCTTTAAAAGAGATCATATTAAAAAGAGAAATAAGCTTCAATTAATTCTGCCTTGCACACATGTTAATACTACAACGTTACTGCACTGAACTGAGCTTTACTTTTATTTGGTTGCTGGAAAAAAAAGGGTGGCAGGAACCTATTTCTGTAGTTAGGATCTAGTCTGACATACTGCAGGAGTGAACCTTTGTACACCTGTTCCAATTATCAGGAGCATTTTTATGTGAAGAGCTGCTTGTTTCAGACATGGCTGGCCTTGTCGGAGGGACTCACAAGAGACGAGAGGAGATGGCGGCTTTTCGCTGGGCTAGCTGCTGCTTCTGGGCCTGTGGCTGCAGAGCAGGTTGCCTCCCAGCTCATGAGGGAAGGCTTTGGCACAAAGCTAACATTGCTTACAAGTTGCCAGGAGAAAGCACTTCTGCCTTTACGAATTACCACTGCCTGTAGGCCTTGTTTTCAGGTAGGCCGTCAGCTCTGCGCAGTTTTTGGGCAGGTGTCTTTTAATCATTTGAAGGGTGACAAAGCGGACAGACTTAGCAGAACAGAACAAACTGTCTAACAGACTAGCTGCTTGATTTTATTTTGTGTTTTTGTGGCAAGGAGAGTTAAGTGCTTGATTGTGGTGCATTAGTGGGACATTACCCTTAATCAGCCCCGAATGTACAAGTCTCACCCTTCTTTAGTATCCATGTGTCGGTCTGTATGCTGCAAAAATAGATTATATTTTGTTTGTTGGTTGAGTTTTGTTTTGTTTTGTTTTTCAAACTGGCAACATGATAAAAATTTTCCAGAACACTGCCTGCCCTTTGGATGTTTGACTGTTTAGCTGATGTCTAAAATAAGACATATCAGTTTACCTACTTGAAAAATGTTATTGTCTTTTTCTTCTTTTTCTCTTGTTATTGTTAAGGTGGATGGCTCTCAGGCTTGAGAGATTGGAGGCAAAGAAACAGGACTAACAGTCTTTTCCTTATTTTTCTCATTTTTGTGCTTGCGGATGATGGTAGGAGCACTGTGGGACTTGATAATGTAGAGATTAGCTTGGAGACATCCTGCTCTGCACCAGCTGCTCTCAGTGCTCTCCCAAATTGAGTACTAAGGATGCTATGTTCTGCTAGGATTAATTTTAGGCTGTTTTGAAAAACTAGGGCTGGCCTGCTTTGGTGCACAAATTGGTGTATGTTGAGTGCTACGTGAGCTGAAAACAATTTTTTCTTCTGACTGATGCTTTATTCTCCACAATGTTGTGTCTATGCTAGGTTTGTCTCGTACATCAGCTGTTACTGCCTTTAGTTTTTGGAGACCAGGCAGCCCCTGGCTGAGGCTGGAATACCGTAATACGGGTTATGTATCTGTCTCTCTATCCATCTGTCTTTTCTCACCTTCCTTCTCTGCTCTTTGCACTGTGAGAAGACTGAAGAGGAGATTTCTGAGGAAAAAGGGAGATGAGCAACCCCCAAAAGTTCCAAGATCCAAAAAAGCAGTCCTGTTAGTTCTCTCTTCTTCAAGTATTTGTCATCCATCTCCTCAAGAAGGCCCTGTACTTGGGAGCTCCTTCTGGCAGTGCTCAGTTGACAAGGATGAGAACAAAAATAAATCAGGAAGAGGACTGTGGCTGGAGGGCAGCCACTCATGCATGGTCCTTCTTGAAATAACCTGTGTTCCACCCAGACTGCCGGGCAGAACTTAAATCTGGATTTTGCCCTGCACAATTTACTCCTTAGAGTATAAAAAGCAGTGTGTGGACTTACTATTAAACGTGTGGTTTGACTTGCCATCCGTTCTCCATTTCCTACTCTCTAAGCTAGTTTGCCTTCTCCTTCCCTGGCTCCTTAGCGCAGTCATTAGCAAGCCACTGCAGTGCCATTAGCTTCTCTCCTTTCAGGGCCGTGCTCTGGGAACTGCACACAGGTTGATATATTAACTGCAACTCATTTTGCCTACCCTTTCCCCTTGATGCTAACATCGATCTTCTTTGCCTTGCTGAGAGTCTTGATTCACCAGCTCTGACATTTCCTCTATCTGTCATCTTCTAAAAACATCCATTTCATACCTCACAGCCAAATCCTTCCCATCCATATTCTATTTTGAGCTCTGCTTTTACTGGATAGTCTGCCTATTTAACTTTAGCACTTAGAAGACATACAGAAATGCTGCAGTGGCCTGTGGATTGCTTTGTTCTTTGCTGAGCCTGGTTGGGGCATATTAGCAAGAGCAAACTTCAGCCCCTCTGCAGTTTTGAAGGGAAGCAAGTGCTTTCAGAAGGTGATTCCTGGCAACTAAGTTAGCAAATTGGCTCCTGCTCAGCTTACGTGCTCCGACTCCCCTCCTTCCTGCCTTGTTTTTGAGGAAGTGGAGAATTCAATACGTTTTCTGACTCTCCTGGACTTTCTTGGTAATGTAGTCTGTTCAGACTCCATGTTGCATATAATGGGTATGCATGGACTGAAGTAACTTTCTACCTATTAAAGATATCTGAAGCATTACAGAATTTTAAATTCTACTTCTTGATTTATATTCTTAAATATTCCTTTAATCCTGGTTAGAAGGTAGGAGGAATCAGTAGATTTTTCTTTAATAGATTTTTCTTCAGTGCAACTTCTGCGGTATCTGCTTTTCCTTTTTTTTTCTTAATGGGAGATTTTTCAGTAAAAAATAATTCTACAAACTGGATGTTTCCTCTTTTTAGTACCTACATCACAACTTTTTAGCCCATTTAAACCACGAGTGATAAGGATCATCAGAGTAATAAAGCAGAAAATGCTTCTCTTAAAAACAAAGCAAACCAAAAGATCACAAGATACCAAAAACATGCAAGTTTTCTGTGTGGAGAATGTTTTATGTGGGTTATAAAATAATTATTTCCTTCTCACACCCTTAAAAAAAAAAGCTAGAGTTGCTACCAATTGACTGCAACGTTTGCTAGTATTTCTAAAAAGGCTCAGGTGGGTCTCTGATGTTTTTTGAGCCTTCAGTCAAGGACTTTGGGGAAGAAGGAGCAGGGGGTAAAGAGTGGGTAGGCAAAATGCGCAACCACAACAAAAAATGGCTTGTGTTGATTAGCTGCTATCTAAATTACAGACTATAAAAATAAATATTAAGCACATTTATGTGACAGCTGGCAATGTCAGCTCCTTTTGAAAGCGTTTTACCAGTCTTTGTATGGTTTACAGCTTATTATACTGGTTCCTTTTTTTTTTTAAAGGCTATTTAGGCACAGAGCCAAAAAGGTACTGCTTGCACCATCTCCTTTTTTAGACTTACTGCGAAAGGAAAGCATACTGTGAGGATAGCTTTTACTTGTCTTCCTTTAATTTTAATTTTATTGTGTCAGTTTCCTTTTCCACCTTAACCACAGCTGCTATGCTGTTTTAAGAGTCCTATTTTAAGAGTCCAGCCATAGTTAGGGGTTTGGATCACACAATTGCGGGATCCTGCTGCGCCCGGGTAGGACTCGAGGAACCTGCAGTGTTCGTCCTTACGTGTCATTTCCTCAGTGAGCCAGTGCTGTGCAGTAATTAACTGAGCTGGGGATGGTTCGCTGGTTCTGAGGCCAAATGAACGGTTCTGAAGCCATAAATGACTCTTCTTGTGTCAGGGAGAGAATTTCTGTCTCATGGTGTTGACGACTTGGTGCAGTTTAAGTGCTCCGTCTTCTTTCTCTTTGTTCGGCTTGGTGTCTCCATTCAATCTTGATACAATCAGCAAAGAAGAATGTGCTGTGTTCTATTTCAGAAGCGCTCTGATGAAGAGAAGTTTTCCCCAAGATAAATTAACAGAGAATTAATGCTATTTTGGACTGTAGTAATCGATGCAATATTTTTACACTACCTGTCTTTATGGATCTTGCTGGCTTACACTTGCATCAGTGATCATGACTTACAGTCAGCTCTTTTCAGTAGATCTTCCTTATCTCTAAAATTGTTTCACGAGTGTTTGAAATCCTCAACTTGCAAAAGCAAATGTATTTTGGAGCGTGTCTTTATGAGAATGTGACTGCCATTTATTAAATAGCTCTTTAAATAGTTCTGCGTTGGTTAGAACCAGCTTTACAAGGTTTGGGTGGTGGATAAAAAGATATCTTCCTTCCAAAACTAAGAATGCTCTCAAAATTACTCGGCACCGTCTTGAAAGAAAGCTCCTCCAATGTTAATGCACTAATCAGAAATTAAGATTGGGGCACCTCCCACCAGACCAGGTCGCCCAAAGCCCCATCCAGCCTGGCCTTGAACACCTCCAGGGATGGGGCATCCACAGCTTCTCTGGGCAACCTGTGCCAGGGCCTCACCACCCTCTGGGTGAAGAATTTCTTCCAAATACTTAATCTAAACCTACCCTCTTCTAGTTTAAAGCCATTACCCCTTGTCCTATCACTACAGTGTGTGAATGAATGTATGCCTTACACTCGGTAGGAAGCTGAGTGGATGAAGGCTTTGTAGAATCATAGAATATAGAAGTCCAAATATTATTTCTAGGTAGCACAGTTACCATTGTTTTTTTCCATGGCCTGATTTTAGGAAAAATCCCAAATGATCCAAAGTCAATTAAGTTCTGAATGTCAAAATTTAGAGTAATCATGAAATAAAAGTTTTTCCATCATAAGTGTTTTTAATAAGCTTTTCCACCTCAGGCTCCTACTGGTCTTGATTCTGATCCGCAATCCAGTGTGTGCAATACCTTAATCTTTGAATGGTCCCAGTGATACTTGGTGGCATTGATCTGGGGAACAATTTATGGTGCACCACAGAAAGAGGTTGGATTCACACGAGGCAATTTTGTGAGCTTCTGGAGAGCTCTTTCTGATTGAATTGTTACATAATTTATTTTGAAAGAAGAAATAATGAACTTTGAGACAGAGAGAGATGAAAAATACTCAGCTTTGGCTTTCCTCCTTATTAGATCTGTTACTATTCCACATGCATTTGGGGCTCCTCTTAGCTCTGTATTATGCTGTACTGACAACAGGGCTTTTTTTTGCATGGCAAGGGCAAGGAACAGCAAGAATAGGAATAACAGAACAAGGTCCCGAATGCGTCTAGGTAGGCAGTTCCTATTCGTGACCTTACTAATGAGGAACGTAACGGAAGATGATTTCCCTGCTAAAAATCGGAGCTGATTAACTTGCAGAGGAGTACAGATGAGTCGAGAAGACAAGACAAAGCACTGAAAATCTGTTGTGCAAACACAGAAATCTTGCATCACAGTTCTTTCTTCATGCAAATAAGGGGGAGTGCATTTTATTTAAAAAATGCTGAGGAATAGTCAACAAATTTGGCCAGCTTGACATTCACAGTTTTACGTGTTTGTTGTTTTTATTTTATTTTTTTATTTAGCTTACCCAGCACAGCAGATGGTATTGAGAAAACAGCAAGTCTTTTCTTCCACTTTCTTTCTCCAGCACAGACAATTGTTCCTTCTGAGGCATTTTGAGAACCTTCCTCTCCCAGGTCACAAAGACTGGCATGAGATCTACAAGTCCTGCGTTGTGAAGACAGCGGGAAGAATTTAACTCAGAGGTGTTCAGGGTATAATGAATAAGCAAAATGAGTGGATGTCGACAGTTCACATCAGACTACAGTGTTTTGTTTGACGGTGGAAGGAAATGTGATGTTTAAGTCATACAGTAACATCTCATTGCCTCAAAAGGAGTTCATGCCTGGGTTTGGTCACCTCTTTTGTTGGATTCGGCTGAAAGCATTGTACCAGTGCTACAAACAGGGCATGCTGGTTTGAAACAGAGAGGTAGTTGTGCATTGTAGAGAAAAATAAAGACTGGAATGGGAAAATTGTGTCCGTGTTGGTGGAACAAACTCTAATATTCTCAGAGGCCTGGGGAGACCAGGTGTTTCCTGCAGTGCCTTCTCTGTTATCCAGATGATTTTTAAGGCAAGTCTGTGACACTTGAGATTCCAGATGCTTCCACTTAAACGATCTAGTTTTTTAGGAAGAGACAGAGCTCCAAATTAAGGGCAGTAATATTGGGCAGATGTTAATTGGAAATGGTGCGTCATTTGATTGAGGTTTAATGTATTATTAAGGAAGTGCTGACCGTCCCTGTCAATGCAAAGCATGGGCAGATGTTGGCATTAAGGAGAAAAAGAAAACAGAAGTGGATAGATGCGAGCAGGCCAGCTGCCAAAAGATCAGCTGACACTATGCTGACATCAAGTGCAATCTGGGGAGTCCTTATGCCAGCGAGCTTTCCTACGCAGCAGATGTGTCCCTGTCTGGGTCCCTGCTCTGCAGGAGCCACAGCAGTGTCCGTGAGCTCGGTTCTCATCTGGGCAGTGCGTCTTTGTTGCCATGAGATACGTTTTTCTTGCCTTGTTTTAGCTGCTTTCTCTGATCTTAGTGTCTCAGTCTCTGGCTTCATCCTCTGAGGGCAGACCGTAAAGAGGAAAAGGACAGTAAGGTCATCTTGCGCATCGTCTTCACGTGCACAGAAGTACCTCCCTCTGAGATCTGTGCGCGGCGTGTTACAGGTGCCTTGGAACGGTGTCGTTTCTTTCCAGGGCAGGATAGGTAGCTCTGGGTTGGTACAAGAGGAATAAAAACGTCTCTCTCAGGTCATAGCCATAGCAGTAGCTTGAGGAGGTGATCTCTCTGAAGAGAGGTACTTGTGTGCTATGGTGGAAATGGCTTCACACAGCTTCTTCTGGCTTGCTTTGCCAGCTACTTTTGTAGAGAGGGGTGCAAGATACTACTGAGATGTTGGTGGGTGAGGTATTGATGCTAGAAAGTTCAGCCACTGTAGTTCCTCCTGTTATTCATCCTCAGAAGCCTTGAGATGAACGTGGTAAGTGCATCCGCTTCTCTCCTCCCACACCAGTCAGCAAAGCTCCACTTTCATACGTGGCTTCCTCTGGCACTAATGCTCTTGCCAGCAGGAGTTTTACTTTTCCTGAGAAGCAAGCAGTGCTTCTCTCGTGGTGTATCACAATACCCACCAAGGGTGGTCAGCTGGAAGAAACGTCCTTGCTCCTGAGGCGCACTGGGAGGGGAGCCTGAGGTTCATCTCAGCACGACACTGAAATCTGGTTTCTGCTTTTGGCTTTGCTGTGGGCACGCGAAGCAACCTTGGTCAAGTAGATTAGCTGTGCTTTGTAAGATGATGGAAGGGTATTTCCCTTCTCAACTCTTTGCCTGTCTTTTCAAAATACGTGCTCCTTCTGCAGCAGGTCTCTTCTGCTGCGTGCATGCGTAGTGCTTACCTGCACATGGGGCTGCTCGCTGGTGAGGGCTTTTGGAAAGTACTGTAATGCCCGTAACAATGACAAAGGGAGTGTGAGCCTGTTCAGAAAACAAGCTCTGCTTTTGTCTTTAAAAGAAATGTCAGTGCTCCTCAGAAATCAGTCTCTGAACACCCCACCTTTCCGTAGGGCTCAGATGAGCAGGGCTGCAAGCCATCATTAGGATGAGGCAGAGTGCAGAGCTGATGGGAAGGGGACTGGCAGGAGGGAGGGAGGTGTCTCTGTGGGCACTGCCAGGGGTCCTCGATCCGCTTCTGTTACTCTATTGCAGTGGAAGCCAGCTCTGTCCTTGAACAACATGAATGCACTGTTTTTTTTCCCTCGCACAGTACAGCTGAGAAGAAAAAAGGCTCAAGAACAGAGGCAGAGTTAAGTATGCTCAATAAGGACAATTCGGCTGCAGCCTGAGCTTTTGTAAGAAAGCAGGTTAATATGGAATCGGATGACCTGCAAGAGGCTGCAGGAAGCCATTTCCACCATCACTGGCATCGTGATGGCTTAAAAACCCAAACAAACAAAACCAAAATCCCGAGACAGAGAAGTGATAAGGAGAAACAGGATTCCCTGCCCTAGCGTGTTCTGGAGTACCGTGTCGAATAGGTGCTATAGAAGAGCCTTGGCTTGTTTGTTTTCTAAAGGAGAAAAAGGAAAAAAAATATCTCTAGTCCTTGAAAAGTGTGTAGTAGTCTACAGTGCCTTTAACACAAAATCTCTTGCAGTAGCGTTCAGTTTAGCAGGCTGTAGTAATATCCGTGTCCAAGGTTTCATCCAGATCAGTGTCAGCTTTTAGGTTTTCACCTCTCCTGGGGCAAGAGCCTTTAGGTTTTCCCCCTTTCAGACCCCAACCCTTCCTGCAGCTGAAGGTCAAGCCAGGGCAACTGAAAGGAGGCCAGACAGAACTGCTGCTTACAGCAGCTGGATCACTTCTCATTTTTAGGTGGGATCATTTGCAGAGAAGTATTTGCATGTTACACAGCGTACGCTCGCTCTCGATGTGTTTCGTCTCCCTGAGGTCTTTAACAGCTCTTTTCTTTGAGCCGTCTTTGATCCAAATCTAGGCTTTTAGGTGAACCACAATACAAAACTGAGTGCAGAGATACAAATGCATGCCATACTTCCAAAAAAACAGACAAAAAAAAAACCAACAGCAAAAGAAGCAAAGATGTTTGAAGTACTGTCCTGTTTGGTCCTCTCTACCTGTGTCATAGATGCCATTCAGACTGTGTTCTGGCTGTCACTTCTCATATTTAAAAGTCTTGGGGTTCTTGGTTGGTTTTGGGGGTTTTTGATTTTTATTATTTTATTATTTTTTCTTCAGGCATGCTGAGGAGTTTAGCATTCTTCTGCATATGCAACGTTTTCAAGGCAATAGAGCCTTGAAAGCTTGGCTGGAGCAAAAAGTCACTGCCATTAGGAAGCTGAGGAAAAGGGTGGGATTTAGCGGCTCCTGAAGATATTCCAGGGGATAGATAGAATACGGGTGTTTTTAGGGGAAAGACAGCTCTTACTCTTTATCCCTTTGTTTGTGTTATCTCCATGACCATGCTTCCAGGATTGTTTTGCTCAGCTTGATTCCTTCTCATCTCTTGATCCCTGCCAAGCCAGTGTTCTTGGCTGCCTCGAGATGCAAGGGGAGAGTAAACATTACCATCAGTAGTATGCGCTTTGTCCAGCAGCTCTAAGAGCAACCAGATACCGTAAGGAAGGGCATAGTGCACCTGCTTGGATCAGATGGAGAGGCTTACCTGAAATTTGCTTGGGCTTTGCATAAGAAGTATTTCTTTAACAAAACCAAACCCCACAAAACCTGTGTAAGTCAGTCAGGCTTTGCTGTCAGCTTCTCCATGAGAAATCTCAGCCCAAATCTGCTTATCTGGGCGATAGCCAGCAGGACATTTGCTAAGTATGAGGAAAGATGTTTCGCTTGTAAATGCTTTGACATAAACCAAGTGCCTTTTCCCAGACTGTCTGGGATGTTTGTATGAATGGCTGATAGGCAGGTCTACACGTTTAATGGCGTAGTTCCTTGGGCCAGCAGCTTCTTCTGACAATGCTCTCTCCATTCATCCCATCATTTGTTTCTGTGGGGTTGACCTGCTGGCTTAGTAGCAGAGGGCTTCACCTGCCTTGCCTGAGCCTGGATTTGCCCAGTGCTTAGTATAATTTGCCTTTCGGAAATAAAACGCAGTCGGCACAGCACTCCATCTCGACACCGTCTAGCGTTCAGCGCCTACAGGCCGCACAACTCCTGCCCTAAGTTAAATGTGGTGGGTGTCTGGCAGGCCTGGCGAGTAACCAGGAGATGCAGCTGCTGCTGTGGCTGCGGCCACCAGTGCCCGGTGAGACAGGTAACCACGGGAAGGCTGCCGTGATCAGCCTTTCCCCCGAGGCACTGCCCCAGGCTGCGTGCTCTCTCCCGCAGGCACTTCGCCCTGCTGTCAGGCACCCTCGGACAGCTCTCGCTGCATCTTTTTGCCCCCAGTTTGCCCCCAGAGGCACTTTGTTACCCGCTCATGGTGGGTAAATGGGTGTTACCGTAACTTATTCTTTCTTTTGGAATCTTCCCTGGGGTATTTGAGTTCTTCCCTAGTCTTGACGGGAGGTGTGGGCTCACAGGTAGGTGCCAGTAGCGTACTGCCTGGCACACCACGGGACTGAGCTGTCTTGCAGAGCAAGCTTTTGCATTCAAGATGAATATATTTACAGCGAAGGCAGAATCGGAGTTGCCAGCCCAGAAATAATAATAAAAAAAGGCAAGTAATATTGCACAAAGAGAGAAACCCAGCTGACTGCTGAAAGAAAAGGCCGCGGCCGTCTGCAGGCGTGCGTCCACCCAGGCACACGGGCGGCGCGTGCGTGCGTGCCTGTGCGACACGGAGAGGAAGCCCTGAAACTTAAAACTCCTCCTGCAGCTCTGCATCTGCTCTGAGTCACTGCCATGACTCACGCTGACAGCGTTCACGTTTGCTAGCGTGCAGATGGAGCAGCTCTGGCAACGGGAGAGGCAGGTTGCATTATTGATTACCTGCTGCAGCAGACGCTTGCGCCAAGGGTTTTTTTTTACGAGCGCAGACGGAACGCAGCAGGCTCTACTGAGCACGGTTGTCGTGCTTGCTTAAAGGTAAGTGCCTGCTATTTACTAGGGGAAGGTAGGGAAGGGAAATCAGAGCTTGGGAAGGTTGAGTTTCCTGCTGCTGCTGCTGCTTGTTCGCGGAGGGAGCTGCGTTACCGCAAAGCTTTGTCTCGGCTGTTTGCAGAGCCGTCTGGGGAGCAGTGTGGCTAACGGGCAGTGCCTGTCCGAGGGAACAAAATAGCATGTTCCCATTCATGGTGTTATGTAAGGCATGGCAGCCATGTTAAGGACAGAAGACCTCTTTCGAAGAAACGGTGCTGCTAGGCGTCGGGGCAGGGAGAACGGCGGCTGTTTCAGCAGCCCTCTGCCTGCGCCTCGGAGATCGCTGCAGTTCCGTGGCTCTCACTTCCGACTAAGCGTACCCACTTCTGAATGGCTCTGGTAATAGAATAAAGAGCAGTGGGGTTAGGAACAGCAAAGTAATGATTGTTTACCTTTAAAATCACAGCGCTGCTTCGCCTTCAGCATTCAGGCTGGGAGCGTGCATGCTCTGTGTGGTGCCTGGATGTAAACAGGCTCCTCATACTCCAAGCGCTGCATCCTGATCCCGGGGTTGTTTTCATTTTGTGCTGTTAACAACCCGTGTACGTGTCCTGCTCTAACAACTGGTTGTATGCAAAAAGGGGGATGTGTTCTAGTTACTGTTCACTTATGCAGAATAAGGAAAACTATTTTTTGGTAGTGGTTTACTGTTTCTTCACTCTGGTGCCATAATTTTAATGTAGTCTAGATTTGTATCGCTAATTATCCTCAGGTAGAACCCACTGAGTCTTGAGCCTTTGCTGTCCTGTCCCCAAGAGATTTGCTAAGTTACGAAACCTTTGGTTTTGGATTGCAATAATGAATTTATCTTAATTTCATTCTTCCTTTTTTTTATTTTCTTTTTCTTTGTATTTTTTGCATTTATGTTGGATTTGCAAGACGGTGTCATTTTCAGGAGCATATAACAGTGAGGTCAGCAGCTGCTCTTAACAACAAGGGGGTCCGGTCACTTCTGTGTCTTATTTTTCAGAATGAGAGAAAGAGGATGTTTTTGAAAGCTCATCATTTATTAGCTTACTCTCAGCTCCTTGAAACTGCCATGCATTTCCTCGTAAAATCTGCACCAAAGTCACTGCTTCTCCTCTCCAATAAACATGGCAACGTAGTAAGATCATTTAAAATGACAGCATGCTTTAGGTTCTTCTTCTGTTTATAATTTACAGCATTCACTGACGCACAGTGTTTTCAGTGCTATGAATTAATTACATTTGGCATGACTTCCTTTAAAAAAAGATTGAGTTTCATAACAAAATGGAGAGCGAGGTTTGTTAGCACATCACTAGTGTCTGTACACATCTTGTGACACGCAATTTAGAAAAGTACTCTGAGTGAAGCTTGTAAAACCGTCACTCATGGACTCCATCTCCGAGAGCAAAATTCTGGTCACTGCATTTAATGAGCAACGTTCTGGATATAAAATACCTCTGATGTTACAGCGTTATGAATGCAAGCTGGTTTATCCAATACGAGGGTTGTTTTTAGAGCTGCTTACCGACAGAGTGCTGGCACGTGGCAGTCTTTCCTTCCCCTCCCACATCAAACAAATCTGAATAAAACACTCTTTAAAGTCCTCATTTTTCCACTGATTTGTATCTAAATTACTGGTTTCTGAGATTGTGTCAGAATTGTGTTTGCCTTCACGCCTGCCTTTAAGTATGTACAGAGTAAGAATTCTCTATGTCAAACCAGAATAATTTATGATAATAAAACTTAAAAATATCTTCAATTGAGTTTACTACATTTCCTTTTTAATATGTTGTGGGTGCATTTAAATAATGAACAGTTAACATTTTTGAAAATTGCAAGAACGTGCTTCAAATCAAAAAGACAGGATGATGGATAGCCCCTGAGCCAACCCAGCCCTGACCACAGCCTCGCCATCCCAGCTTTCCATAAACCACCCATGGAAGTGATGGCCACTGGATAGGCTCCTTCTATGCAGGGATTTTGTAATAAATACAGTGTGGTTTGTCAAAAGTCTGCCCTCTGGTCACCCTGAAAGTTGTTTTTTGTTGCCCTAAGTTGGCTTTGCATCAGGCCATAAAGTCAACACATGGGGCCGTTTCACCTGTACTTTTAGCAGAACATGAAGCTGAGAGTTTGCGATTTCCTCGACTTTCTTTTCCGCAATAAAGGTGTGGTGTTCGGCTGACCTTTTATTTGTTTCCTCCTTGGTCCAACCTGCAGCCTTCTCCTCCCCTTTGTGGCTCTGCCCTATGTTATTCTGAGCCCTTAGGCTGCCTTTCTGGCACGTGCAAAGAACTTTGAGGAGATCCAGTCTCATTATTAGAATGAGCTCGCGCGAATCACATACAGCACGGGTGATTTTTGGGCCGTGTGGCCGTTTTACCCGATTATCGAAAACGAAGCACCGTTGCCTCAGATGCTCAGTTTATGCAGAGCAGAAAATGAAAAAGAAGCAGTATATCAATGTTTATTTGACACCTCTTTGTGCCACAGAACAGCATGGCGTTTTTATCTTCAACCCAAAATTTGAAAAGGAGGGAGGGAAAAAGTTTGTTGGAGGTGGCTTGCTTACAAGTTTTTTGTTTCTATTTTTGTGTGTGTGTGTGTGTTCGAAATAAGCTCCTGGAGTTTATATTGGAATAAAAACCCTTGCACGTGAGCAGTATGAATAGCACTGTTTGCAATACTGAACTATTTTTGTTTGTTGGAGAACTCACCTTTCGTATTTGAGTAATTTTTAGAAGTGGCAACTTTTCTGTGAGTTGTTTTGGTGGTCTGTCATTTATATGTCTGTATACCTCTACAGGGCATCCGCTTTGTCCCTGTAGCTTTTCCTGTTTTCTGAATAAGTAGTCTTGTGTGGATTACATTTGTTCCCTGGTTTTAAAGAGGAGGGGGAAAGAACTGTTAAATCTCTGCATGTACTGTGTCCTGCAAAGCTCTTCACTGAATCCTGGGGCAGGTTAAGCAGGGGGACACCAGGAGAGGTGGTGGACTCATCCTGTTTGCCCTGGAAGGCCCCTTGTTGTAGAGGGCCTCCTGCCTCATCACATTGTGAGGTTTTGTATTGTTGATGATTTTTGCTTGTTGAAAGTTCTGTGTATTCTTGAGCATGTACAAATTCAAGTAAAGGGCAAAGGGTGATGCCCGTACCCCGACTATATCAATGATGATCCATTCATTTGCCTTCGGGGAATGGGTTTCCACCTGATTAGTTCTTTGTGACTGTAGTCTCTCTGCCCCCTGCTCTGGAATCAGAGCCAGTTTGAGGATGAGTATAGTTCATTTTGCTCTGGCTAAATGAGATTGTGGCCTGGATTATGATGATGTGTTATTTCTGTGCTGAGTTCTCCTCCTATTTTATAGGGATGTAGAAATCTGGGATTAATTCTGCTTTCAGTTTGGTGCTTCATCTGTTAAAGCAGCGGAATACCTCTGAGTTTGCTGTGTGGGCTTAAAGGAAGAATAGTGAACTGGTGAATAGGATGTCTTGCATGACTGTAAGGTGACCTCCTGTGCCCAGGTAATGCAGAATTAAAAAGGAGTGGGTTCGTGATCCTTAATTCAGATTTATTTTTTAGATAAATGCTTGGTAGTGCCAGATGGCAGAGCTGCTGCGGGCAAAGGTGAATGACAGAGTGTGTCATTCCTGCCTCCGTTTCTGCAGGCCATTTTCAAATCAGTAAATGTGATTTTTAAAATGCAGAACATCACAAAAGATGCTGCAGCATTCTGGACTGCACTAAACAGCCACTCATTTCAGCAAGTTTCCAGTGTGTTGCGGGTAAGATTTTAAGCCCTGGATCTGTGAAAACAAGCTGCTATAAAAGATTTCTTCTGTCTCGCTTCAGAAATAGACACTAGTGGTGTGACTTTAAAGCCAAAGATATATTTTACCCTGTCGTCGGTGTGATTTCTGTTGGGCAGGTGGGTGGGCTTCTCCTGGGGACTCATGGACCAACAGAGCAAAATGTTGGTTGTTTGAATGCATAGAATGACATGAAATAATCACATCACAGTGATAGTTTCTTCTGTTCTTTCAGGAAAGTTTGCAAGAAGAGCAGTTTGAAGCTCTGTGCACCACTGTAGTGGGTTTGGGTGATGAGGATCACATCCTGAATGTTGCTAGAAGTAAATGAAGTGTCGTGGCTATGAATGTGTGACATAAAAATGCATGCAGTTGAGCTGGCTACGATGAGGTCTTTCTGTTTTAAATTCTCTCTGACGTGATTGCCTGGGAAAAGTTTGTTAAATTTTTCTCTTCCTGAGATAAGCGGAATGACTTTCAATGGCATTTCTGGTAAACAGGAGGTGGTGAGTAATAGGAAGAATGTGGCCTTTGTGGTTTTGCCTACATAAGAAAGATTTCTAATTATTGTCCCATTCCTTTGGAGGTTCATTGGTGAGAACATGAAATTCAATATACTTCCGATACTTCCGATACTTCCACAGAACAGTGATTTTAGACTGAAAAGTTGTGTGGAAAAGCGACTACTGTTTCACCAGTATGTGTGCAGGGAGGCAGACTTGTGAACTGGACTACCAGAGATGGGCTTTGGAAAGACAAGTGGGGAATTAGAGGAGATTTGTTGTCTTGGCGGCTCTTCTGTGAAGCCTCCCCAGTTCAGCCGGGGAATAGAAGGGGGCCGGGGCAAATCTGGTGTCAGATTTGTGAATTTCAGAGAAATTGCTCACTGTTTTGTTGCAGAAAGCAAACTGAGAGTGTTTATATTTGCAGATTGGCCATTTTTAGAATTTATAACATAGTGTAACTACTCATACTCGGGTGTTTGAGAGACTCGTTTTGGGGAGCCCCATGAAGCCACGGCTGGAGGGATCGGAATGACATACAGCCAGGTTCGTCTCCCCTGCCGTGACCTTAATTTGTCACATTTATTGCTATATGGTAAAATCACATCCTTTATTGTTGCCTCCCTTTACCAGCAGCTTTTGCAACTGATTGCACGTGAGTATTACTGACTATTACTGTCCTTTCAGCTCCTGTGGTCTGAGAGACGCTCAGGGCCTCGGCCTCCTGAGGGCTTCTCCTCAGTGACATTGCAAATGGCGCCCAGCAGCCAGCTCCTGGGGCCTGGGGTGGGCAGGAGGGCCATGAAGCAGCTCGGGGCCCACAGGATCCTCCTCAAGACACCGACTCGTTTCAGTGCACGGGGGTGATGGGAAGGGCTGAGAGGGGCCCTGCTTGGGCACCTGGAAGGACAGACGTCCATTTGCACAGGGAGCACTTGAAGGAAGCATCTGCTTTTGTGTGCCGAAGTGGTGGGAGGCTGCCAACGTGTGGTTGTGTGGGCTGAGGAAGGGAGGAGCTTGGCTTCAACACCAGCCTGTCCGAATTTTGGCTACCTTGTGAATGCTTTGCCTTTTCTTTGGGGATGGAAGGATTTCCTAATAGCTCAGGAAGAACAGAACATTCTTTTCTGTGCTTGTGAGCTGGATTTATGTTTCGGATACGAGAACATCCTCCCTCTTTAATCAATGGCAAATCCAAGAATGTCAGAAGGAGACACTGGTCAGGTTTTATTGAGGGCTAGAAACAGTTTGGCACACAAAATAATTGTCTCTTTAAAAACTAGAGGTGTCTAAATACCAGTTGCATGTAAAATTTAGTAAGAAGTAAAATGGAAGGCAGAACAGTCACTTACCATTCTGAAGACCTGTTTGGCTGGTGTTATATTCAGGATAAGCTGCAGACAAGATAGTTACTTGACTCAGTTTGCCTGAGGAGTTGATAACCCTTTCTGCCATGAGCAAGGCACTCAGGATAGATGGGAAGAGTAGTTCCTGGGGTCTCATGAGAGCAGAGAGGAAAATATTAAAAAAATGAAAGAAGGGAGAGAGAATTTTAGGTATTGGACTCAATCCATTTTACTGTGAGCAACATCACAGACCTGTTAAAGTTCATTCCCTGTTATCCTGGGTGTTCTTCATGTACCTCATCTCTCCTGCACAGTCACATAGCGAACAGTGGGGCTGGTCAAACATGTAATAGCAAACCGAGGCCCCTCCTTAATATTTAAAAAAGAATGTGAAATACAGGATGCACTCGTGTAAACCAGTTTGACCTCGAGACTGTGTTTTGTAATCTTGCCTCCCTCACTTCCTGTGTTGTGGGACAGCGCTCGTTAGCTAGACTGACTGGTGGAGGTGGCGGCTCTGTGACGACTTTGAGGAACAGGCCTGATGCCGGGGCATGCTGCAGGAGGTTCTGGCTCCTCGTTTGTTTGAGCTGGGGAGGTATTGGCATGTACTGTGATTTTCTTTCCATGAAAATCTAGTGCAGAGTAAGTAAATGGTGACTGTTTCTGCCCAGCAAGAAGCTGCGACTCATTCAGGAGCACAGCCAAGCATTAGGATGCTAAAGAAAGCACTGCTGCACCCAGGAATATAGATACAGCCACAGACGAGTGTTTTATTTCTTTCCAGGCTAGACCTGAAAATAACTGGAACTTTAGTGTTCTGAAAGCACAAGCTGCATACATAATGCAAGCAAATGTGATACAATTCTGGGGAATCAGATTGAGACAGTTTCCCCTCTTTCTGTAAGGCCTCTTGATATAGATGTGATTGCATCTTGCAGAAGTCACTGCTTCAGAAAGAGTTCCCATACTAATCACAGTAATCATTTTCTCAGAATGGAGAGAGCCTTTGCTCTTTAAAATCTTGAAGACTGGTATTTTGAAATGTGGGATGTGAGGTAAGTAATACACGGTTAGTTTGTGAAAGGGTTTAAAGAATCCTGCATTTTATTTGCCACAAGGCAAAGGACAAGGACAGACAGAGCATGGCAGGATGGATGCACAGCGTCTTCTACCTTCTGTCTAGTTGAGGTTTGTAGCAGGGGTCATGACTATCTTGACCTAGAAAAAGAGCATGTTGCCTGAGTTTGCAGGCTGATTATTGGAAACTTGAGCCTTTAAAATATGTTCACAGGAAATGTCTTCTGTGCTACGCCGAGTCTGACAACTTGCTTTGAATGAGCAGTTGTTTGCAGCTCTCCTGTCATGTGGTTCATCTGCAGCTGCTTGGCTGCTGCAGGAGTTCCTGCTCCTCAAATTTGCCATCATAAAAAGCTAATATAGTTGTTCCTCAGACTGGTACTGTCAAAAGGATTTGGTTTAAATTGTTCCTGTTGTAAACTGTTTTACTTTTTTTCCCGTCCAAGTATTCTAGGTCCAAGGTCCTAAAAAAAAAATTTGGGGTGGTACCAACATGCGATTATGCTGACAGATACGAGGTGCAGAAAAATGGGGACAAGCAGCGGGAGGCAGTAACTTAGACTGGCTCAGCTCCCACGGAAATAAAATGTCTGTTGGACTGAGTCAGAACAAAAGCTAGCCTCTGTCAGAGTCTCTTTGTTTTTCTCTGCTTAACTAATGGACAAAATCACTCCTTGTATCATGGGTTGCAGGTACCCGTCAGAGATGCTGACAGCACGTTTAATTAGCAAGGAAAAGGGTTAGTCATTCATTCTTCTCTGGAATGATTTAGCTGTTCTCTAGTGAGTGAGAAAGAAGGAAGAAGCATAGGGAGGGAGAGAAAGTGAAGAATTTCCAGTAGAAGCGTGTGCTCCCCGTCATTTCTGTGTTTGTTTTGTATCAAACTTTCAGGAGGTTTCTCTGCAGGGAATAGTATCATGTGCTTCATGCTCTGCAGTAATGAGAGAGCAGGAATAAAAGTATGGTGGATTTAACTCAGAACTGGCATTCTTACCAGTTTGCATGGTGACCCTGGTTGCAAGCACAGGGACTGGGGGAAAAAAGGTCTCACTGTATAGCATCTCCTTACAGTGAGGGATCTGAATGGCTTTTATCATCTGGCAGCAAGCATTAGGGTTTGAACTGGTGTCGTCAGTCAGTTGCATACCAATTTCCATTTAGTTTTAATTAAGCAAAAATATACGGCAGCCTTTGAAGATTCTTTTCCTTATCATCATCATTTCTTAATGCAGGAAGCCAGAGGCAGAGCACGCCAAGAAGCAGCTGGTGCTCTGCTGTGGCTGTAGTGCAGCACCACACTCTGCTGTGGTCTTACTGCTATGGCAGGGCCGTGTAATTTAAAAAGCACGCAGTGTAGGCTAAAACACAGGGGTCTGAGCCTGCACCCAGCCAGGCTTTCATATGCAAGTGAGGTTGGCCTCTTTGGGATTACTACCTGGGCACCTACTGCCCTTTAGTGGTTCTACATCCAGTGCCAAAGCAGAACAGAACTGGAGGGCAATTCAAAACCACAAGTGGTTGTGTCAAAGAGGAGAACTCATAAGCAGACCAGAATGCAGTTAAATTTATTTCAGAGTGCAGTTCAGAGAAGAGGGCACCTGCAGGAGATGACAGCATGCTGGAGTATCAATAGGTACGACATTAGTAGGTAGAAGCTGCAGTATTTTTCTAAAAAGTCTCTTTGACAGACTAATGATAAGGCATGTCACTCTGCAGCGTGTGATTTCCAGTGTTGCTCTGCAAAATAAGTGTGCCTTCCTGATGCTAGCGAGCAAGGTATGAATGGAACCTGCCTGTATAAAAACTCCTGATTATTTACTAAGTCACATTGTCTGGGTGTGTGAACTAAACCACAGAGATGATAGGACTTCCCTGCGGCCACTGAACTAGTCATAGCATATTAATAGGATTTCTGAATTCCTCCGTCATCTCTTCCATTTTCATATCTTCATTTTAAGTGAAATAAGTTAATGTACCATGTTTACATATTTATATTAATTTTCCTGAAGATGAATGGTGGTATAACATATTACAGGGGTATAATGTAGTAGGCCCATTGTATCAGCTCTTCATCTTGTGGCTGTGGCTGGCTGGCAGTGACTCGGCTTTGTGAGTAGCTTTTACTGTGCCAAGGAGCCTTCACAGCATGTGCTCTGCTTTTAGAATGGAAAAAGAAAAGAAAAAAAAAGCTATACTAAATAAATACAGTTATAAGTTATAAATAAGGATACTGACTAGGAACTTTATGTGCCTGCACTGAACTTACCAAAGTGAAAATGATTAAAAATAGTAAATGACTTTGCCAAAAACGACTGCACGTCCCATTTAACCCTGAACATGGCTCCACATAATGTCATATGTCTCTGTCCTCGCTGAGGAACTCTCCAACAGCCAGGGTAAGTAAAATGCTATCTAACTTCAGTGGCTGTCAGTTCAGAAGAGAAGTGAACCTCAAGTTTGTTCTGCCTTTACCTTGGACAATGAAAAGAGAAGAAAACTTGAGCTACCTCATAGGCCACTTCTATGGCGAGGCGTAATTTTGTACGAAATGTTAGATGCTTTGCTAATGACTGCGTAGAAACATAGGGCTGGAGGGGGCTTCCCAAGCTGCTGAGTCTAGTCTCCTGTTGAAGTAATACCATAGTGTTTATTTTATATGGATACCATTTTTCTCCTTGGTTAAATTAGCTTTCTTTGTTGCTGTTACTCTAGTTAGGTTAGCTGTTTTGATGACATTGTGTTTGTCATAACTCTGTTTTCACCTCTCTGGTGCTTATCCTTCGTCAGGTATTTCTGGAGAGCCAACTTTAAGACATCTCAGCCTCCATTTTGTTGTGCTTAACAGTCTTGTGTTTAGCTCTGGTGAGGGTGGCTCTCTGTTGTCCTCATAAGCCTTTCTCTACACCTGTAACAGACTGAGGTGGACAGTGTTTTGCCTGCACTATCCAATATTCTTGATTCAGTTCCATCGCTGCTTTTTGTGCAGTTCATTGCTTGGTACGCCCTAACACGATATCTACCTCTTTTGTGGGTGCACTGTCTGACGCTGAGGTCTTCCTTCTTTGTTCTTCTCAACTGATAAAAATGGTGGTGGAAGCTCTTCTTGTTAGTCTGCAGACGCGTGGTTTCATATTAGTGCTTTCTAACTTCATCTGCTTTTTTTTTAATTTCAGTGCTGGTGGATGTTTAATAGTTTGATTTTCCTAATGTTTACCAACAACATTGTAAACTGATGAGCTGCATCCGAACACTGTTTGCTTTAGGTATGAGTCTCCCCTGAATTTAACATTTTCAGAAATGTTTTGCCTGTGACTGGTCAGTATATTTTCCTTTGAACTGAAGTTTTAGCTTTATTAACCCTTCTGTATCTATTTATATATCTGCCCTACCTGTATATTTTACTAGAGAACTGCCTTCTCCATGTATGAACAACCTGTTGCCTTGCCAGAGTTTTGTGGTGACACAGTCAGAGGTTTCTCACATGCATTGCTGTAGCAATATGACCAGTATTTTAGGTTAAAAATCATAGTTGTTCTCATCCCAGAGAGCATAGTAGTTGAAGAATTTTTGTTTTGGCCTTAAGATTGGAAACAAAAAAGAAATTTCCCAGGTACCCCGTTAATGCCTTTGTTCTATAGTTTGGAAATTCAGTGAAAATAGGTGGGCGAAGATGTGAAACCTAAAGATCAATTTGCTTCCATTGTGCAGTAATTAATTGTGAATAAATGATTGTTTTCCTTCTCTAAAGCTCTTGGACAAGTGAAATAATTGTACTACTGGTTCTAGCAGCACTTGTAATAACAGGTTTTCCAGCAGGCAAGCAGTGAGCTGAGAGAGGATGAGCAGTTTCTGTCTTTGGAGGTTTTAAGACCCAGCTGGAGAAGGTCTTGTCTAACCTGAGAGGCAGCAACTTCAGTGGTACTGTGTTAGAGGAAGCCTGGCCGTGCGAGGATGAGGAGAGCCAGAGCATTCAGCTGGCTGCTGTCCTGGGCTGCCCTGTCACAGCCCGTTTCCCATCAGGTTTATCCACACTTTGCTCTCCGGTTCACTCCCTCCTGCTGATCCCATGCTTTCGGTGTGGCCAAGGACAGTACGTTCCCTGTCACAATGGAAGAGCTGTGAGTTTGGAAACAAGAAATGAAAACCCCTCTGTCGGTGACATCTGAATTCAGTCTGGGCCTGCAGGGAGTGAAAATTGCTTGGGGACCTTCGCAGAAGAGGGCAGGGGCTTGGTGCCATTGCTGATGTTCCTGTTGTGTGGAGAAACCTCTCAGGGAAGGATTTGTGGTGCTGTGCGTTGACCCAGCACTGACGGCAGCTGGAAGGAGCAGACAGGACAAGGTTATCAAGAGCTAAGAAGCTGTGATGGGAGAGTGAGATTGTTGCTGGAGACATGAGGCAGCTACATTATTAAGCTTCCTATACCATGCACCGCGTCTTTATAAGGTTAATAGAAAAGTCTCCTTAGTTAAATGCGTATTTTCGTCAATGTAGTAGAAGGAAGATGAACATCACAGTCCCTAAGCGTAAAATGGTACAGTAACAGTACCCAGTTCTGGAACTTCTCATCCAGCTTAATTTAAGAATTGTCTTTCCTCAGAACTGATCCACAGTCCAGATTCTCTTGAATTCAAACGGCAGAGGAACTAAACTATAAAATGTTAACACTCTGCATTTTTAATGAGTTTTTAGTGATTTTTTTTCCACTTGTTCCTGTATTTGTTGTTTTTCCTGTAATACTAGACTGCGTATTTCAATCCATTCCGTCAGAAACACTTTGTCCTTTTTAATCTTCTAGGCTTTATTTAAAAAGAACTGGGTATTTAGGCCAAATTTCATCTCTGAAAGCTATGGAAAGGTAACACAACTTTAGTGATTTGTACTATCATGTGTGGTGAATGCAAAGCACTGAATGCAAATACGAAAAAAGAGGCAGGTAAAGCAAAAGGAACTTCAGCCTTAGAAATACCAAAGTGGAAATTTGCGAGATTTAAAGTACTTCCTATGCTAAAAGACCCATATTTGTAACCTATTTCTGCTATAAGAACAAACCGGTGGTTCTTTAGATTTCCTCCCTTGAACAGCCTGAGGTAACGAAGAGGGAAGAAGGCAGATCTGTTTTTTGTCGTCACTGAATATTGCTCTAGCATAGAGCAATATGCTTTAGGTTGGGAGCTGAATCCTGCTGGGCACATCACAAACATTAGTCAAGCATTGCCTTCTCCACATGGGAGTGTGAGGAGACTGACGGCTGCATTACCAGGCCGTGAGGTGGACGTGTGTCCTGGTGGGGTTCCTGTTAGCAGAAGACTTTTATGAGGTGACCTTCTTCCCCTCTTGCTCCCAGAGATCAGCCATGGGGCTCCTCTCGCTTCCTCTGGGCCACAGCAGCTCGTGGTGGGCCTTGTGTCGGTCTCACCAGCCGCACCTCACGTCTGGGATTTCAGGGACTGAGAGAAGCAGTGGCACGCATGCTGGTGGTGTGTGGGACATGGCCTTAACCACAAGGCGTTATGAAGCAGGCAGCCAGTCCATCAGGTCATCTGGTAGAGGCAGAAGGTTTTGCTGGCCTGGGAACAGGAGGCCGTGAGAGGTGAAATGTCAGGCTTGTGGCCATGTGGTTAAATCATGTGCAGGACCTGGGAGGGAACCCTCAGCCTCCTCAGCCCTGAGGCAGTCTCCCCAGTGTCGTTTTACAGAGCTCAGCAAACAGCGTTGGCCTGGAGACAGCGGTGAACAGTTGTTACTTCTCAGAGACAGTTTTTCACTACTCCTACTGAGGGTGAACAAGCTCATATATATCTCAGGCAGAGTCAGCAGACACACTTTCTCATGTAGCAATTGCCTTTGTGTCAGATGCGTGTCTCAGTGCAGACTGAGGAACAGTTTCTGAAAAGTCCAGGGAGGGGTATTACCACGATTGCACCTGAATCTGGAATTAAAGCAAGCACTGAATAACACAGACTGGGCTGTTTAACGGGGGCAGAGAAGAATACAGAGCACAACAGGATGCTCTGGGGGCTTGTGTGTAATTTTTCCTTGTGCCATCTTGAACGGTTCAGTTAAGAATAGTTTGGGAGCCAGGCATGCACTCACAGATCTTTCTGGATCCCAAGAAGGCGGGGATGAGGTTGCCAGCAGCAAATTAGCATTGCCAGAGCCTGGAGCTAGCTTTACTGAGATTTAAAAGGAGTTGCAATAATTCTAGTCATTCATGCCATCTTTCTTTCTTCTGTTAGTCATTGTCTCCATTGGCAGGGATATGCCTGGGGCAATCCTGCATCTCCATCCAGCTCAGTGCTGCTTCTTACTGAAGAAATTAAAAAAGAATTTTTTATTCTTCCCCAAGACAGCCATGCCTTCTCCCCTGTGGGGTCTGTCTCCACACTCTCAAAGAAATCCGTAACAATAGAGGGAAAAAACAGCATTTAGGGCTGCCCTGCAGGGACAGCGTATCATCCTAATTAAGTGTTTCTCAGAAATGGCCCTGGCTACGCAATCAACTCCATATAGACAGAGCCCACTACTCATTCGAAGCTTTGTGTTAGGTTGGGTCTGAAGAGAAAATGTGAAAGAAAGAGAAGAGAATGCCGCCCACTTCTGTTTGCCTGCTTGCTTGATGTTGTGGTGCATGCTTTCTTTCAACTAATTTGGATTCAGTAGTTTCTTCATTAAGAGTCAAGCTCAGCGTTGTTTGCATCAAGCTCCACATAACTTCTTTGGTTGTGCCTCCGTAACATGTGCGTATGAAACAATTTATTTCCCCGTGGCACCCTTTTTAGGTAGCAGTCCTGGCTTTCTCTTCAGTCAGTGCCTGGGTGACATCTACTGAAAACGTGCTCTGCTGAAGCACCTTCTGGTCTATGTGACAAGTGGGCAAACTGCATATGAGTGACTGACTGAGAAGAGATGGTTGTTACGAGCACATAAAGCTTCTTTATGACTGTTAGTTTTTAATGCAAGCTTACTATCTCCTCTTGTTATATATATATATATATATACATATTAATAAAAACCAGCATCCTTTATTTTGTTCCTTCCCCTCTTGGTTTTCCCTTCTTGCCAGTTTGTAAAGTATATTGAAGTGCAGAGGAGACCACACGTGAATACATGGCTGTGTTAAATATGCAGTGATTGTGTTTCTCAGACCATCATGATCATCATCCTCGTTAGTGCTGGATCAGTTGCATATGCCATGGCTGATGAGTGTGTATAATTGCAGTAACTACGTGTGCAGCTAGTGCGTAATGTGAGGCACTTGGCCTTTTGATGATGTTCTACGTTACATTAAGTGTTTTTCTATCTGACTCTGCTGATTCTAGTCTGAAGAATTAAGCGTGACACCAGCAATGCAGACAGAGACAAAGGGCTGAGTCTGACTAACACACTAAACGAAGGCGTAATCAGATTGAATAGAGCCTGAATGCACGGAGACCAACAGAAGGGTTAGAGGACATGATGATACTGAGCTAATGAGAACATCTGTAGAGGGCAGAGACTGAGGGAGAAGAAAGAAGCAGAATTGCAAATGTTTTAAGCATCTGGAGAATACAGTCATCTGTGGGTTATTACTTTGTTTCTTCACTATGATGTCTTCTGTGCCTTTTTGCAAGTATTTAACCTACATTAAGCTCCATAGAAGCACAAAATAAATGAAGGGTTTTATGGAATTAAATGCCACTGTTAAATCAAGGCATTAGGATTGTTTGGAACATTATCCTGTCCTAGTTTACATTTGATTCAATAATATACTAATTTTACTGCTGCGCTTGCATTTTAATTATAAAGCTATTACACAGTTTAAATTACAAATTTTCCAGTACCTAGTTGTTAATAATCTCAGCGTTATCCTTGGGAGATACATAGACAAACTACCACAGAATCATCACTGTGAGCATTTCAGGAAGGACGGTTTCACTGAAACATGGTGAGAGGGTAGCATTTAATCCAAAGCATCTAACCCAACCCTCAAAATCAGCTGCCTACAATACTGCTTTCATTCTTGGGAACTTCGTATATGGATCATCTTCTATTTCAGGGTTGGAGTTTGCCTGCAGCGGTATTGTCCATATAGCTAGGAAGGTAAGATTGGAAGTGACCGCGTGGGTCCTCAAGTCTAGACCTCCACACATCAAAAGCAGCCCTTGGTGAAGTCAGGAGCAGTTGCCAGTGATCCAGGGCTCCCAGGAAGATGGGTCAGTCGTAAAATCTACATCGGGGGAAATCTTTGGTAGGGTTACAAAAGTGCTAAAGGAACAGGAAGTTTCTCATAGGAAAAAAGAAAAGGCTCTTTCATGCTATTGCACTATTTTCTTGAACTGAGTAAGGTATTTATCCTTTTAAAAACCTTTACATTTTATTAGGAAAATCATGGCTCAGAACAAAAACCTCTCCAGATCTATAACTCTTGAAGGAGACCCAACAAATCAGAAAGTCTACATGAACATGTTAACAGTTTGTAAGAAATTGTCCTGAGCAGTGGCAGTTTAAGGTACCACGCACCCCTTACAGAGGTTGTGTAACACAGGTCCTAGACGCATCTCACAGATCGGCGGTGGGATTTCACATAGCAACTTAAACAAGGGCCGTAGCTGTATCTTGCTGTGTATCTTCTCACCTGGAGGTCTCAGGAGCTTTCAAGAAGTCTTGAATTCAGTATACATAACTTCTTGTAATCTCAGAAAAAGCATACACTCTTTGAATCCTGTATGTTTTAAAAGCAATCACTTTCTTGCTGTCAGAGTGGCTCAGTAAGTTGCCACATAAGTAGGAATTTCTTACAAGAACCTTTTTTACGGTGTAATTAAAATATAGATCAACTAAGATTTTTTAAAAGGATTTTGCAACTTCATACTATTGAATATAATACAACTCTCAAAGGAAATGGAGAATATGATTTAGGCAACTTTAGAGTTGTTCATTTGACCTTAAAAACCTTACAAAAATTTTGAAGAAATGAATAATTAGACACAAGAGGTGAATAGAAAGAGGATAAAATATGATCTATTTTACAAAGGTAGGTCATGTCAGACTGACCTAATATCTTTTTTGAATAAGAAATTAGGTTTTCTAGAAAAAGAAAACTGTGCTAGATCTCATCTCTCTGGATTCTACTGAGGCATTTAATATTGGGCGGCTTCAGAGTTACTGTTTAAGGTGGAGGAAGGTTAGTGAAGTACTCAAGCAGAGAAATGGCACAAAGGGAGACAACAGGAGGTGGATATATGAGATGAATTAGTTATGAAGTTAGTTGACTTGTATTTATTGAAAGCAGGCTGTTGGAACTCGCTGGTGGGAGGAGGTCATTCATGCATTCATTCATTCCCAGGGCACTGTCTTAGATGAAGTGACTCCACAGGAACAATTACCTGCACAATTAGATAGCACTAAAGGGGTGGAATTCAACACAGCAAAGTGTTGGGCCTCACACTAGCAGGAATTCACTTACCGAGTTTAACCTTGGTGTCAAAATTAGCAGGCTAAGGTCTTATATAATCAGTGGAAAGAGGCAGATTTTTAATTA
>CM021765.1:141352768-141376500 GCA_011076525.1 Nettapus auritus
GTCAATCTGACACCGTCATGAAAACGATAGATGGGATCCAGGAAGGTGTCAGGAGTGTTTCCACGGAGGGAGGGCACCTTAGCTGGTGCTTGGTAAGTGAGCAGCGCTTACTGCAGCATCCGAGAAACTTCAGCTGGGAGTGTAACAGATGCGGAGAAAGGCTACGGGGATGATCAAAGGCACGATGTTACAAGAGGAGTCTGGATATGTCAGGGAGGCTGACAAAGTGTGGTTTTTAATTGCTGCAGCTACGCAGCTGGAGTAACAGGGAGCTTGGGAATGTGGCTGGTAGCAAGTAGGGGATAACTGACAAGTGGGATGTCATAGTACACCAGAGGACTAATGATAGCCTACGTGTAACAGCGTGGTATGGTAGGAAGATAGCGACATAGAAGTGCCCAAATATCTGCTTTAGAGGTGATACGAGCTGCATATGGACAAAACATTTAACCCGTGTAAGTGTATCGATAATACCGTAGTATCAGACAGTAGTCAGTAGGAGAATGCTTGATGGATATTTGAGGAGCAGCTTAAAGATTTATGAAGGACAATGGTTGCTTGGGTTCTCTGGATTTAGGCTGTGTGACTGCTCGTGCTTTTTGATCACCAGTATACAGTGTGATATTTGCTGTCTGCTATATTGCCCCGCAGTTTCCCTGTAGTACACAGGGAAATCTGTGATAAATGGGCCTGAAGTGAATTTGTAGGGCTGAACAAAGGTGTGTAAGGTTAGCCCGTGACAAGGAGGCATTTAGAGGCAGATCGTTGGGCAGCAACTCATGGGCAGTGGAAGAAAAGCTTGCTGTGAAGTGAAAACTGTGGTTGAAGATCCCCGATGTGCCAGCAGGGGCAAATGACGGGTGCAGTACTTACCGGCAGTGACAGCCCTGCCCCAGATACCTTCTTAGTTTGACAAATGCTTAAACTTGCAGCTGTCTGCTGGCGAAGGACTGCTCGTTGCGTAGATGCCAGTTCGTCTCAGCACCAGGCTCAAAACAGAGCTGAATTCTTGGAGCAAGGGTGAGTAACCTGCTTGCTGCCGTTCTTGTTCTACATGGCTTTGTCAGCAATAAAGACACCGATCAGGTCATCCTTTAAGAAAATTATCTATAAAGCAGCAGGAGCACAGTGCCACAGCATGAAGCCTTTTAAATGGCTTTTAAGTGGTGCCTGCTTCTGGCACCACTGTGTTTAGTTCTCCAGTTACTTGTTTATTAATAAGTGCTTAGCTTGTGTTTTGGAGGTTTTTGAGTGCCTAGCAGAATATCAGCAGAGAATAGCGCAGCTTCTCTTATTTTTTTTTTCTGCTTCCTAATTAATGATTACACAGTGGTACTAAGTAGTTATTGTTCCATGGTAAAAACAATTGTGTGATGATCTCGCAGTCCTTACTTGGAAAATTGCCACAGTAAAGGAAAAAAAAAAAAACCACACTGTTTATGGACTGAATTGTTAATAGTTTGGAAGGGGAGCGCACTGTTGGAAACACAGAGCTTTGAGTGACGATCCGAGAGGGTGGGTGGCAGGGGGGGGGACTGAGGAGACAGGCATGAAAATGTGAGAGTGCTTTTTCAGAGTTCCTGTTGTATTTATTAGTTGTGGTCTATTTCCTTAGATTTAGAATCTCTGTCCCAGTTTGGGTTTGACCCTTTTTTCTGTATTCTGGGTTTTATTTAGCTCTAAGTGAAGCTTCGCTGGCTAGTAAACATCTCAGAGTTTTAATTTGAAATTCTGTCTAAGCCTTTTCCTGAGAGCTGACACTCGAGAGAAGCTCAGCCTTGCGTGGCTGTTGCTTATAGGATTCCCAGAGAAACTGGAAGAGCATCAGTTGAAAAGGTTTCTGGTTTAAGTTTCAGGAAAAAAGGCATCTCACATTCCTGTTGAAGAGAGAAACAGAGGAATTTGCAGTAAACCATTTTTGTAGAGATAAACAGAGCCTGTATGAACTGTATATCTGCTAAGCTGTAGGCAGTACAAAAGAGAAGGTAGTTCCAACTCGGTTGGAGCTTTCTGTCACGGCATTTTTACCAGTATGTTTTCTGTTTGGAGAGACTGTGTGCTACAGAAACTAAAAATAAAATGTGCCAAAGTGTTTCGGGGGTTGGTAGGCAAGCATGACAGGCAGAGAATGTCAATTTCTTCTTCAAATGTGTTTATGCTAATTTGGCTTTGAAATGAAAATATATCCATTTGGGAATAATTACGTTCAAGATTGTTCTGTAATTTCCATATTAAAATATTGTAAGGCAACTCCTGGTAGATTTTAACCCCAGAAATGCCTAGAACATGCAGATGAGATGGTCTAAAAGATGGGTTGTGGCTCAGGCCTCTGCGAGAGCGTAGTTGTCTTTGAATGGATTTTAAAAATACGCTGTCTGAAATTGTACTTTCTTGTTGACTTTTTGCCCAGGTTAACACGAGCAAACAAAGACAAAGAATAAGAAAGCAGTGCTCAGCTGTTAACACCGAGCTATTTGCAGTGGAACATTTGAACATCGATCTCGTGCTTCTGAAAGGAGGCGTTTTCACTGTGACTGTACACGTTCACTTCGGTGACTTTCCCTTACTCAGATCTGCTGTGATTTTGATAAGGTGATTTTGGGAACTGTCCCAGGCAGCTGCCAAGTAGAATATTTGTGTGGAGAGACACTGGTTGTGTGGAGGAAGCTCCAGCTGTGTAAACCTGTAGGTTTGGTAGAAGTCCTGTAAACGTCTTGGTTAGCGGGGCCTCCACCACTTCAGCTGGGAGCTTCGTTCCAGAAATGTAGAGATCTCCACGTTGAGGTGTTTTTCTTGTTTTTCAGCTGTCACTCTCACGTTCATTAATGCCATCCCACAAGGTGACACAGGCTGCATTTAATAGACATGCATGTTAATACAGACAAGTACTGTAGGTCTCCAGTGAAGGTGATGAGCACTAAATGACCAAGGTCTGCCTTTAGAAGCTAAACCTGTTTGAACCAAGGCACCAGCACTGATTTTTATGGGTGGTGGGTGGGAAAGCAGCCACTGTGAGACACCTTTTGTTGATTTTCTTTTTGGTCGTCTTCCCTGGGCATTAAGATATGGAGTAAAGATACTGTCTTCAGGGGGAATTTCTGTCTAGCTAAACTGCCACGGAAACTAAAGAAAACCATTCCTGAAATATTTTTCAACACCTTTATTCCTTACGTAGAAAATGGGATTCCCTGTATTCTGTTTCTTTTAATACACGAGCCCAGGTTAATGCAGGAACTCTGTAATTTTACTATGGAGAAGATGCATAATCTTCAGGAAAGCAAAAAAAACCAAAAAAGTAACACCTTCCTTACAAAAATAAAGTAACAGCTTTAGGAAAGAGAAGAAGACTGGTAAAAACAAAGCTAACATTGTGGCAAGTTAATCATTCAGATATCACGGTAATAATCTCTTTGTAATAAGAATGCAGAAAAGATGGTAAATGATCAGACTTCATTCAATTTGGCCGATACCTTGTCCTGCAGCAAGAGCCAATTTTTAACGTAATCCTATCCACTGTTACTCATTGGGAGAGGAATTTCTTGCTTTATAATTAAGTATGTATATAAGCAGTTTAGTTTGGTTCTCACTATATAAATAAATATATAGTTTTTATTGACGGTTCTTCAGCCTTTTAACAGAAGAGCTATTAGTGTTTTTGCATCCCAGTATGCTAAAAAGACTGTTGAAGAGAAATTCTAAAAGAGTATGTTTTGTAAACATTTCTGATGTGTAGCTAGAAAAGTAGCATTTCATTTCCGAATTGCAAACTTCAGTATTTTATGTTTATTTCCCTGCTACTTCTCTATGAATCAACTTTGAAATCCATATACTGTAACAGGAAGAAAACCCTTTTCTATTTTGAATTGATATATATGACAAATGAGCTTTGTTTTGTGTGGTGCCTGTTGGTGCTCTCTATCCGAAGACAAACAATGGGTTACGTGTGTTAACCCATTTGCACTGCTGGGTTAAGTGATAAAGTCAAATAACATCGCCATCCAGCCTCTTATTTCTTTGAGAAGGAAAGTAGGAATAGAAGAGCTTTCAGATGGTATTTGTGTGGAAAGAGGAAAAAATTGAAAACAAAACTTCTTGGGGGCTGATTTTTCAAGCAGGCTCTGTTGGGAGCAGTGGTTGTGGATCCCTGTGGATGAAACAGTGAGCTCAAGTGACTGTATTTCGCCATGCAAGTGTGTTGGTATTTACCTAGGTTTTTGGAGAAATGGACTTGGTGGTACTTCAGATCATCTGTAATCAAGAGCTTGGACGTCTTGTTCAGCAGTGAAGGGAAGAGACAGCACACAAAAAAATGCTGACAATTTTTCTTCAAGACTTAACGTAAAAGCAGCTTGCAATTTCCCCAGTGAGTCTTGTTTAAAAACTGTGCTTTTTCTCCTTTTCCTGAAGCACCAGTAAGTACCAGTAAGTACTTGGCATCCAATATAAGACTTCTTTTATTTGAGTAGACAAAATAAGTGCACTAAATAGGAGCATCACAGACTAGTCTATGACCAGCTGCATCCATCACTAGTGAGATGACACTGGCATATTGTAACTTACCGTTTTAGCTTTGAAATCATATAGCCCCAAAAGCATAAGATGTCTTATGTCCTGAGGTCACTTTCCATACTCGTGATCAACAAAGGAAAATCTGAATGTGAGAGCTGAAAATATTGTGATTGTAAAGGTGCTTGAAAAACAGACACAGCAATTATCACATGGTCACAGCTGTCCCAGAACCGGGAAGAAAATCGTAGATTTTAAACTATTGACTCCTGCAGTCTGATCTATAATCTTGGCAGAATAAAGAATCCTTTTCTAATATGGCAGATTGGATTGGGAAAATACATGTAGATAAGTCTGTGCAAACTTTATGGTTACTTATGCAGGAGTGACTTGTGGGTGTCACTGGGAAGGAAAATAGAATATGCTTTACGCTGGTTGTCTTGGTGCCACCGTTGCCCACTCCCAGATAGAAAAGGCAAACATAGCTGCAGTTTTGTGATGTTTCCTGATACACCAATTGAACTGCAAGCAAAGCTGCCCATTTGTGTAGTGGTCGTAGTGTTTTAAAAACTGAAATTTTAGTAAATATCTTATATTTGCATCTTCTACTTGACTGTACAGTCAAACTTCTACACACTTTCATCCCTTATAGGTTTCTGAAAACACCGATCCGCTTGTAAGATTGGGGTTTACAGTACCAGTCATTCAAATTAGCTGCACTGCCGGTGGGGCTTAGGTCATTTAAAAATTTAGAGGCATGGAGAACAATATTGTCGTGGCTTTATTGTGAATGGAGGTTGCATACCTGAAGGTTGTCTAGCACTCTGTTAGTTTCACAGACAAGATAACGATGAGATTCTGTAGCTCATTGTCTGTGGAGTTGTCCCTAAAACCTGTGTGTTCAGTATCACAGAGCCATCCCTCCTGTACTTGGCCACAGGGCTTTTCAGACTGGAAGAGTTAACAAAGAGCTGACATTTGTTGAATGCGCACTGATACCAATGTTTCTGCATCTCCCATGAGTAGCTTGAAATTTCATAGGGGTTTGGCACAGTTACAGCTTCAGTATTAAAAGACCTGCTGGGCACAGGTCAAGTGCTGGTCCCACGCATTTCAGCCAGAGGTGCCTGGCTTCCCTCACTGTTTGTTTGCTTTCTGTAAACGCATACCTCATGAAGAACTATTTACAATATATGATTTCAGTTACAGCTTGGTTTTATTTTCTTTGTTAAAAAAAAAAAACAACTTTTTTTTTTTCTTAATCGGATAACAAAGTATTGTTAGGCTTCCACTTTCCAGTACTAGAAAATGCCCAGAAAGGCTTGTGCTCATACTTTCTGAATACAATTTTTCTTCTAGATTAAGACCAAACATGGAAAAATGTAGAAAGTTAGGTGAATAATTAGGGTAGTCCTGAGCAGATGGAAACAATGTGAAAAAAAAAAAAAAAGTTCTGACAGTCACAGCTGGTTTGGTTCTTATAATGTTTAAGTCAGTGGTTTTACAGTGTCCATCAACTATGCAAATAAGCTCATGAAAAGTGACTAAGGAAAGCAAGCCTACAGTCAGTAGTTTTTAATTAGCTGATACTGAAATTTTCTTCCACTGGAAAATTTTCATGGAACTTTCAAATCAGATAAGATTGAAAGCTGTTGACAGAAGAATTCAATAAGTATGATTTCATTTTGTCATAGTACTGGCTTGTTTCACTTCTCACAGAAGCTCACCTTTTATTTAAAAGAAATTTTTTGGTGTTTAAAACAGCCAGTCATTCCCCAATTTTTATTTGTTTATTTTAAGTCAGGCAATAACACAGTTAAAAAGTTGTAGGTTGATCACATTTACTCTTTTAAAAATATTTGACAAAGACACGTTATAATTCACAGTGATACCACTGCAAGTGGGCAATCATTTTTTGTTTTTAGTGGAAACAAATAGATTGTGCTTGGAGCACTGATCCCAGCGATCACAAACTATCCTGACAGTGTTATTTCTCTCTCTCTCTCTCATTCTTGCATTGTTAGTCCATAAGAACTCTCTGAACGAAGCTACAGAGATGAGATCTGCAAGACTTAAAAAGCTTTAGACTTAGTAAAATTAGTGCTCCCAGCTGCTTAAAGATTTCTCTCCAAAAATGCAGGATGACAGGAGCATCTGCTGGTGCAGGTAAATGGTGAAGAATGGCATTAAATTCTACATCTGTGCTGCTACAATAAAATCTCTTTTTATGGGCAAAGATGAAACACTTGATGTGTAATGCCAAGAAGCTGTTGTTGCTGATATAAATAAAATCTTTGCAGTCTAATCCAGGAATTGTTGTTTGTCCAGATCCAATAATGACAGGAAAAGAAATACTTAATGCAATTAAAATGATTGGATGTGTGCAGTACCTACCTCTTTTTCCTGCTGTAATGCTCACCCTTCCCCTGCTCCTCTGGATCCTAAGGTTGGTGGTTTCACTTTGGTGGTGGGGATGGGGGTGTTTCAGCAAGCTGTCAGCATCTGAAGTCCTTCACTGGGAGGAAAATGATGTTTGTGTTGAGGGTTTCTTCTTCACTCTAGGATCCACCTGGGGTCATTTTTGATGTTTGCTAACAAGCTTTTAAACTTGCCTTTCTCCATTGGCTTGCAGTAACACGTACATCCGAATTTGATACGTGTGGTACCTTTCACACGCTGGATCCTATTTCTTTCTTCTGTTTATGACCCCCCCAAAGCAGTTTTGACCAGTCCCAAGTCTGGATTTCTTTAGGTGACCATGGGTGAGCCGTCTACAGACACAGTGCCTCCGGTGTCTATAGTCTGTGCCCAGTCTCTTGTTCTCCTCCCTGCTGCATCCTCCATCTCTGCTTCTCAAGACCTCTGTTATCATACCAGGCCTGTATTTTTCTACACCACATCATTGTTTTAGAGTTGTAAAATCATGATGGTACCACACAAAAATAAACAGAAGTAAAAACAATTAGTCACAGACATCTGGGCAATCAGAAAAAATGTTGTTAGAGCTGAACCGAGATAAAGTTGCAGGCAGGTCAAAAAAGATTCAGACAAAGCAAGCCTGAGAAGCCTCAGTCTGGCCTTGAAACCCCCTGCAAAGCTTAGGGCCAGTCACTGGTGCTGGTGTAGGCTACCACAGGGTATCAGTGCTGCAAGTGCCAGGGCTGAACTCTGGCAAACACTGAGTTGTCACCTTGCCAGTGACCAGTGAATGTGGTCCTAGTTTGGGGCACTCACTCCTGGGGTGCCCGTCACCCCAGTCTGGGAGGCGCCTCGCAAGATCCCCGCCCTGCCCGTTGTGTTGTTTCCCTCAGTGTCCGCCACTGCCCACTCTCAGAGCCTTCATTGTCATGTTCTGTTCTTGGTCCTACTATTGTGCTGGAGGGTCGTCCCTCTAGTCTCTTAGTTTAACCCATTGCTGAAAGCGCTTTTGATTAGGTTTTGGGCTGTGAGCTAGGAGAGCCGAAATGCAGATACCTGCTCGCAGCTAGGCCAGAGGAGCGAGGCAGGGAGCTGTGGGCAGAAGCACCATCCCTGCTGCCTTGCCTTGGAGATTTGACGGCTGGGGTTGGCAGCTTGCGTATGAATTCCTGAGAAGGTGTGGTGGGAGGAAGGCAGGAGTTCTGAGGCTCCCAGAGGTAGCAGGAGAAGCTGGCGTCACTGCTGCTAGCCTTCAGCATATATATATATAAAAGTCAAATACATCAGTTGTGAGAGTGACTTATTCATGAACTTTAAGAAAAGTAAATACTTCGGGATGCATCCTTTGCATTTTCAGGCTTTTCTGCATCCGTGAGAAACGTGCTTTAGGAGAAGTGAGATTCTGATAAACTTGGCCTGCAGTAGTAACACACCACTTCTATAAGGAATGCTAGCGCTTGGAGAATTGACAAAACCATGACATTTAAGCTCATATTTTTGAGTACTGAGTGCTGCAAGGAACTCGGCACTAATATTTGCCCTTTGTCCTTGCATAGCATTTGTATCTTTTGTGGTCGTTGCTAGCATCCCTGCTGCAGTTGTTATTTTTTCAAATAAACTTTTGTAGCCCTCAAAATTACGTCAGTTCTAAAGACTGATCAGTAGCAATTGCTGAAAATAAGCCAGTAGATTAAGGATACAAGTATGTGAAAATTGTTTTTTTTAAAAATGGACTCGAGAATGCAAAATCTATGGCCATAGCCTGTAGGAGGCTTAATTTTTCTCTGAATTTGCAACTGAACGTTTATTACATTTGGTCTGTTAGTGGACGGGAGTGAAAGAAAAGAACATTGTTGGAGCAGGACAAAGAAAATGTTGCACAACACGTACTGCAGCTACACAAATCCTTCCTGCCCTCACTTGTTGGACAGACTGCTTTGATCTGTACTATTTTGGGGTGAGGAGATATGAACCTGTGAAGTACCCACAACAGTTTTGTTTGTCCACGAGTGTTTCTATGTTTTTATTACACAATAACCGATCAGAATAGTAGGAATGCTTCTAATTGCTCTTTTTAAACTTTGTCTTTTCTGTCTTACAACTAAAATCACCATGTCCCCTGCAAGATATTTATTTTTGTAACAGCTCATCACACCTCAAGAGAGAATGCAGTATTTCACTAAGGCTGATATTCAAAGCTCAAAAACCTCATGCAAATTTTCACAAGCTGGGGACAATTGTTGAAATATGATATTCTACTAGAAAGCTGCTGAACTTACGTTGGAGAATTATTTGTAGTCAAATACGTAGAAATATTTCAGTGATGTTTGGTCTGATTTCTTTAAGGTTACTTCAGGGACACACAAGCCACTTCTGGTCTTTTTTTTTTTTTTTTTTTTTGTAGGTCACATACTTTAATCTAGTTTGTGTTACTCCTTTAGGCCTTTTTAGTTCATCAGACAAATAAGGCAGGTTTCAGTATATTCCAAATATTTTTCCAGTATGCTTTAAAAATTGCCCATGTCTTTCAATACATGTAATCTTTTCCAGAGTTGTTTTTCAGTAGCTCTGCTGGAAGTTAAGAACCCATTCAGTAAATGATGGCCAGGTCCTGGTGGCAGCAGTTCAGTTCGTGCTTGCTATGGACATGGATTTTTGCATATGTGGTGAAACGTACTTTCTCATAAAATCTGAGTGTTAAAAATGTATAGGCAAATACATTGGTCAGCAAATTTGTGTTCCTGATTTCTATGAACTGTTTCAGTGGGCCTTGCTTGTATCTTCCTATTTCTGTTTTCTTACCTTTCTAACTTGTAGTCTTTCTGTCTACTGCTGACAATGCCTACCAACACAGTCGCTAAAATGAAACTATTGCTGTTGAAGGGTGGAAAGGCTTGTTGCTCTGAAGTTAGTCTTAACTTTTTTTTGTTTGTTTGTTTCTTATTTTGACTTTTCTGAAAATCCTCATAGTGTCTTTGCTTGTGACCTGGAATGGGCAAGCGGTGACATTCTGCGACTTCTGAAAAGCTGCTTCTTAACGTGGTCTGGGTTTGATGGAAAATGAAATTGTGGCTTCCTTTTCTGAAAGAGAGACGTCTGCAGCTGTTCCTTGCCTATCTAGCAGAAAGTACTTGGACAAAGTACTGCATCTCAAACCCAGTCGCCCCATTTCCCGCTTCCCCTTCTCATTGCTCTTCATGAGAATGCAGCTGCTGTAACGGCGTAGGGCAGGGCAGGGAGGACAGGTGGGTGGTGGTGTGAGGGTGGGCACATGGGAGGGAGGCACAGGATGCAGGGGGCAGTTGGGGTAGCACATCTGCATCGTCTGCCCCGCAGCACGCCCGCTGCACTGGGCACTGCAAGTGGAGGATAATGCTGTCCCCTTAGTTGTCCTGTTATTTCCTCTGTCAGTGCCTGTTTTGCAGCATAGCCAACAAGTGATGAGCTCTGCGTTTTACTCCGTTAGTCCCAAGCCTTACCACTTCTCGAGAAACAGCTCAGCTCTCCACCTTTCTTCAGACCTACCGGCTGTCCTTCTTTCTGGCTGTCATCGCCTCACCTCACATCTGCCCAGAGAAGCTGTGGATGCCCCATCCCTGGAGGTGTTTGAGGCCAGGCTGGAAGGGGCTTTGGGCAACCTGGGCTGGTGGGAGGTGTCCCTGCCCATGGCAGAGGGGTTGGAATTGGGTGATCTTAAAGGTCCCTTCCCACCCAAATCTTTCTGTGATTCTGTGATATACCAGTACCTTCTGGTTTCTTTCTGGAGGCCCTAAAGGCTGTAACTCAGTCAGGGCCAGAGGAGTATGATAGGGGCTCCTATATTTTCACTTTGTCTCTTTTGCTTTTTTTCATGGGAAGGACAATGGCCGGGAGAACTACTCTGCCCTGTCCATGTCATTTCACCCCACAGCAGTTCCATGCTGGGCTTGGATTTCCCCTCAGAGCACAGCTTTTCTCAGCTCTGCAGAGCAGCAACTGAGGCAGACGTGCTGGCTGCCTTCTCCACAGTTTCTCCTCACAACTTGGACAAGAAAGCAAACCAAATCTCGGGGGTCTTTGGCCCAGCTCCTAGGGATCCTGACAGGATTTTCTGGATGAATTTGGTCTCTGACAGTGCCAACAAGCTGGGGTCTCTGCATGCTGTCTAAATAGATTTTCGAGGCAAATATGTTTAGAAACTGGCAAGAGACCGAAGCAGCAATCGCGCACATATGCACACACAACTTTTATCTTATAGGGTTGTCTTACTGTTAACCCATGTGGTAGGACTGGCGTGAAAAAGGATTCCTTTCACCATGACAGCTGTCCCAGCGAGGCGTTGAAACGAGAACAGTGGTGGGAAGCGTGGACTGTTGTTGGAGTGTGTGGAACTGGATGCTTTACGCTTCAAACCGCCAGCATCCCACCGCTTGGGAAGGAGGGGCTGTTTACGTGACTGCAGAAGTGAGTGAGGGAAGAGCCTTGCAGACAGCATCTTGGCCCGCAACAGCCCTCTCCCCCACTGATTTGGAGAGATTGGGGTAAACAAACAAATCGCTTCGTTCTCCAGGAAGAACAAATGAAAGCAGCACAAAGGAAACGGATATCTGGAACCAAACAAGAATTATTTTGTTGGAAAAGACATACAAAATCATCGCCAATAGGCACAGACTAGGCATGCACAATTAAAGAAAAAAGACTTATCAAAAGTACGCACACAAACCCCAATTTAGAAGTACAAACTAAATGTTGATGGATCTGCATCGACAGATTTGTGTTAGTTGCAGCAGTTTTGCTATGCTGCATCAATCCTGGTAATAACCTTTGTGCAATATTACTCCCACACTAGCATTTATTTCAGATTTTCTAAATACACAACATGTTTCATTTTCTGAGTCAATTAATTATGTCTTATTGAAAGCCACATATGTTAGAGAAATAACTTGTACGTTTCTGGCTTGCCCTCTGCTGCCGTTTTGTATTTTTAATTTATATAAACGTTTCAAACAGTAAGTGTAGGAAGCATGTCAGAGGAATGCCACGTGAAAATGAAGAGTGCTTGGGAGATTTCCTGGTGTGTTTGTGACCTAATGGAGCATTTTTTTCCATCTGGGAAATATTCAGGGTCAAGAAAGTAAACTAATGTTTAGTCTGTGACCCCAGAGCACAGCTGAAGCTGAACACAACCCAGTGGTTTCCGGGCAGAATGTGAGATGTGACCCAAGCACATCGAGGACAGCGCTAACAGTAGCTCGTCAGTGATTCCCGGGTTGTTTTGACCAGAATAAACTGCCTTGAAGTAGTGCTACGTTAGTCTGTGAAGTGGATAAGTACTGCAGGCAGACAGTTCAGAGAGTTCCCTGGACTTTTTGCTGTAATCAGACTTTGCCCAGAACTTCCCACTGCACATGTAGTTCACGTGCTTTTATTCCTCTGTGTTTTCTGTGGTCCCCGCAGCCTCTCACTGCCTGTATGTTGGGGGATATTTCATTGCCACCCGTCGTATCGGAGAAGAGAGCCTGCCATCTGTAATCAACAGCACTAATGAACGTGGCAGCGAATGTAAGGGTGTAACTGGTTCATCTCCAGGCCATAAACTGCTGGATTTTTTTGTTTTTCTTCCCTGTTCTTCCCTTCTCCCCCACCCCTTTCCTGCAGCAGGAGGACCTTGGAGGAGGAGGGTTAGCTCTTTGCTTTGCCAGCCATTACAGCGCTGTTTCTGCACTGTGAGCAGCAGGTTATGGTGAAAGATGGCTTCAGAAGAAGGAGGCTTTAGGAGGGTGTCCAAAGGACTGTCAAATTCAGCCATGTTCCCAGTCCAAACTCCTCAACAGCGAATATGTCATTCGCCAGTCTCGTGGGCTTTTTCTTGTGTCTGCGTGGGCAGTGTGAGAGGCCCAGGTGGTATGGAAAGAAATCATCCCATGCATAGGAAACTTGACTGTAACATACCCTGTATATTTCTTGTGAAGAGCCTAAAGATTAATCTAGAGAAAAGGACATCCATAAGCTGTTGGCAAAACACTGGAGGAGGCTGAGAGGGCTGGACTTGAAACTGCTCTGTAGCAAGACTCATCATTTTCCGTGGCATTGTGCCGTGCTCAACACGATAAGAAATCTGCAAAGCGAAACAGAGCTGCTCTTTTTCTTTTTTAGTTAGCAAACCTGCGCCTTACGGACGCTCTCTTTCACATGGGGGTGTGCATTATCTTGCGCTCGCAGGAGTACTGAAGGAATAGAAGTGTTGTGAGCACGAGAGAAATGAAAATGTTATCTCGTTAACCTAAGAAGAATGTTAATTGTGTTTTGGTTGCGGATATAGACAAACAGTCTTCATTTGCACAAAGAACTAAGCGGCCTAAATTGTACTTTGCTATTAAAAGTACCCAAATAGATCGAAGAGAGAAATTCAGGTTTTTAGATTAATTGGGTTTGCTGAAGCGACTTCATGGTGGCGGTGAAGGATCAAGAAGAAAGAGTGCGACTTAGATTTGTGTGTAAGTGGGAGAGGGCGGAAGGGAAGACAAAGAGAAAGCAAGCTACTTCCTGCTGCTGAACTGGCATTTTATCTAAATATCACCAAAAGGTCGCTTTGGGGGATTTCCATGCTCACAGATACATTCATTGTGTCTTGGCAGTAGCTGATTTCTTTTTCTCGTGGAGGATGTTTCCCTGTTCTCGCTGAGGTCACCCCCTTGATCAGAGTCCTCAGGAGGGCTTCAGGAGGACAAGAGACACCATTCAGGGCAAGCTTTTTTTCTGTTCCTGATAATCAGGTTTCTGGTCAATGAGAGGAGGAAACATTGAGCCATCTTAGGAGGGGAAGCTAGATTTAATGAGCCGACTGAGAGGGGAAGACAGCCTCTTTGTGGAGCTGACAGACTAGCACCTGCTGAGGATGTTTTGGTTGGGGAGGTAATTTCAGTGGGAGGCAAAGGTTCATCCTGGGTGCTGGCACTGCTTGCATCTTTCCGCCTTCCCAGGTAGCCTGGTAAAGGGCATGTCCAGGGTCACCGAGGGAGCGAAGGGGAGTGAAATTTGTCAACCCGTGGATCCGCAGTTGGCGTTGAAATAGTTTGTATTTGGTCAATGGCAACAACTGGAGCATTTGCAACTCGTGGGAGGCTGCTCATAGAACAAATAAATGAGCTGTAGTTGGTCTTAGGGCTGCATCTATACCAGCATTTTGTTTCAGATTAGGAGTCCGTATCGGAAGTAAATCTTGCTATTGCCCCCAGTCACTGTATTTTTGTTCATATCTTGGAGCACATGAATTGGGCTTCTTGCCTGAAGCTAAGCTGGAGAGGGCACGCTGCATGATGTGTGTTCAGTCCCCAGAGCCAAATTAGCTCTAGACCATAATGCTAAGTATCACCTTGAGATGTGCACTGGGTGGATATCAGCTTTTGGCACCAGCTGTTTCATTCTACAGATCCCATCCTTACTAGCATCAATATCCTCTGTGTTGTTGCTCCCATGGGTTTGGCTGGAAGGAAAAATCTGACTCCAGGTATCAAGCTCATGGCTCCGACTTTTCCTTTTGTTGTGTGACCTGCATCAGATTCAGGACACTCAGTGTGCTGTTGAAAAAGACAGAAGAGCAAAGTGCTCATGAGACTGCAAAAAACAGCTGTTAATCGGTGTCCATCTTAGGAGGCTTTTGCAGGAACTGCAGACCTTGAGCCGATGCGCTGCACTTGGGCTACCTCTGCAGCCCTGAGTGATGGGGTTGGTCCAGACCTTCGCCTCAGACCCTGAAGCAGGGTCAGGAAGGTTGTTTGCATCTTTCTTTGAAATGGCTACTGGAGGTGGGATGCTGGAACTGCTGGAAGATTGGTCCTGAGACAGCATGGCGAGTCTTATTTAACTACTGAGGTTTTCTGTAGCTGGAGGTAAAAAGGAAGAAAAAAAATCTGATAAGTATATTAGAGATGGTGCTGTTACTTGTAAGGAAACATAGTCGTAACTTAGTGTCTGGTATTTCATCCTTTCCATTATTTTGTTTATGATGATAGAGTTAATAAGATGTTAATTGAAAACCTGGCCACGTTGCAGATTCAAAATACTGTTTCAGGCAGTATTCATTTCCACTTTTTTGATCACTCATTGTATTGCTAAAATATTTTCAACCTGAGCACAGGAGACTTTTTACTAAGATGTTATCTGAAGAGACTCTTTTGTTGTTTCAGAATGGATTGTTGAGGAGCAGCAGCCCTCATTTCTAAGGTCCAGAGAATGGATCTTGCAGTTCAGAGAGCAGTAAAACAGTTTAAGTACCCACAATTACTTTTTCACTCCACGTTGGAGATGATGGAAAACTTTTAGCAGGATTTCATCCCCAGACCTTTTTTCAAAGCATTAAATGAGTTGCCACATTGTCCCTTTCTCTGTTATGCTCCTCATGAAGATTTATCAACATCCACTGTTTGCAGTATTAGTAAGGGCAAAGCCAAAGGCTACGTGTAGGTGTGTCATGCTGTGTTCAAGGTGAGATTTGCCTGGACATGATGACTGAATTACATTGCCCTTGGGGTCAGGAGTGATACCTGTCATAGGTGCCATCTGAGGGAACTGCCAGGTGTGTTTGTACTGCCTTTAATTCGGAAGGAATTATTACCGCCACTGATTTCTGTCAAAAACATGATCATAAAGTTGGAATGGTAGGAATAGTTGTAGTTCAAGAGCACCTATTGCTTGGGTCTGTCAGGCCATGCAGTGAAGGGAAGGAAGTCATCCCTGCCTGAGCTAGCACAACTGGGGGAGGGATTCAGTTTGCCCAGCTGCAGCGTCAGGCCTAAACTAGTCATCTAAATTGTTTCTAAAATGAGAGAGAGAGGTATCTGCATGGGGTGATTCATCCCACCTACCTTGGGAAATGGTGAATCATTTTCTGGAGGTGCCTGTGTCTCACCATTGACTACGTAGAGAACCTGGGCAATGGGGTGAGATCAGCTACTTGCCTCCTACACGAATTAAGTTAGGCGAGATGAAACCCTTTCTGTAAGTGGTGATAAGAGCTAGGACCTGCTTTCTTAAACAATCCCGGGTTATTGATAGGGCTGGCGATGAAATCCAAAAGCTGAGCCTCGACTCCCTCATCTCTTTTGTTTGTATGCCGTACATGTGAGGTCTTAAAAGGCATATCCCATTAATGCAAATGTACTTGAATTAGATGGTGTCATTATCGAATACAAACCTTCAGGTAACCTGTAGTATATTTATAAATAATTCACTTTTCCTGTATGCCTATTGCTAGTTGTTCTTAGAAGCCTACCTCACATAATTTCACCAAATGGAGAAACAGCCCTACGTCCTGATCTTTTGATTTTCCGTGTTTTGACTACTTTGCATGATCTTTCCTTTATGGATGTGATGTTTTAACTCTTACAAGTTATAACTCTTCCAAACGATACAAACTTGGAAGTTTAACTTACAGAAAAGCAAGTATAGTAACTTTCTCCTTACAGAAGCTTTTCATTCTCAACATGTATCATATACTTTCCTTTTTCTTATAGCACCAGGCCTTTCTGTAAACATTTTAACATATGTTTCTTACAGCCACTCATCAAATTCTGACCTGAAATCAGTCCTTTTCAGCATAAGCTTATTTCTTTGTGTTCCTGCTCTGTCTGACTATTGCTATTACGAGTGGTGTGTCAGGTTGATCAGAGGATTGTACTCTTCTTTATTTGCCAGCGTCATTGTTCTTTGCAGTAAACTTTAATGCAACAACTAGTAATCAGAAGTGAAATTTACAGTTAATCTGAGAATGATACTTCTCTGTTGGCAGTGATTTACATTGTATAAAAGATCGATTATTTATACTGATTGTTTTGTTCATTTCTAGATGTGGACTTAACTGATGTTATGACATGCAAAATCCCTCCACACATGAGGAAAAGAGCCCTCTTGTAAGTAAGATTAGTGTAAGCTATTGCCAGTAAATTAGGAATTTATCATATTATCATTGGTGATAAATTAATATTGCAATGTAAAGGAACAGTTGAGGACTTAGACTTGGAATATTATTCTCAGTAATATTTAGGTAGAAATAGTTTCAAAGAAAAATCAATCCCCATTTTAATTTTGAAAGATTGGCCATTTTTAAGGATGTCAGCAATTACTGAGATTCTGGTTAAAAAAAGTAGACTTTTTCACCTATCTGCTGTTCGATCTTTAGCTATGAGAACATGTTAGTTATTGTCTAATAGGGTATTTATAGGATTTGGGGGAAGGGGCTATGACATCCTGCCTAAATTTTTGCAACCACATTTTGTAGCTGTTCTGTTTCATTAGGCATTTAGGTTTAATGGACTTACAAACCATTAACATCACATCATGTAAAGAAAAAACCAAGCAAAATGTATTGCTGAAAGAAGGAAGGATAATAGAATGGAAGGACTTGTAAACTGGCAAAGAGTTCTGATGGAAGTTTTATTTGACCAAATGTTAGGACATTCAATACTATTGCAGAAAGACTGGTGGTTCCCTAGCCACTTTACTGCTTAAATGTTAAAAGAAAAGATAAAAAGCTTTTTTACTGTGAGTAATCAAACATGGAAACAACTGGGTTGCCCAGAAAGGTTGTGGAGTCTCCATTCTTGTCCACAACTCATCTGGATGCAGTCCCGAGCAACTTGCTCTAGGCGACTCTTCATTTGAGCAAAGGGGTTAGGCTAGATGAATTCCAGAGGTTCCTTCCAACCTCTGTGATTCCAACCTCGACTATTCTGTGATTCTGCAAGAACTGGAGAATTGCCTGCTCTAATTTTTGGCTGTCATTTGCATGCTGTTAGAGTCTCAAAGCTTTTGGAGATGGGATGTTCAGAGTTCTCAATTTCTACTTCTTTCACTCAACAGTTTCCTTTTTTTTCTGCTTGGAATTAGTTTAATACATCTACTAATACTAGTACATCATGATGTATATCTACTAATGTATGTATAATGTATGTACTATGTATGTAATGTATATCTACTAATACTAGTACATCATCTACTAATGATTTAGTACTATATTGAGTACGACAGTATTGTGGATTGAATCACTGAAGGAAATTATCAGTTCTGAGGGGCAATTGATTGGTGCATCTGCTGGACATGGCCCAAATTCCTTTCTCCCTAGAATGAGTTCCCCATTTCAAATCCCATTCTGAATCTCAAGTAGATGGCCAGGACTGTGCTCAATTCAGTTGTTTTAGGTACTTAACTTGCATCTAAATTCTAGATGTTTAGTGAACCAGAGCTAGTTAAGAAGACACTTGAATTCCCTATGGAGAGAGGGAGATTATTTTGAAGTGTTCCAAAGGGAGGTGCTCACTAGTTAAATTTAGAGTTTTGAGTTAAGCAGGTTGAATATTCCTCTGGGAGGCCCTCAGACAGATTTAAAATGCCTTTTAAAAACACAAGTAAAAGTTAGGTGATTTATTTAAATACAATGCATCTTGTCCGTTGTTAGGTCCCTCAACCTAAGAGGAAAAAAATGCTCCCATTATGCAGTGTGGTTCAAATATTTTGTAATATAAATAAGGGGCTTCTCTGAGGGCATTAATCATTGTATTGCTACCTTTCAGTTATTCAGATTTTACTCCTAATGTCACTTTCTAAATGAATGGATTTTGTCATAATACTGTGAAAGGAATACAAAAGTTCCATAAGTGCAGTGCTGGCGTGGCTGACAGAAGGAAAATACAAATTTACCAGTGAAACTAAGCGCACTACATTTAACCAAATTTAACAACGTAATCAAATATTCTGTAGGCACTGTGTTTCTTTTCTAGCACAATAATTGACTTTATAGATACTGTGAAAGGAAGCAAACCCTTCAAGTATGTTCACAGAGTACTGGGTGAACGAAAAGCACAAACGATGCTGTATGCCACATCAGCAGTCATCCTGTTTTACTTTTTCTTTACATCACCATGCCAGCATTTCAACCTCACCCTGACCCAGAAGGTTTTATTTATAGTTTTCAATATCCCTTTCTCATGGCGGTAGAGCCTAGAAAGACACAGCTTGCTGACACTAAAAACATTTCCTGCCCTTTTGTTCAACGTTTTGCCAACCCCATGTCCCTTTGTCCTAATCTGTTGTCCTACCTCTGCAGATGGAGGCCCCATCTGACAAATTTACTTGTGCTCCCTAGGGATTATGAAAACCAGGAAACTTCATTAAGTGTGATTTAATAACTTAGAAAAAGGGGAAGAGCAGCTGGTCTGTTAACGAGTCTCTCAACCCCCGTTCTCTGACAGAAGAGCCTTTCTTGCATGTGGTACAGTCTTCAACAATTTGCAGTGAAGTGCTACAGTTGTACGGTTCATGAAAATTGACTTACTGTGCTTTGGATCTGCCTTGAGCACTTTATTTGAGTGACCTGAGGCAATTTTATGACAGGATGTTTGCTGCTGTTAAAAACAGCAGTAGCTGAGAGTGGCCTGTATGTTTTCTTCTCTCTTTATGGCTTAGCATGGTAATGTTAGAGGAATAGCACTTGGAGACAACCTGCTGCATTCTGCTGCTCCATAAGACAAACATCAGTAAAGCCAAGCAGCAAGAAAAGAAGGGTTCTTCATGAAAAAATGACAGCAAGAGAACACAGTCCCCGCCATGGTGCAAAGTCCCGCACCGTGCAACGGGCCTCCACCATTGATGTCACCTCAGACATGGTAGGCCTTTCTCTCGCAGGTACGTACCTTCCTATCAGCTATAGCTTTATTGCCCCTTTCAGAATCTGCCCTTTACTAACATTACTGTTTTTTTTACTCCCATTCCTAGAAGATTTAGATGTGTCTGATTATCTGAAGTGTTCAGCAGTCTTAAAATTGTCATTCATAATGCAGACAAAACACTCAAATTAGAGAGGGAAGGAAAAAGAAATTAAAGTAGATTTTGTGCAGTTAGGTTTTTCAGTGAAAAATAGGCAATGGGGAAAAAAAAAACAGTAAAAGAATGTCAAGGTTGTCTAGGAAGAGTCTTAGCAACCTCCTAGTTTGACATTGTATATAATTTTCAAGAGAGTTCAGGAATCTTAGATTTATCTTCCCTATCTTTTACGGTGAGTAAATTAGCACTGTAATCCCTGGAGTCTTTATTTGATTAGTGAGAGACAGTTACTTTCCAACTTTTCCCTGTTCACTGATCACTGAGGAGATATATCTGATTTAATAATTTGGAGCTAATAGTGGCTCAGGCACTAAGTGGCTCTAATTCTTTTATTTTCCACAGAGATTTGGCATTTTGTATTCCCATATTCAGTATAATCTTGTGTAGTTTTGCATATTTTAGTCATTGTTTTAACGTATCTTATAAATTAGTTCATTGTAGTTTTTTTTAAATGAATTTTAAGTACCAAAGATTAGCTAATCAATATTCTAAATATTCATGGATCATTGAATTAAGAATGTTAATATTATCAATCAAATTTAATTTCTTCCCCTGTAACAGCAATTTAAAGGACAGGTTCACATGAGAGCAATGCTTTGCTAACCTTGTGCTAATTTTTTCGATTTACAGGAAATATTCAGGATCCAGATGAGCCGATATTAGAGTTCAGTTTAGGTATGTTTAGTGTTTTTTGATATTGTTTAGACTTCCGATAATTTTGATTGGATGTGCTATTAAGTATATGTGGATTTGTTTTTTAAATTTTGTTTTAGAAATGCCTTTCATATAGTAAGGATTGAAACTTTGCTGTGATTCTTGTGGAGATGAGGTACAGCTTTCTTGCTGCCTGTACTGCAGGTTTTGATAGATAGCCAAAAGATTTTGTGATGTTTTTAAAAATCTGTAGCTAAAACCTCTGTCCTATAAACTTTTAAATGTTTGCTATGTGAATGTTATTTTTAAATGTACATTTAATTTATGTGAAGATATTATGAAACTGTCCTCAGTCTCAATGTATCAACAGTTCAAGTCTTCAAGCAAACTGAAGATTTGGTGGAAACACCATTTTCAGACAGAATATTTTGTAAGAGTTACCAAGTATCACACATACCTTTTTTCCTGTGGTCTTTGCTATCAAGTGATAATGTGAGATGCTTCAGTGACCTGCTTTCTGGATGTTTAAATATGGACAAAAAACTTGTGCATTGACTCAACTCACTTGAAAAATAAGCGAGAAACATTTTTCTCATTAAAATTCAGTCCACATTTTCAACTGCAGCATGCTTTTCTTGCGCTAATAATGTTTGGTTGTTTGGAAGTTTCTTCTCTTACCAGTATGATTGAAATGAAAATTAGATAATTTGCACAGATGTGTATAATAAGACTATGAATAATAATGTTAACTAGAATTCCTTGGAACTGAATAAGGATTTTTAAATATTTTCAGATAAATTAAAAAATACACAGAACTGCAAAGCTGTTCAGTGTACATTTAAGCATTTTGCTAGCCCAGGTAAATTCAAAATTAACCTTGCACATCTAGCTAAGCAGAGCCAGACCATGCTGTAATTACTCGTATCTAGCTAGCTAGAGTTTAGCTCTGAATTGCAATGGAGTTGTGTAGAGTCATTCACTGGAATTTTTGATAGTTGTTTTCTATTCACTGTAGTCCCTTCCCAGCAGTTAAGCTCTCTATCATTTTAGAAGAGATAAATTACTGTCCTTTTGTAATTACAAGTTAGTTCTCCTCATAGTAGTGCTTCTTGATCAACGTTCAAGGACTCCTTTTGGTTCTCCATGGCAAAATAGCGTTTGGTAATGGGCTTAATGGAGTGTGACTTCAGATCAAATACAGCCATGCTCATGAGATTCCCAGTGGAAATTCTCTGCATGTACACTGTTCTAATGCGCTGTGCTGGAGGGATAGATAGGCAGGTGTTGGAAGAGAACAAGGTTCACGTACAGTTGTACAGCTTGGAGCAAGAGAGATCTGATTGCGTGTTTGCTGTCTGTATGCACAAAGGTGAATGATATCTGCTTTCATGGTGTAGTGGTGGATAGAATCCTAGGCCTTTCATGGCTTTATTGCTCAGATTATATAATATGCTTAAAAAAATATAGAGCCTTACAACAATATGAGAAAGACTGTAAATCTAAATTTATTTCTCTGTTACATGCCGAAAGCTTGCAGTGAGCTGCTAACTCCATCACTAGACCGAAAACCAAATAGTTTTGTAGCAGTGAGTGTAACTACACCTCCTCAGGCATTCTGGACGAAGCATGCACAGACAGAAATTATTGAGGTAAGTGTTGAGGTACTGTTGGATTAGACTTAAAATTGAAGCTAACACAAGAAGTATATCCTCCTAACAAATATCACCTTGTGTTATTCCTTGCCTCTTTTGTTTATGATTACAGGGAACAAGTAATCCTATATTTCTAAGCAGCATTGCCTTTTTCCAAGACTCTCTTATTAATCAAATGACACAAATCAAACTCTCCGTGTATGACGTCAAAGATAGATCTCAGGGAACAGTAAGTATTCATCATTCTGTTGCCTCCCCAGTCAGTGTGGAGGAAGCATATGAGAAGCAACGAGATAAAACTAGGAAGTTCCGTGGGAAAAAAAAAAAGCAAAGACATAGCAACATGCCTCCTAGAGAAAAGATGGGAGGGGAAGGAGGGACAAATGCCACAGGATAGACTTTTAACAAAGTGGTGGGGAGTATTGCCATTTTTCTCAGATAAGGCTGCTCTGTAGCAAGATTGCCTTTAGTTTAACGGCAATTATTTTCTTCTATAAGATGGCAAGGCAGAGAGAGCAGCAAAAAAGCTTCTGGTGAAGAATATTTTTCCTTTCCTCTCAGAAATTCCCCTGCCCTGATCCCTTAGTGATTTTGTTCTGAGGTAATATTTGCTGCCTTACAGAAAAAAAAGGTAAGTGCCAGCCCTCCCACGTAACTACCTGGATCAGGGGGCCATTCGAGCCAGTTGTGCTCAGGCTGTTGCCCAGAACACTGATTCAGGCCCCATGTGCCTGCTTTCTTACAGCTTCCTCATGGGCAGCCAGGCTGTCCTCCTCTGTAGAGTGCTTCATAGGGGAGTCTGTGGGGAAAGAGGAATAACTCCTGAAAAGGTGTGTTCTTCACAAGGAGACAAGTCTGGGTCAGGGAGGGGACTACGAAATGCTGACATACTCAGTCTGAGTCCCATTCAGTCATTGCTTTCAGTGTTCCTGTATCACTGGGCCTTAGCTTGTAAATAATGAGGTGCCTTCTCTTAAATCTTTGAGAAAGAAAAGGACTTTTTGTCCTCAGATAGAAAAAATATTTTTAATAAATTACTAATTTTTTTAATTTTAAAGGGTTTTAATTAGTTATGTATGGGCATATGTAATTAGTTTTTTCTCTTCACACTTTGAGTAAGAACAGAAATTGTCTTTTGGACTTTGGTGGACAAAGTCTTTGTTTGTTGCAAAGGTAAATAATTACAGTTCTGATAATCACCTTCTTTCCAGATGTATCTGTTGGGTTCTGGGATGTTCACTGTAAAAGAGCTTCTTCAGGAGAAGAATCACAGGTTGCACTTAACACTAAGGTTTGTAGTGTTTTCCTTCATTTAGGAATCAGCCATCTTAATTCTTGGAAGCATGGTTCAGATGTAGTGAAAGCTGTCCATGAGATGGGATGAAGACTTTTCCCTTCCCTTCCCTTCCCTTCCCTTCCCTTCCCTTCCCTTCCCTTCCCTTCCCTTCCCTTCCCTTCCCTTCCCTTCCCTTCCCTTCCCTTCCCTTCCCTTCCCTTCCCTTCCCTTCCCTTCCCTTCCCTTCCCTTCCCTTCCCTTCCCTTCCCTTCCCTTCCCTTCCCTTCCCTTCCCTTCCCTTCCCTTCCCTTCCCTTCCCTTCCCTTCCCTTCCCTTCCCTTCCCTTCCCTTCCCTTCCCTTCCCTTCC
>CM021765.1:141376600-141425363 GCA_011076525.1 Nettapus auritus
TCTCTATTAACTGGAGGGTTTTCAGTGTGGTATTTCTATCTAGTCCATGCATTGTCAAGATTTACAACCAGCCTGTACCAGTTGCTGCATGCAAGTAGCAGGCTCTGACTGAGAGTTAAAAGATAATGTTTTGGATGTACAGGCACACATGCACACGTTTATATCTAATTATCTGCTCTCTGTTAATGTTCACAGTATAAGATCTTTAATTTTTTTGCCTACAACAGGCTAATTGTAAAATCCAAACCTTTTCTGGTATAACAAAAATATTGAAACACACTCGTGGTTTTAGGATGCCTTCAATTAGGAGGTCTGACAGTATCCCTAAGGAATGAGGAGAACATTTTCCTATTGGAATAGCCTATTGTAAGAATATGTAAAATTAAATTGAAAAGCTTCGTGTTTAAAATGTTCATCAGGTCTGAAGATTAATGGCCTTTTATAAGTGTTCCCTTGTTGATAAACAGGTCCACCTCCAAAAAAATTTCAACGCAGAGTGTTTGTTGCAGGTCTGCTGAAAGTGACCGCGTAGGTAACATTACAGTTATTGGATGGCAAATGGAGGAAAAAACTGACCAAAGGCCTCCAGTGACAAGGTCACCTGATACAATTAATGGAAGGGTGAGTATAACCATTATATCAGCTGCAGAAAGATGCAGATTTATTGCCAGCACTGAAATAAACTCTGTTGAGACCTGCTGTCAACTTGCCTTGTAATTTATTGGTGCTTTCCAATTTCAGAATACTATGAAGAGCAGCCTAATGGTGTGGAGCACTTTTGTATTTGTTGCTCATGTTTGGAGTTTAAAATCTAGAGGAAAAAAATAGCTTTTACAGTAACTAAGCTTTAGCTTCAAGTGCCTTTCATCAGAATAGGATTGTGGGACTGTATGTTAGTACACCTGCTACATGGAGGCATCCACAAACAGTTTCACAAAGCTGTGGTATTGCACATTGTGAATTGGATGCTGGTATCAAGTAAAGCTGTGTGGGGTGGTCAGGGAACATTAGCTAGTATTTCTAGAATTTTCCCAAGCACCTGTCTGATAGGGTCATCACTTCATGTTGCCTTGGCACTGATGCTTTTTTCTTTATTGTATGTTTTTGTTTAGACTGTGTTACCAGTTGACGAAAGTTTAACAGAATCTTTAGGAATCAGATCCAAATATGCTTCATTACGGAAAGATGCACTACTGAAATCTGGTAAGCTGCTGTGGACTGTAACAAGTAGGCTTTCAGCATCGCTGAAAAAAGCTAAGCTCTTGCTCTCTGCTTTGCCCCAGGGCATTTAAGCAGATGTTTCATTTGAATAAGAACAGGCTGCTGACTGAGCAGCCTACTGAGGGTCATATGAGAATAAATTGTTTTATCATTTGCACTAGCATTTTGTATTGTAAAAGCAGCAGAAGCAAACTTTTTTCATTGTTGACTGTGCTATAAAATTTTCCATGCAATTTGTTAGTCTATTCCTAAGCATTTTTTGGGGTGGGGTGAAGCAGAGCGGTTGTTTAAATTTTTTATCTTGAAGAAGGATTAGTTTTCCAGTAACTGATTGCATGAAAGTGCCGGAAGTGAGGAAAATAAAAGTTCACAAGTTGAATCTGTTTTATTTCCTTGCCAGTGTTCTGAATCATTTTGAGGCTTTTCATGTGAGTGCTAGAAGAATGGTCCTTGCAGAACATGCCTGTTTGGAAAAGCTAGACTGCTACCTAGTTCAACTGGATTTTTACAGAAGTGTGTTACAGCGCGTTAGTGAATCAAAGCCACTTAAAAAATAATAATAGGACTTTGTACACTTTTAACTCAAACCCTCTGATTAAATAACGTGCTTTTAACACTTCAGTGTTTGGTGGCGCCATTTGCCGGATGTATCGCTTCCCCACCACCGATGGAAACCACCTGAGAATCTTGGAGCAAATGGCTGAGAGCGTGCTGTCGCTGCACATACCCAGGCAGTTCGTGAAGCTTCTTCTAGAAGAGGATGCAGCAAGGTGAGGATGGGCTGGTGTGGTAATAAAGCAGTGATGTGGCTCTTACTGAGTTACCAAGGAATTTATCTGTGTTAAAGCACAGCAGCACTGAAGGAAGAATAGTACAAACAGCAGCTTGCTGACTGTGCTGTTACAGTGAAAAAGATTTTGTGTCAGAGTATAGAGTTTGGGCTTGAATATATGATAACATGAACAAACAGAGGTGTTAATGGAAGAAAATTGTTGGCAGACTGAACAATTAAGATCATACTGCCGTTATCTGCACTTAAAGTGTTATCTGTCCTTTTTGAAGCAGTCGTCTCTCTTCCGGGCAGCTTACCCATTTATGTGTATTACTTCCCTACATTTGTAGGCTGTGCTTTGCAAACAGAGGGTCATACAGAATGGTTTATGGCTTCTTTAAGAAAGACAGGATTTCCATTGGGATGGTAAAATAGTTTTAGCCTTATTTCTGAGTATTTGGTGTTTTTTTGGGGGCTGAGTTTGAATCCCTCTCCTAGAGGCCTAATTAAGCCCAACCTTACCTAAAAATAAAGCTACTTAGTGCTCTCAGCGTCCTATATTAATACATTTCAACCCTCTTGGGATGCTGTGAAAGAAAATCAAGTGTTAATCCATATGAGGAGGCAGAAGCAGTCTACAGCATTTGCAAGTACTTTTCATATTTTGCAAAAATGATAATTTCTCAAAAGAGCATTGCAGTGATTTTTTGCAATGTATAGAAAATCTGCACAACACAACTGAGTTTCTGAAGTTCACACTGATTTTACTTGCCTTTTGTTTAGAGGGGTGCACTTACTTAAGAGTAGTCAGGTTAAGTCAAGTTAAGGCTTTTAAGTTCTTAGACTCTAGAGAAAGAATGATGTATCTTGCATAGCTAGCTGTGCTGCTGCATCCTTGGTGGTAGAAGGGGCTTGGGATGTGCCATTACACATTTAGATATGAGTTATTCATTGTTTATTTTACACTTCTCTACAGCTTTCCTTGCAGTACATGTAAAAGCACCTATTCTGTACAAGGTACAGTCTAGATAATGTAAACAGTTGGCATGCTTACCCATCAGGTACCATTTGTGATAGATGTGTTTTAAGGACTTGAAGATTAAAAGAGAATTCAAGGAGAACGGGAAAAAAAAAAAAGAAGTGCTTCCTTTAAGGCTGTGGGCAGTGAAGTTCCTAAAAGTCTTAGCCATAAAATATGATTGCTCAGAGATTCTTTCTAAAGTCATATAGAGATCAATGGATGCATACTGCATAAAGTTCTGAGTTAATAACAGTCCGAGTTAGTAAGCTAGTATGACTCTGAATGCTCTGAATTTCATGGCTGAAAGGTAAACACCATTTCTGTGTAGTTAGTGAGAAAGACTTCTTTCTCTCCTTTCAGCCCAGGGGACACTCAGTGACAAGCAGAATTCTTTTCTGTCAGTGCTTTTATATTTCTAATGAATAATTGTTTTTCTTTAAGGTGTGTTACTGCTATGTCCATGTTGAATTAGTGCCGTGTTTTGTTCGACTGTGGGAAACAGCACAGTCACAGTTTGTATTCAGTAGGATATCTCAGATTTGGCCAAGTGCTCTTTTCTTCCGTTTCGGTGCTGCAGCCCAGAAAAGTGGTGAGCAGCTACATGAGCACAGCTGCTTCTGTCTTAACATTATGGTGACTTCTAAAATACCCTTGGATAGTCACAGCTGCTGTCACTTACATAAAGCCATTCTGGTTCAGAGCTCTTTGAAAGGAAACTTCTAAAGAGGGGGATATTTTGACTACCCTAATTATTTATGATATGCACATCCCCTGCTATCTTAGCCTCACAGGGTAAACAAAGAAGCTTGTTTTAAGCTGTCAATTTACTTCAGGAAGACCTGAGTTCAAATGCATGGTTTGTTTTTTTTTGAGTAGGGAACTGGACAAGGTGGTTACAATAGTATATTATGTAGAAACAGTTTATAGGATTAAACTAGAAGAGTCTTTTTCCAAGTCACTGATACATATAATTTACAGTGTTGCCTGTTGGCAAATCAATCTTTTTTGAAACCTCTCTCCTTCTAAAAATATCCTAAATAATGTAGGTAGAAACTATTCTGTCACATGCTGCCTCAAATTGTGTATAGACAATTAATTAACGCTATGGATTAGGAGAAAATTATTGAGAAAACTGCAAAAAAACTGCATCATTTTGACAGGTGATCTACCTTTTCTATGGTAATTCCTGTTGGATTCTGTCTAATGTTGACTTGTTTACTTTTTCCCATTTCTTTATTCCAAATAATGTATTAGTTCAACAAGGCAATAGCCACAAGCATGACATGAGATAAACTGAATGTTTTTTCTGCAGCACTGTTGGGGTACGCTATGTAACATAGGATAGCCACGTGTGACTGAAAATTTAGCAGTCAAGGTAGAGTGGAAAAGCCAGGGGCTTTTCTTTTCAGATCTGGGGGGATTCAGTCATCCTGTATTCCACCCAAAGTGAAACTTGAGTGCCTAAAATCCAGAATCCTATGTGAAGGCTTTGTTGGGTTACCTTCTGTCTTTCCAAACCCTTATTACAGCTTATCATAGAATCATTAATGTTAGAAAAGCCCTCCAAGATCATGTGGTCCAACCACCCCCCTACCACCAATGTCACCCACTAAACCATGTCCCTGAGCACCACATCCAACCTTTCCTTGAACACCCCCAGGGATGGTAACTCCACCACCTCCCTTACCTCCCCCCACCTGGCCTTGAAAACTATCATGTAGACACCTGGCCAGCACATAAATGTTCTGTGGAGTGTCCTAAAAAGGTCATCATTGTCCTAAGCCACCTGACGTGATGGCAGTGCTCATCATTGCAAATCATCATATAGTTTGATGGCTCCTGCAGAAGGTGGGAAGCTTTGCTTTTGACTAACACCTCAGGTTCCTGGGGAAACACGGTGTATTCAACCTGCAAAGAACCTCTATTCCTTGGGATAGAGCTCAACAGAAGCGCTTTGAGACATACGGTGGGGAGCATTCCCAGTCTGGTGACTGGGTTAGATAGGAGTGAGTTTAGAATACAACAGCTGGAGATAATGCTACATTGCTATAATGTGTAACTTATTTTTGGTCAAGTAGAAAATGGAGCTAAACACCTCTCTCTTTTTTCTTTTTTTTTTTTTTTCCTTCCCTAGGGTTTGTGAACTAGAAGAACTGGGAGAACTATCTCCTTGTTGGGAAAGCCTTCGTCGACAAATAGTAACTCAGTACCAAACGATTATTTTAACTTATCAGGAAAATTTAACTGACCTGCATCAGTATAAAGGTCAGCAAGTTTTCTTTTTCATAATAAAGTGAGACTTGTCAAATGTGATCATTAGTGCTTCTCTTAAACTGGGAACCTAGAATGTTTCAGTTTGATGAGTAAAAAACACTAGATTATTATTTTTTTTCTTTTCCTTTTTTTTTTTTTTGTGAGGGAATATTTGCTGCTCTATTCATTCTCTAACTTTACCCTTAAAGTACAGAAGAATTTTGAATATTAACAGAAAGACACATCTTTTTATATCTTTTTCCTCTGCTTTACTTTCAGCATGTAGCCAATGATGAATGAAGTCTGTTGAGTATTTTACCACAGGCAGATGCAGAGTTTTTATATTTACTTTTCTCCTGCATTTCCTCAGGTCCTTCATTTAAAGCCAGTAGCTTGAAAGCTGATAAAAAATTGGAATTTGTTCCCACGAATTTACATATACAGAGAATGAGAGTCCAGGATGATGGAGGATCAGGTATTTGTTTCTTTAAGTCTTTCTTCTCCTTGTTCTGTTTTTGTCTTTTGTCATAGTCAAGTTTCCACAAACTATAGCTCTGTAGTATTAACACTACATGGCATTTGTATGACACTTTCAATCATTGGATTCCAAATCTCTTTGCAAAAAAAATAAGTGTAGATGTAATTATCCCTGTTCTACAGGTGGCACGACTAGGTTTTGGAATTAACTGTGCCAGCCTTTGTGCTAGGGAATACATTGGATTAAGCTGCTGTGTCACTTCTTGTTTTGGTTTGTCTCAGAATAGCAAAGATTCTGATCGTTGTTTACTGTTAAGTTTGTATGCTTTTTCTCTGGAGTCGCCACGTAGGGTTATGCAAAATTGCACCAGTTAGTTCACATCAGCCTTGTTTCTTTGTAAATGATCTAACTTATCCCTTCTTTTAACACTGATTCTCACTAACCATGGGCACATGCTTGTCCCATGTGTCCATGTGAGCAGTTCCAGTGATGGCAGGTTTGGTGTAAAGGGCAATGCTCAAGGCTTCCTTTTCACTGTCAGACTTGCAGATTAACAAAAGGGGACTTGGCATTCATGTAGAGTTCTTTCACCTCAAAAGTACTTGATTGATTTCCAGGGCCTCTAAAACAACTCAGGTTTTACATGTCCTTCAAAACATTGGCACAATGCTTTACAGAATTATTTTTGGAATAGTTTTTGAATTTCCACAACTGTTTATGTAAAGATGGCGAGCTTTCATTTTTAAGTCCTTTTTGTCCATCTCAGATCAGAACTACGACATAGTCACCATAGGAGCACCAGCAGCTCACTGTCAAGGCTTTAAATCAGGTGGCCTGCGGAAAAAGCTTCATAAATTTGAAGAGGCAAAGAAACAGTAAGTAGAAATGTTGTGTCAGCTGACATCTTGCCCTTTCCTAGCAGCCCATGTTCAGTGATTTGAAAAACCATTCCATCCTATGTTTTCGTTGCACCTCATTCAGTAGTTCTACTATACAGTGTGAAGATTATTCTGTATTTTCTTCCAAAGGAGGTGTCGAAAAACAGTTTCCCCGTTATATTACCATATTTGTTTGTTTAATGATAGGTCCTTACTAATAGTTCTTTTAGTGAAATCTTTAATTTTCCTGAATACTTGTTGATTCATTTATTTAGCTACTTTAAGTGCTGGGTTTGAGTTCTACCAAATTGTGGCCTAGAAAATTTTCCTTTAGAAGCTCTTCAGCTGCACTACATTGTGCTTTCAACCCACAACTGTGCCTGATGGGCAAATGCCTCATTGACAATTTGTGTTTATTGCCTTTCTCTTGAGGCTTTTCTATATTCCCTCAATGTTTATGCACAGTTTAGGCTTCTGAGTCTGGCCTCACTCTGCTCTACAGGCAGGATACTTGACCTCCACAGTCCTGTCTTCAGGGACTGTCTAGTGACCTCTCTGGCAGTACAGCCATATGTACTATAGGAAGAGTCAGAAAATGGGAAGGTCACATATACCAAAGGGAGTCAGCAATGTTCCATTGATGCAGAGAAGGCTAATGGCATCCTGGGCTGCATTAGAAGGAGTGTTGCCAGCAGATCAAGGGAGCCTGCATGAAGGAATACTTCAGTTTCTGGGCTCTTCAGAACAAGAAAGGCATGAACATACTGGAGAGAGTCCAACAAAGATGATGAAGGAACCAGAGCATATCTCCTATGAGAAGAGGCTGAGAGATCAGATCCATGACTGTTCAGCCTAGAGAAGAAAAAGTTCAGAGGGATCTCACTGATGTCTATAAGTACCTAAAGGGAGGGTGCAAAGAAGACAGAGCCAGGCTCGTTTCAGTGGTGCCCAGTGCCAAGACAAGAGGCAGTAGGCACAAACTGGAACACAGGAGGCTCCTTCTGAAGCCCAGGGAGCACTTTACCATGCAGGTGAAGGAGCCCTGGTACAAGTTGCCCATAGAGGTTTTGGAGTCTCTCTCCTTGAAGATCTTCAAAAGCTGCCTGGACGTGGTCATGGGCAGCCTGCTCTGGGTAGCCCTGCTGGAGCAGGGGCTGGACCAGGTGGCCTCTAGAGATCCCCTGCAATCTCAACCATTCTGCAATTCTGAGAGACTGCGTGGCATCCCTGCCAATTACTAAGGAAAAGATAATATTATTTGGGTCTCCATTAGTTTTGCTGCAGCATGGAGAATTGGAGGAACAATGAGAGCAGCATTGTACAGAGTCATTGCGGCCAGGGAAAGGAGACTGATAATGCCCTTCCAAAGAAAGGATTTGTACTGTTCAGAGCTGATCTGCCAAGTGCAGCATCAGTTTTGGCAGTTGATAATGAATAGCAACATCCTGTGAACATCAGTCAGATATGTACTGGAAAGAAAATTGCAAAAATATGCCTAGGCTCACTTTCCCCCATCTATTTGACGTCACTGTTGCTTTCTTAAATACCTTCTGTTAGGTTAGGAACTTAAGCGGGCCTCACTCCTGCAATATATAAGTACATGTGTCTCATGTATCTTTTTTTTTTTTTTCCCCCCCTCACACAATAATGAAGCTGGTCAGAGAGCTTAATTTCTATCCAGTACTTTTCCTGTAAGTGTTACTGAACTGTTCTTTGTGGGTCCATTAAAACTGCAGGTTCTATATTTGAAGAATAATATTTCTGTGGTAGTATGCTCAGCAGAAGGTAGCACAGGTTATGGGCCCTTCTTCTGCTACCCCGTAGAATCAGTTTGGGGCGAATTTTGCTTCTCCAGCATTCACTTAGAAGACAGGTAACAGTAGTGTAGCCATTTATTCCTAGTCATCTAAAAGCAAGGAGGCACAAATAGCATATCCATCCAGAGAATCAGAGTAGATTTTTGATGAAGCAGAACAGAGAATCAGGCATTCCATTTCAGCCAGTTTATGCAGTTTAAGTAGGCATTTCTGTCTTGGAGCGATTGCTACACTCATTATTTGGGAATGTAGAAAGCACACAAAAAAATGAAGTGCTCTGATGTTTCGGTCTAACAAAATGCACTGTGAAAGACCTTGTGCTATATAACTGAGTCCTCCTGTCATGAGCTTAAAGTGTAAAAACAGCACTATGGGCCACAAAAAATAAAATAAAATAAAATAAAAAGATGAACTAGTGCAAAACAAATTCAGTTAATACAAAAGAGTCTCTGAGTCTCTCCTGTGTAGGTAGGTGCTTAAAAAAATGACAATCCCAACAGCAATTTGCAGAAATCTGCAGGTAAAAGCAGTGCCTGCCAGTCAGTATCAGTCCAGAGTGGTGGTCTTAACGCCCTCAACCTTTAGATAGATACCATCAGTGCAGATGTAAACATCTGAGCTAGTTATCTTGGGTTGCCTCCAGAGTCAGCGGGGGACGTGACAGATACCCTAATGTAGATACCTGCATGTGGTGGGTCAGCCAAACTCCCAGCCAGCTGCTCGCCACCCCCTTCTCTCCCCAGAAGGACAGAGGGAAAAAATGGGAAATAAACAGGAATGGAAAAGCTTGCGGTTGAGGTAAAGACAGGGAGATCACTTACCAACTACTGTTGCAGGCAAAACAGACTTTTTCTTGGGGAAAATTAGCTTATTGTCAATTAAAAAAGATTCAGATAGTGAGAACCTGAAAGACGAACAGTAGAACAGCACCTTTTCTCCCCTGTCTCCCAAGGTCAATCCCACTCTTTTGCTGCAGTCTCCTCTCCCCCTGCCCCGAGTGGCTCAGGGCAGGCTGAGGTGGCAGAGGGGTTACATACAGTATGTTGCAGTTTCCCTCTGCCACTCCTTCCCCCTCACAATTCTCTGCTTTAGAGGGTCCTCCATGGTCAGCTGCCCTCCAGGAGTACTCATCTGCTCCAGCATGTGTCCTCCACTGGCTGCTGGAGATGTCTGCTCAGGCGCCTGGAGAACCTCCTGCTCTGGCCTTAGTACTTCCTCAGCTGTAACTCACCGATTTTGCTCCCTCCTCCTCTCTCTGCCAGATGTTTTTTTTCACCTTTTCCTAAACACATTTTCCCAGAGATGCCACCAGTGTGGCTGTGGGGCTTAGCTGTGCCCTGCGCTGGGGGCCATTGGAGCATGGGGTGGCCCCTGACCCCTTCTCAAAGAAGCCACCCATGCCGTGCCCCACTGCCAACAGGGTGCCAGGTAAATCCGAGGCACTTCAAAAAGTCCTGTTTCTTAATATGGACTGCACAAAGAGTCCAAGACTAGCAAAGGCAGAGACATCTAGGTTATAGGAGTCTGAAGCTAGTAGAGTTGTATCTAGTTCTTTAGCTCTGTATATGTCAGCGTTGATTTTAAGGCCTATATTGCCAAGAAGTTAGGGTTTGGAATTGCAGGGGGGCCCTGCTAGCCTAAAACACATCAGGAGTGAGACCCTAATTTGGATTATTGATTAAAAAATGCATTGTATTATGAATGCCATGACACGAAATTCATCTTGGCTGTTAATATAAAAAACAATTTTAGGATCTCCCTGGTAAGATGGCTCTTCTAATTATTTCTGTGCTATCATAAAAACACTATAGTAGAACTGAGTTCCATCTCCTCAATATCATCGTTATATTGATTCTTTTCAGTTCTTCCTCCTTTCATTGGCAAAATTGCGCATACTGCATCCAGAACATTTCCCAGAACAACACACAGTCCCCTGGCAATCCGTGGTTTTTTTTGCTTAAAAGTTTAATCGTATGTACCTAACTTGTTGAAAAGATGACACAAATACGTTATTTCCCCAAGCATTTGTTTTGTTTTCTGCTTTTGGTATTTGCTGACAATCTGCTAATTTTATTTTGGTTTTTGTTTTTTTTAGCAGTTATGAGGAGTGTTGGTGAGTTTTCTGTTTCTGAGAGTTCTGTAGAGAGAGCTTATGTTCTTTGGGTTGTTTTATTTTCCTTTTCTTTCTTTTCTTTGGCAGAGATCTGGTGTGTTTTAATGTGTGCAGGGCTTTTTTAATGTCATGCATCATGGCATCCTTAATTGTGCTCTAAATAATCATAGCTGCTTTGTAGAACACAATGTGTGAATGAATTTCATTTCATCTGCAATGTTTGCTTACAATGAACAGCTTCCTGGCTCTCTCTGAGTATAAGAAGTTAGAAAGCTGAAGAACAGAGCACGAGGATGTTGTACCTTTTCCTCTGTTATCTCCAGTGAAAACTGCCTAGAGAGAAACCTTCTGCCAGCGATGAAAGATCATTAGGATAATGCTAGATTCTTGAACCTTTGTAGCAATAGATTGGGCACGGGTTATATTTTTGAAATCCATGTCTGCATTTAAACATTTCCACTTAACTCTTGTTATTTTTATTCTTGTTGTGGTGCTCAGTGCTATGAAAATGAAACATTGCTTGATGGTTCAACAGTGCGGAAGTTCTCTCTAAATTGCTCGTATTAAAGGTCAAACCCCTAATTCACTGAGCATTTAAGCCAGTGTTCCAGCTTCCTGATATTATGCCATGAGAGCTGTTCATTTGAAAAAGCAATTGCAGGTTGGAAGGTGAATTTATGTGAACTTTATGCCATAAAATTTTCCTCCAGTCATCCCAGCAAATGTTTGTGATTAAAAATGTAACAATTCTAAATCAGATCTCAATACGCTGCATGGCCTTTCCTGCCAAATACATCTTTGTGCATGTTGTCCACGTTGTTGTGGAAATAAATTGCTCAGAGGAATTGTCACTAAGATCACTCAAACCAGAGCACAAATCACGTACAAAGAAAGACCTAAAAGCTAAGATTAATTTGCTGTATAGCCTAGCAGTACTGGGCAGTGGTTGTTCTCTGCTTCACTCAGGTGGGTGACCAGAGGGACACAAACAAGGAAACTCTTCAAGAATCCCTTCTGCATTATGTCCTGTCCTTGGAAAATATATCCCCCATCTTTTACTGTAATGAAGCTCAAACAGATAGGGGATTAATTTCCCCTTTGCCTTAATATCTAGTAAGGGGCAAGAACTGGCATTTGTGGCAATGATTTTAAAGCATGCCTCATGCAGCTCTCCTGTATTACCTCACAGAGACACTGCAGAAATGAATGGTATCGCTCTAGGAACAGCAGAGGAATTCACATTTCCCAGAGGTAGCGGTGTGAGGCAACTGGCCTGGAGAAGAAACTCCTCTCTGTGTAGTCCCTCGGCATTGCTGCGTCCTTCAAGCAGTGCTGAGATCGATGCTCACAGCAGGTTCCTCTGTGCTGTGACTACACTGAAACCATTTGTGAGTGGAAAAAAAGAGTGTAATTAAGATAACAGAGAATGGATGCTCATGCTTGATGCCACGTCAGGAACGGGCATCACACTTGTCACAGCTGGAGATGAAGTAAAGGCTGGATCTTCGTATAGCTTTCGCTCCAGGGAAGAAGAGTCTTCTTTTGTCTGCCAAAAGGCAAGGTGGTGGGTGGGTTGGTTCCAAATAGCTGTGCCCTTTTAATTAACTTCAGTTTAAATTAATTTCCTAAGCTAAAAGGCAGCTTTTGTGATTTATTTTTTTTTTCTTTTTCCGTCAGGTAGGATTAACTCCGCCTGTAGATGAGTTAGCTACTATCTCCCTATCAGTTAGAGAGAGAGAGTCAACATCTGTCTTAGATTAGGAAAGCAAATTCTGTAGGTGTTTAAACAGCATGTGAACACTCATCCTCTCCACTACCAGGTAAATGGTCTTAGTGGACCTGCAGTGTACCAATATAAAGATATTTTTTTTACCTCTGTGGTTTTATATAATTTAGTAGTATAATAGTTTTTGTAATTTCCCTTCCTAGATGGAAAAAGCTAGTTTGCTACAGCTGAGCCTGTAACAGAGTTTTGCCAACTCCCTGGTTCAGTAGAGTGAGGGTGTGATAACAGAGGCTAAACGAAGGACGGAGGCCTTGGATTAGCCTGGAGATATAATTTGTGTTTGATATAAAATTGATTTTCCTGCTGTTACTCCAGTCAGGCCTGCAATAGAGGAAAGGATATGGTAGCAGAAGGAATTCTTGTTAATACCACACTGTCTCCATTACAGAGCTCAATGGGTGCCATTTTCGTATTGGTAGTAGTGCAGGTTTTCTTTTCACAGCGCTGATAGCTGTGTGGTAATACTGCTTTGCAAACCAGGCCTCAGTGAAGTGTCTGTGTTGTAAGGAGAAGGAGAGTGGGGCAAGCTGTCATTGCAAACGCTGGTTCTGTCGCTGACCGTAAAATCTATCTCACACATTCTCATCAGCAAAATTGTCCCTCTGGTATACAAGCTCTGCCCACAGTCACTTGGCATAAGGGATTAGTAAATCTGCATCTGAGTGCTTTCAGTAAAGGCAGAGAAAGCTCTAGGATCATGTTCCTGCTGCGCAATTGCCCACTGGCCTTTCACTGTTGATTGCTAGCTTAGGTAAAATTTTGTTGTCTGCCATTAATTCCCCAGCATGCTACCATAATGTGTGTACCTCTAGAGCAATTTTCCCCCTTAAATCCATCTTTCTTTTTCAGCACTTCAACAAGTTCCCAGTCTATAATATACATCCCCCAGGACATTGTTAGAGCAAAGGAAATTATTGCACAAATCAACACCCTGAAAACTCAAGTCAGCTACTATGCAGAAAGGCTCTCCAGAGCTGCCAAGGACAGATCAGCTAACGGCCTTGAAAGAACACTTGCCATCCTGGCAGATAAGGTAAGAGAATAATACATCTTCACACGGAAGCACACCTTTTTTTTTAACCCTTCTTTAGTAAATTTTCTTGAAAAGTTTATTTTACCTTTTCAGTAGTGTATTGTAACATGCATAGTCCTAAATAAAAAATGAAAACAGACTGGCTTTTAGAATTTGCTGTGTTTTGTTTGGATTTTCTCCTACTCTTCACAATCCTTTGCCTTCACCTCCTCTTGAGAGTGCAGTGGAGAGCAATGTCCTCTGCCTCTCTTCAGTTGTCCTATTCCAGAAATTAGCATTTGTTTTTTTTTCTTTTATACACTTTTCTCCATAACCACCTTTTTTTAAATGCCCACGTCACCTGTCAAGTAGCAGCAATTGGACAAAACTTAAGAAAATCAAACTCTTCTTAGTGTTCCACTGGTGAAATAAAGAATAACAGTGACCGTCTTTGCCTGAATTAGTGATATCAATCAGTTATTTTTTGATAGTTGTTAACAGAAAACAGACTGAAACCACATCTGAACACAATCTTATTTAGAGGGATAAAAACAACTACAGTTTCGGTTATGTCTTCTGTCCCAGAAGCAGGTCTGAAGGTTGTACATGGCAGGAACAGCAGTGACATATCACTTTGCCATGAATTGTTCCAGTTGAGGGAATATGTATGCAGCTTTGTAGACCGCAAAAGATAGTGTGACCACATGTAAATGTATTAGTTATAATGTTCACTCTAAATGACTACAGTGTGTATAACTAATCTGTGGGATTTTCTAAAGCTGGACAAAGTGTGTATATATAAAGAGAAGTTTGTTTTCATAATAAACAAACAGGCCAGAGCCTTTTCATAGTCACATAACTTATAGAAATCTTTTAATATAACATTACTAAATAAGGAAGCAGGTTATATTGATTTGTGAGTTATAACTTCAACTTTCCTCTTACGTCTTAGTTGCTGTGATTTGAGACAGGTTCGTGGGGCTTAAGCACGGTCTGTATGGTGTGGTAACTATTGTGTGGGCTATAAAAATGTCTTTGTGTTGTTCTAAACTTTAATCAAATGCAGGGTGAAATGCAAATAATAGTGTTAAGAATTGCACAGCTATTAGTGAAATTTTCAGCAACAGCAAGGCTAGGATCGTTGTACAGACTTTGGAAATGTACCCTTTGTGTTTTGGTACCCTATATAGCTTTTTAAGACCATGGTATAAAATATTTCAAAGGCAGCTCTGAGACTCCTAAACAGTGGTTATTCTCTTTTACAGGATACTAGTGTGGTTTATTTATTTATTTATTTCTGTGAAAGAATGTAGTATAAATTGTATGTAGAATAATAGAAAGGTGTTAAAATTTGAGGGGCTTATTGCTTTTTAGACCCGGCAACTTGTCACAGTCTGTGACTGCAAACTGTTGGCAAATTCAATACATGGACTGAATGCTGCAAGGCCAGATTATATAGCTTCAAAGGCATCCCCAACTTCTGGAGAAGGGGAACAAGTGATGCTGAGGAATGATCAAGATACACTTGTGGCCAGATGGACGGGAAGAAATAGCCGATCATCTCTTCAGGTGGATTGGCATGAAGAGGAATGGGTATGTTTGCTCAGTGAAGTGATGAATGTTCTTTCCTATTTTTTGTTTTTCTGTGTTCTTTTATTTATAATGTTTGTAACTGCTCACCAGATATGCATAGGATTTTTTTTGGAGTATATTTTTATGCATGTACCGGAGGTACTAGTCAACAAGAAAAGACATTCTCCATCCTATGCACACTTACTCCTTGGCATGGAGATATAAACTGGCCTTAATAAATAATTCTCAGTCTCCTAAACATCAGAGATCACTACAATTGGTTCATGTTTTTTTTTTTTTTAAGTCAGTTCCAAGGGAAAGTAAACAGTGTTTAAAGTAAACTGACCATACTACAAAGGGCTCTTACACTTCTCCAAAATAAAGCATATTTTCTGTGTGTTAGCTATACAGTTCAGTCTTCCAAACTTTTCCCTGGTTTTGTATTCTCAGCTAAATATTTAGAACTCGCTGTCCATCTCTGTTTTGATTATGAACAGCTTTTAAAAACTGTTTGCACAAAGAATATAAATGGTTTTCCATACCACACTGCCAATTGAAATGAGACTTGGCCTGTGTAAATTCTGTCATTGTGTAATATAAACAGAAGTAAATTAAATCTCAAAAATAGTCAAGATAAATTAAAACAATGATTAATATTGTGCAATTCCACTTTAGAAATGAGATCCAATTTGTTTTTGAAATGCATCCTTGTTTGTTTTAATTGTTCTGGCATGCTTTGACTTAGACTCAAAATAATGAGATACTAATAAGGCCAATTTAGTTCATTAGATACTAATACAATACAGTAATTTTATCTGTTACTCTGATTTATTATAGGAAAAAGACATTTGTATAGAATTATTATGTCATCTTTTTTATTCATAAAGTGTTTCTTGCTATTATTTCAATTAACAGTATAGTTGAATAAGTTTTTCTGCAATACAAAATGGTAGATTGTTCTGAATCTTTCTAAGTATTCCAGAAACATTTTAGATAGTTTGACTGTGGTGGTTTTACCCAGCTGGACAGCTGAGCTCCACCACAGCTGCTCTCTCACTCCCCCTCCTCAAAGGGAAAGGGGGAGAAAATACAATGGAAAAGTCTCAAGGGTTGAGATAAGGACAGGGAGATCACTCAACGATTATCATCACAGGCAAAACAGATTCAGCATAGGGAGATAAATTATTTATTACATATTACTAACAAGCTAGGGCAGTGAGAACCTCCATCCACCCTCTTCTACCCACCATCCCCCAAGTGGTGCAGGGTAACGGGGAATGGGGGATGTGGTTGGTCCCTAACGCTTCATCTCTGCTGCTCCTTCACAGTCACTCCCTGCCCCTGCTCCACGTGGGGTCCCTCCCACGGGATGCCTCCTTCCCGAACTGAGCCTGCGGGGGCTGCCCACAGGCAGCAGCTCTTCAAGAACTGCTCCCACACGGCTCCGTACCACGGGGTCCATCCCCCAGGAGCAAACTGCTCCAGCACAGGTCCCCCACAGGCGGCAGCTCCCCCCAGACCCCCTGCTCCTGCGTGGGCTCCTCTCCATGGGCTGCAGCTCCGGCCCGGGGCCTGCTCCTGTGGGGGCTCTCCATGGGCCGCAGCCTCCTCCAGGCCACATCCACCTGCTCCAGCGGGGGCTCCTCCACCCATGGGCTGCAGCGTGGAGATCTGCTCCATGTGGGACCCGTGGGCTGCAGGGGGACAGCCTGCTCCACCAGGGGCCTCTCCACAGGCCGCAGGGGAACTGCTGCTGCCTGCCTGGAGCACCTCCTGCCCTCCTGCTGCACTCACCTGGGGGCTGCAGGGCTGCTTCTCACTCCTGTTTTTTTCCCCCTTTCCTAAATCAGCTCTCCCAGAGGTCCACCCAGCGTCGCTCCCTGGCTTGGCCCTGGGCAGTGGTGGGCCCCTTTGAAGACGACTGAAACTGGCCCTTATCTAACATGGGGCATCTGCTGGATTCTTCTCACAGAGGCCAACCCTGCAGCTCCCCTGCTACCAAAACCATGCCGTGTAAACCCAATACGTATTTGTACATATTGTGTCTTTTTATTCCTTCATCCCATAGAATCACAGAATGGCTTGGGTCAGAAGAGACCTTTAAGATGATCTAGTTCCACCACCCTGCCATGAGCAGGGATCCCACCCACTAAATCAGGTTGCCCAGGGCCCCATCTCAGTTCCTTTCAACAGCCTCTATAAAAATAGCATTTACACTTGCAGAAATAACCATTTTTAAACATAGAGCAGACACACCCACTTTATCTGGCTTAACAAGTCTTTGACCAAATTTCTAAAATGATTTTAAAATATTTTCTGCATTTAGCTAGCTTTTGGGCTCATCCATGTTTATAAGGGAATGGCGGTTTTTGTTTTGTTTTGTTTTGTTTTCCTATCTTACCCTAACTTTGAAAGGAATGGAGGATGTCAGCTTCTGCTAGCCTTTTGAAGGGAGGAAAGGCTGTCACTGAATTTTAATTGCTCTGGGCCTTAAGGAAATACAACTTTAAAGGAGAAATATAAACATTTGTCAGCAAAAGTGATTAGGCTTTTCCTAGTCAAACATTAGAGTCTAAAGAATAAACAATAGTGCCAACTGGAAACGTGAATAGATGGTGAAGGAAGAGGCACTTAAAATTGTTCAACAAATTTACTTTGAAAATAGTTTTGCAATTTACCGCTCATTGATTTTACTACATGTTGCTGACTTGCTCGTATACGTTATTTACATATACAGAGCTTGTGTGTGCACAAATGTAAGCATGATAGTCCAGAGGAAACTTTGCAGAGGAATTGGGACTGAAATCATTGGAGGATTGCCAAGGGATTTGTTACCTAATGTCTCTTCTTTTTAAATTGAGAAAGGAATGTTTTCTTTTAAGGAGAAAGTTTGGTTGAATGTTGACAAAAGTCTGGAGTGTATTATACAGAGAGTGGACAAACTTCTCCAGAAAGAGCGCTTGCAAAGTGACAGCTGTGAAGATGTTTTCCAGTGCGACATCAGCTGTACTAGTAAGAAAGGTAATCGTGACACTCGTGCCTACTGGATAAATCCAGAAGATTTAAATGAGAGCTCATCATCCTCACCACCACCTTCATCATCCTCACCACCACCATCATCCACACCATCCTGTGCATGCCATTCTCTCACAAAGACAAGTGCGTATGCCAGACACTGCTTCTCACTGCTGCTCTCTTGCTGTGCGCTGGCATCGTTCCTACGCCTCTGTTACATCCTTCCATGTGTTTTTAGTTTGGTGGTGTTGTTAGGCACTGACATCAGGCAGAGAGGGCTGGTGGCGTACATGGAGCTGCTAAGCCCATAACTTACTTAGAAATCGTGATCCCACTGAAATCGTGATCCCACTGAAATCATTGCTAAATCTCCTACTGATGACAGTGACATTTGGGTGTCTTAAGCTAGTAAAGCAGAGGTTTGTGTTAGCATATATAGCTTTCCTCTTGGCTTCAGCTTCTTTGCGGCAATCAAAGCTTAAAATGGTGAACCTCTATAAAAAGATTAAAGAAAATAAAACGTGATAGAAGTGCAAATACTACTGCAACATGAATTGTTCCAACTGAACAGCCAAAGTGTAGGAGGGGAGCCAAGTAGTCCCATTTAGACTGAACTCAACTTCCATGAACCCAAATGTTTAACCCAAATTATCAAAAGCTGTAGTGCTGAAGGACTCAATTAGTTAGACTTCATGTAGCTGGAAAGTAAGAATTGGCAGTGCAAGTTCTCAGTAGAATAATCCTAACAAAAATTGAGATAAGGAGGATGCTGTATTGAATGCAGTTGCATATTACCATGAACATGCAAATGAGAGAGACCCTTATTAGTTTCAGGCAGCTTTGCATTAAATTTCAAAATTATTTCATTTATATATGTACTTCTTTGACTTACTCTCACATTCATTACACGTGGTCACTATGATATGACCACTTAAGAGAGCAGGTGTGCCAACTTAAGCTCTAGCAAGATTGGTTTGTGTTTTCATTTCCTTCTGTTTTGTCTTACGTTTGATGGCCCTTTGTCCCTCGGTGTCTGTCTGTGACTTCACGTCCATTCCATTGGTAATGTTGCAGAAAAGTTAGAAGGCAATACCTTTAAGAAAAAGAAAAGAAAGAAGTTAAATGTTTAAGTATCTCTGTAAAGCTCTTGTTACATGATAACGTATGATTTGCTTAGTATTTTAAATGACCATATTTTTTTAGATTAGACTGACGTTTTTGTGTATTGTAAAGGAGAGCATAGGAGAGTTGGCTCTTGTTTCAGAAAGTGTTCTCTATTAATCTTTGACTAAATTTGTTCTAGCAGTGTGATACCTTTAAATGCTTTTATTTGCTGGCTAGTTTATATGAAGTTTGGTATGTATTTACCTGAAAGTTTTATCGGTAAGCTTCAATGTACCTTCATATCAATGATCACCAGTTTTGCATTGTTAATATTAAAAAAAAAAAAAAAAAAAAAAAAAGGAAAAATGCTGCGGGTGATATCAGAAGCTTTTCCCAGGGATGCTGAAAGTATCTTAGAATAACTATTTACTATGCTGAAACTACTACTACTAACTATTTACTATGCTGAAAGTATCTTAGAATAACCATTTTCTTTCCATTTACTCAACATTTTCAGTCAATCTTATATCTGCTCAGGATCTTGACACCTATGCAATATAAAAGTGGAATTAGCTTCATCAAAAGTTTCTGTAACCTTTCCCTTCTGTGCCTCCAAAATGGGGGAAAAAATCTTCCCGTTTAATCCACAGAACCTGGGAAAGACAAATTAAGTCAGAAAGTGTAGCAAGCTTTAAAGTTAAGGGGCTTGGTGCTGTTTCCCAGTGCTACCTAAGCATAAGGGCTAAACCTGAAGTCTGATTGTTGACCAGTGTTGAGCGAATGTAAAAAATCCTGGAGAGGGAATCCTGTTTCTTAGGTACCTGGTCTTAATGAGGAATTTGAATTGCACATGTTTACTGTGAGGCCAGAGTGAGCCAAGTTCTCGATCACATTCTCATAAGATTTTGTTCCTAGTCAATAGTCAGTATTGACACCAAACCTGGTCTCTAATTCCCTTTCTGTGTCACTTGCCACAACTGATCACATGAAAAATTGAGAGACAAAGAAGATCCTTTCTCTAAGTTTAGAATCAGAAAAAAAAAAAAGCTTTTCCTTCTCATATATTTAAAGAGCTAACGCTTTTTTGTTAGTAATTCTGAGTTTTGAATAAATGACACTGAACAGATAGCAGCAAAATTTATTTTTTTTAAACAATGTAAAAAAACAGCGAAACAAGATAGAACTGATAGAGACCAGAATGTTATTTTAATACTCTAGATTATCTGTCTATAAATGGAATGTAAAAGAAAATACTGCCTGAAATAGTAGAAAGAAGAGTTAAGGGATTTTTTTAATTATTATTATTTTTTTTAATTTTGAGGTATAGGTATTCGTTACTAAAATTGCATGGGATCATATAGCATCTTTAATGAATATGAGTTTTAATTTACTGAGAGGTTATCCCGGATTTTATAGCTCAGCTGATTGCCCTAATGCATACAACTGAATGATGTGATATTTCTGTTGTTATTTTGGAATTCATAATTCATTGGGTAGTGAATCCAGATATAAACAGAAGTTTAAATCTTGCCAGTTTAATAAACTATTTTTCATGAATGCAGGTGTATGCAGGGTACATATTCTCCTTTTACTGTCTGCACTGCGCTGTAGTGTTTTTTCATCTGAGAGCCTGTTCTTCCCACTGAAGTGAGTGTGACACACTCACAGGCTTCACTGGTGAGGTTTCAGCCCTCAGTATACAATCTAATTTTTGTGTTACCTTTCTTAGAAATTGTATAACAGAGATGTCTAAAATAGCATGGTAATGATTCTCTATTACTCTTGCAGTGTGGGTGCTTTAATGCCTTTTTCTGTTAAGTGCATTGAATTTACTGCTAGTCTTTTGCTATTCTGTTTAGCAGCCTTTCAGCCAGCTTATTCTATAATTGCACTAGACCAGTGGTTCTCAAATTGTGCCCTGTGGATCTCTGGGGACTGGCAGTGTGCTCACTGGTAATCCACAGAGAGCTCCTGAGCTAGCAGGTACTGGCTTTCCTCCAAGTCCCCATCCTCGGGTCTCTCTGATCAGAAACAGCAGAGTGGAGGAGGCAGCCCATGTCCTTGGGGCCCACAGGTATCTGCTGAGCTCCTGTTCACTCAGTGGAAGTGTTTGAGAACCCTGGCGTTGAGCATTTGAGTTGCTTATATTGAGACTATGTTGCCGCTCCTTAATCATGCATGTTGCCCCTCCATTTCTGTGCAGATTGCAGCCCCACTCCGGAAGAATCTGGCCCAGGTATGTGCGTTCATGGCTTCTGCTTCTTCTGAAAATTGCAAGTTTTTGTTCATAATTTACAACTGAACAACTGCCTTGCTGTTAAGAATGACCATTTTCAAATGGTAATGCTCTGCAATATCACATGACCTACCTGAAGATACTGAGAAGCAATTATTTACCCATGTAATAGTGCAAGCAGGTATCTGGTAACTTCTCAAGTGTGGGAGAACACTTGTTAATGGTCACTTTGGTTTCTTCAGTTGACATGTTTTATCAAACTAATGCGGGTGACAATGATTTTCCAAATGTCACTGAAATCTTTGAGTGTCTGATCTTAATGACCTTTCAGACATGTCCTTTCACACGTGCTGTTGAGCTTGCCTTTCTGAATGAGAACTCGAACAGAACATGGAGCAGTCAAGAAAAGTGATTGTACAAACCAATCAGTATCAGGCACTGCAAATCTAACGTTTCAGAATACAGCATTTAGAAGATTTTCCTCACAGTTAGTCTTCTTTCCTCTCATTGTGCTTCTGCATATTGGTGTTACAGTTACAAGGTCTCCCAGCTGGATGGCTGAAATTTCTCCCATTTCAGAGTGGCTTAATTTGAGTTCAGTGAAAGTTCAGTCTTTGAACTGTTACAGTGTGGGCTCCTGGGTTTAGTGAAACCCATGGGAAATAAAGCCGCTGTGCAGGTGTGATTTTCACCTTCAGAGAGCCTATAATGAATAAAATTCATTATGCACTAGCTCCTAATTCTTGGAACATCCTTTTAGTTTTCACAAAATAGGAATGTGGTACATAAATGAATACTGAGTTATTTTTAAGATTAAAAGGAGTCAGGTTACCCCAGCTGGGTACCCAGATGTACCCAAAACTGCAGGTGCCCAGTACTTTGATTTACAGATGATGGTTGTTTTTTTTTTTTGTTTGTTTTGTTTTGTTTTGTTTTGTTTTTGTAATATGAAAAGACTCAAGATATCTTTTCAAGGCTCTGGAGGCCAGTTATTTTAATAACATTATTGTTGTTCTGGGGTAGAGAGGCTCTTAGGGGTGGAAGAAAGCAAAAACTTTCCCACCTGCTGTTAGATACTTGCTTTATACAAGCTTATGTATTAGGATTTCTTATCGCATCAACATTATTTATCCCTTATCTTTGGACAGTGTATAGTTAGAGAACTTCCAATATGAGACTTTGTAGACTTTCCCAGCATCTCATTTTATGTTTATTTTTTTTTATAATGCCACATTTCAAAGTGTACGTGAAAGTATGACTTCTGTCAGCAGTGGTCATAAGAAAAACAGCAAAGATTTACAGGGTCACATCTGGCCCTTATTTACCAGGCATAATTCAGTTGTAGCTGCCTGAGTGGAGACTGCAAGATTTGTCTTTAATGTACAATATAAAACACCTAAAGTAAATGACAGGCTTCCTGATGGTTTCCCCAATGCCAGTTTTTAGACAAAATAACTTTTAGCATGAAGTAGAAACTTCTGATTAAGAAGCGGAGTTTGTCTTCAGGAGATATCAACAGCTAGCTTGTATTAGCTCTCTGTCTGTTTTAAATCTATAACAGCTTGTTGAATCTTCATCGTTTCAGGCACTTTGCCAAATCGTTCTACATACGGATCTGCACAAGGGAGTGTATAAATAGTTTTAAAATGGTCTGGTCATCTCACAGAACATAAAAGCAGATCTCAGAATGGATTTCACATTAGAATTAGTGCCTCGTGGTGTTTAAAGGTGCCATTGATTGATTGGATAGAAAATATTCTTTCAGTAATAAAAGTTCTGTGAGGTAAATTACAAGCAGCAGACTGAAGAAGGGTGGAAAAACCCAAGTGAACACTTGCAGTCCTTTCAAATTTATTTAAACGCTGACAATGAAATATTTCAACCTGATTTGAGCCTGAATATAATTCCTTCTATCCTTGTTCACTATTAATGGCAGCTACCATTGAGCAAGTAATTAAAAGCAACGTATGACACCTCTGTTAAGCAGTGTTTAGAATTTTGTAGACTGACAAGGACTTTTTTTCACGTCCAATATCTGAAACCAAGAAATGGAAGATTTTTGCTCATTCCCTTAGATGAACATTGCGTTGCATGTGGGTGCTGGGAGAAGAAAGCATCTAAAGATTGCTTTCTCTTCAGGCATGCAGCATGCAGTATACCGCCAGTATGCTTTGTGATTACCACAGATAAACTGAGCTTTCAAATGAAGTGCTGCCCCACACACTACAATCATAAATCTCCAGTGAGTTAATAACTACATGCATGTATGTATATCCAGGCAATGAAATGATGATATTCAGATGATCTTTTCAGTTCTTTCTGTCAGCCTTACACATTTATACAAAAGCTCTTAAATGTAGTAAGAGAAATGCTCTGTTAGTATCATCTGTACTTTGCTTTATAATTATTTACAGGCCCATGTTTCAGTGTCTGTTTTATTTTGAGAGAAGAAATATTAATAGAGTAGAAAAGCTGTAATTCCTTACCTGCTCTTTTGATGTTTCCTGCTTTCTTTGTGGCAGTGGAACAGAACCAAATAACTTCCCCTTTGTGTAGTTTGTAGGTATTGCTATGCAGTTTATCTACCACATAACAAAAAGGATAGTTCTGTTAATCTTGTCGGTTATGTTTTTGTTAGGCAGTTTCCAAAGTTCCCTTTGTGGCTGGTTATCAAAATATATATGTATAAAATTTATATATATATATATATATATATATATTACTAGCTCTTAGTCCAGTTGTTGAGTCAAAATCACAAATACCTTCCTTTAAAGGGCATGAACTGATTCAATTCATGAAGGTTATGATCTGTACATTGCCTTGTTCATACAACCAACCAGGCTGGGGTCACACATCTGCTGTTTGTGGTGCTTTTTAAATAATAAAACACAGCATCCTTTCCTTTAAAAAGAGACATGTTCTTCTCTTTCAATGTTCTTTACATTAAAAAGAGCAAATTTTCCATTCTATTTTCTTTTTATATTGCAGAGAGAATGGATTTTGATACAGTATCTGAATAATATTTCATACAGTCATGGAAATAGGTTTTAAAAATTGGTGGTTGACTGAGACAAAAGATTAAAGAAAAGAAATTGAGCCTATTGTATATTTTAAGACAGAGCAGTCCCTTCAGAGAGAATGAATGGCAGTGTTTGGGGTACTAAGATACGACTTTGGCAACCCAATTTCATTTCTTTGCTTCCTGTGTATGACCTTGAGCAGAGTCACTCTGGGACATATTTTGTGTGTTTTACTGCAAGTCAAGCTCATAAATACTTCAAGGATCTGGCTAGCTCCCATCTAAGTTACTGTTCTTGTTTCTTGCTAGCTAGCTGTAGGCCTTCAAAGCCACTCAGCCCAACAGACGGGGCACATGTAAAAGTATCTAAACTAATTTTCTCCTCTTTACTTTGTTACTCCTGTGCTGCAAATGGAGAAAAGCATTTTCTTACCTGACTGAAGATAAATATCTTTAAAATGGTGAGGTAGTTGGTTGATACACCTGAGTCCACAAAAGGTTCAAAGGCAGAAATATCTGGGAGAAGTCTCATTCATAGAAATGGCCGAACAGATATTCACTGTATCTGTTATGCGATGGGCTCCATCCTGTCTGTCGATGAATGCACTGTGAAAGGGTGTGTTTGAACACGTACACACAGTTATACACACTTGTGTGTACAGATATTCGTCTTTCTGTTATGCTTTCCAAATCAGCTATTGTATGGCCTGTTCTGTGGGCACAAATCTGGGAGCCACTACATGGCCGGGAAAGTCATAACAGCCTTACAGAGTGAAATTCTCCATGTTTTCCCTGTGCAATATCCTCTCTGTAAGATTAATTAATAACAAGCAGGGAATAGCCAGCCAGCCAAAATAAAATGAGCACCATGTGTGGATTTTCAACAACTTTTACTTGCAATGGGAAGTTTCATCTTAATGTATGGTTTGGGTTTTTTTTTGGTTTCAAATAAAGTACTTACAGTGCTGTTAATTTTTTTCTTTCAACCAGGTGAATGGAGTGAAGCTCTTTATCCCTTGCTGACAACACTCACAGACTGCGTGGCCATGATGAGTGACAAGGCAAAGAAAGCCATGGTCTTTTTATTAATGCAGGACAGTGCCCCAACGATAGGGCTCTGCCTGAGTCTTCAGTATCGCAGGGATGTTGTCTTCTGCCAAACTGTAAGCAAGCAAATTTGCAGGATTTGATTACACTAGGACATGTGCTGAGTTTTTATGAAATATAAAAGATAGCTATTTTCGGAATTTTTCAAATCCATTCTTAACACTGTGGTCTCCTCTCACAGACTGTGCAATCCTCTCCTCATTGGTCACTTACGTGCATTTGGCAATATAAAACTTTAATGTTCCCTGGAATATACATTCCCAATTTCAAAACAGATTGTGACAGAAATACTGAAAATTCTCCTGTATAAAGAAACAACCTTTGTCATCTAGTGCCACCAAACTAAAACCAAAACTAAGACGTGAGAGAGGTTGAAAAAAAGAAAAAAATCCCATGAGCAGAAAGTGTACTCCTTTGGTTACCTTCTGTTATTTTCAGCATCAAGAAAACCAATAGGACCAGCAGTCCCTAAGGAGGAGAGAAGTGGGGAGGAATGAGTGTTGAGGTTTCTCTAAAAGTTCTGTTTCTGGGTCTATTGGGGCTTCTTTTGTGTCAGTCACTGACTAACAGATGTCTGTAATAAAAAACCTTCCACACTTCATCTGCCCACTACACTTCTGTAGTGTGTCTACTCCATGTGAGATTAATATCTCATTTATTTCTAATGGATTATCTCTTGGACATTGTTTGGTAGGGTTGTTGTTGACCCAAAACAGTATCTCGTAGAGATAAATTCAGAGAATTTTCCTATACAAAACCCACTTCATAACACAACTATTTTTTTTAACTCAGCGCTCTGAATATGTTTACTCATCATAAATATAACTTTAGTCCCTTCTGTTTAATTCTGGAAGTCATATATGTGTACATCGCATCTGGCAGTCACCTTGGAGAGTCCTTTTTTGACAGAAAGAGTGAATTAAAAATAGTACTAGTTTTAGATCTTAGTATTAGATCAATCCAAGGGCCTTGTGTAGAATATCTTGTAACACTACAGAGTTTGAATCTTTGCATAATGCAAACAGACATCACATTTTTAAGCTTTCTTAAAATATCGTTTTTAAAAATGATTTATTCATGCTTTTAATATTTGTGGCTTAGAACTGGTAGTATTGCTTTTCCATCTGTAACTAAAACAATTCTCCAAGGAGACTCTTCTGTAATTCATAAGATGTAGATTCCAATAGAAGTGGTCGTGTCAAGAAAACAAATAGCAGCAAGTCCCACCTTGGGAGAGCTTGCGAGATGAAGGCAGTGTGCCCTAAATCAGCTTTTATGAGTGTTTTGATTTTTGTTGGTTGGCTGTCTCTCTTTAGCTGCTAGGAAAATAAGAGTGTCATTTAAGGTAAAAGAGCATCAGTCTGATAGATTTTATGGCACCTCTTTCTTATGAGCAGTGTTGTTTCCATTTGGGGCTGAAGAGCCTTTTTTGTCTTTGTTTTCTCTCCCACAGCTGACAGCTCTCATTTGTGGTTTCATTATCAAGCTGAGGAACTGCCTGCATGATGATGGATTTCTAAGACAACTCTACACCATTGGCTTGCTGGCGCAGTTTGAGAGCCTGCTGAGCACTTATGGTAAAGGCACAGGGCAAATGGGAGATAGCAGCTGTTGAGTCAGCAAATTCTGCTTTAAATTGGCTCCAGCAGAACATGAGTGTTTGGTACAATCTGCAGCTCAGCTACACAATGGTTTTGAAAATTGAAATGCAAAACCAGATTACGTATGGGGTATGTAATTTGATAACAACTCCGAATTCTTTACTTTTAATTACTTCTGAAAAATAAAATGGACTTGCCTTATGACATAATAAGGCCAACGCTTTAAAAAAATCATGTTGATTATTTTTAAAACAAAGAAATGGAGTAAAATTCCAGTAAGCTGGGAGAAACTGCCCAAAATATGCTTTGGGGATTTTCTTTGTATTACCTCTTGTAACCGTACAGTACAATGTGAGATTGAAGAGAGAATACAAAAAGGGAAAGTACTTCACTAGTACTGTTCTTGTGTCAGAATAGCCATCTGGATTCCGGTTAGGGAATAATTTACTGAGCAAATCTGGAACACCTTGTAAGGTACTGCAGTACAGTATGCCAAAAACAGATTTCCAACACAAAGGATGGCACGTCTGTGACAAGGCAGGGAAGATCTTACTAGCATTGTCTAAATAAGAAAATCAGTGTGTAGTCTACGTGAAGGACAGTAGCCTGGACTGCGCTAGATAATTGGTGTTTTCTAACCTTGGTAGACTCATAAAGTCAATCATGCCATTGTCTGCAGTCTGTAGACCACGGTGAAGGCATGGGCTCCCTAGCCTCTTCGTTCACAGAATTCATGAGACTGATGACCTACAGCCTTGATCAAATCAATAAAGGGAAGTTGTACATAACAACCAGTGATTACAATTCACTTTTTCCTCCTGATTTAGGTGAGGAGCTGGCAATGCTGGAGGATATGAGTTTGGGTATCATGGACTTGAGGAATGTAACCTTTAAAGTAACTCAGGCAACATCAAGTACATCTACTGACATGCTGCCAGTCATCACTGGAAATCGGTAAGAAAAAATGGGGAGGGGAGGAAGTGGAGTGGGACTGCAGAAGGGAGTAGTAAGGGAGAAGTGCTTAAAATTCAAGTAAATTATGAGCTTAGAAACCATGCTGTTTTTTTCCCTCAGAGAAATGTCATGAAGCTGACTTAGTGTTTTTACAGATGTTTCATTTTTCAAGGAGTTAAGCTGAAATGGGATATATTGCAAAGCTCAGACTATGACAGTATTGTTTTACAAATAAATATAATCTCAACCTCGCCTTCTGTAATCACAAGACAGAAGTATTCAATCTTCTCTTAGGCACTTGTGCTGTTTCTAGATTTCAGACTAACTTTTTGAGGCTGATCTAGTCTGAAATTCACTTATGTTGATAAGTTAGTCAGTGCTTTACTGGATGCCATTGGTCACCGTTAGCACAATAGGGCATGAAATGTGTATCAGGCAGTTGATGGGCTGCTGTTGAGGCCTGTTTAGGGTCAGTTTCTAAACTATCAGGGCCGAACTGGATTTAACGTATAAATGCTTGTGAAACACAAGACTGCTTCTCATTTTGGCCACTTGTCTAAAAAGAGCAGTTTTCAACTTTGAGCTTGAAAGCAATAAAAAAAAAAAAAAAGTCCATCTGAAGTTTTGTAGCCTGAGAGTGATCTGCTACAGCTTTATTGTGACGGGAAGCTTTTAAAACAGTCTCACTTCCATCAGGCAGCTCAGCCTGCTTATCAGCCTGTCCTCACACTGGCTTCTGAGGTGATGCTGATGGGTGCCTGCAGAAGCGTTATTGCCCAGAGGAAGCCAGTTCACAGACAGGGATGAAAGGATGCCATCCGTTGCCTCACGGAAGTCAGTGTTTTAATGTTTCTGTGTTTTAGAGTCTTTAGAATATTTTAGTTTTGAATCTGATTTCTGGGGGACATGAGGCTTATTTGATTACAGGTTGGTGTGACGAGCTCCACTGAAGCTCTGCCCAGCTTCATCCACGTATGAAAACCAGCTAGAATTCTCTAAGATAAGGACTTTAAGAGAAACTTAAGTTTAGGTTAACATGCAATGAAAAGTGCACTAGCTGAAGGAGGACTGCAGTGAAATCATGTACATAACAGAAATTGATGAGACTGTTGAGAATGGCTTAGAGTTGACAGAAAATCCTGTTCAAATATTTTTTTTTTAGTTAAAGCTTGCTGTCAGCCATAGGACACAAATCAGTAGGAAACCAGTCTCCACTAGATTCAGACCTTGCTTATTATTTTGCTTTAGAGATTTTATCCTAGAAAGAAAAGAAAAAAATCCTGCTTATTTATTTTGGTGCAAACTATTGGAAGCTTTAGAGTCAGAGGTGAAAACAGGCTTTTTGCTTTCAGACACACCCCAGGATATGTACCTCCATCCAACGTTAATGTGGGCCGGGCCAATTTTGATTACCTTGTTACCTTGTATACTTCCCAGAGCTCTTCTGCTATACTTGAAAGTATGTGTTGTACTTAAGAGTGCTGCAGAGAGTGTCTTGTGAGCAGAAAAATGATCATAGGAATGTTGGTTGCATTGTAAGGACTTGGACTGCTGCTGTTAGGTTAGTGCACAGCACTCGGTTCTTTTAAATCCTCAGCTTTGACCGATACTTATTTTTTTAATAATTGGATTACATTCTTGATGTTAGCTCATTCTCAGAATGTTGCTTTTTGATCTCTATGTCTAATATCTGTTTCTTTATTCACAGTGATGGATTTAATGTGAGGATCCCCTTGCCAAGCGCCTTGTTTGATTTACTGCCGCGAGAGATTCAAAGTGGCATGTTACTGAGGGTTCAGCCTGTTCTTTTCAATGTGGGAATCAATGAGCAGCAAACCCTAGCAGAGAAGTAGGTATTCATTCATGTAAGCTTGCCCTTAATGGCAGTTCAGCATTCTCTTCTGATGGCAGTATATCTCCGTGGCATTATACTGTTGCATTATTAACAGTAATTTGGTTTCTTCTCCAATACAAAAACAAGGGCACATTAAACGAAGCTGGCAAATTCAAAACAAACAAGAGGAGATACTTCACATGGCACATGGCCGTGGAGCTCCTTACCTTGTGGGTTTGTGTCTAGTACAGGTTCAGAAGTGGATTTACAGAAGAGGAGATCTATAATGGGCTGTTTAACACAGAGGTGCTGCTTGTGACCTGAAACCTCTGTGAGCAGTGAATCACTAGAGGCTGAGATTATTCTGAGTATCGTTGTGTATTTGCCATGGTGCTTTTGCATTCTTCTGTAGACTTCCTCTTTTGGAGGAAAACTGTCAAAAACCAGCATATTGGGCTAGATGGACCTTTGTTTTAATGTCTTGTTGCAGGTTTTACATAATGCAGCACTGCTCTAGTAAAGCTGAACGATGTAATTATGTAACAGTTTTTGTATGGGAAACTTCCATTCTGGAATAGCCACCAGAGCTTCCCTTTGTTATGGCCATATCTGTAAGGAGTATGTTGACACATCCCTGCGTTAAGGGAGAACTCAGTGAAGTCAGGCACAGGCATATTGTGGCAGCAGGAGTGTGCAGACAACTAGAAAAATCTAACTATGGCATTCCAGCAGTTGCTTTTGTCTACAAAGGGAGCTCAAGGTGACTAGCACAGTTGTAGATGTCAACACCATGTGCATGCTTATATGTACGTGTGTTTAAATGTATGTACATATACATTCATATATATATACAGATAGTTAGGTGAGCTGAATCACAGCATTGATGACTATTTATTACATTCGCATTTTATCACTCTTGGATCCATATTTCTCATTCACATATCTGAAATCAAAGTTCTTAAGCCTGTCTCCTGATGCCATGGTTATTATTAGTTTATGAACTAAACTGGTAGATCAAAATTCAAAGTTTGAATTTTGGCAAAGTGATTCCCCAGATGGGCATGTAGTATTGAAAGATTGATACAAAACCCAAAGTGTTTTAAGTATTATTTTCTACAAAATTTGTCTTTCTGCATTCCTTCCCACGTTTCCCCTCACACTCAAGTATTTTCTCTTTCTGGAGTGAATCGCTGCAACTCCTTTCTTTTATGCTTTACTTTGCATTTGTGTGTTTAGGAATTTTGGGGGATGAATCTTTGAACTGTTTTCTCATAGTTGTATTGCCAAGTGAAGTTGTTCTGAAGAGAAGGAGAAGGATTACCTTATGTTTAACTGTTCTCTTCTTCACCTTTTAAAGGTTTGGAGACACCTCACTGCAAGAAGTAATTAACATGGAAAGCTTAGTGCGGTTGAATTCGTATTTTGAGCAGTTCAAGGAAGTTTTGCCTGATGATTGTAAGTATTTGATAATTCACAGCAGATTTGGTTGAACAGCAGTTCAGGCTGATGTTCTTGTTTGCTTGCTTCAAAATGCTTTGATGCTTATACGTTGATGATAGGCCAGTGTCAGTAACCTCCAAGAAACAATGCAACTCTAATTTAATATATTAGTACTAAGTAGACTAGATTCAAGTGTTTTAAAGTGCAGTCTGATTAACTTTTTTTAATTTACTTTTGCATCTAAGTGGCATTATGTATTGTATAAACATAGAGCTAGGCAGTAAGATACTGTGAGGGGAAGGCAAAAATGTGAGATGTCATAGCAGCAGCACTTCTATGTGCAGTTTTTGGTCATTTTCTGTTCATGACCTATACAGAGAGCAACTGACATTTTGGGGAACTTCTTGCTTATTTGGCACTTGCATGAAATCATTGCACCTGCAGCCAACATTAGAGAAGTCTAGAACCTGAAAGAGAGACAGTAGCTACAAGCTTGAACTTCACTGGCTGTATAGGAAAATGTCTTGCTTGCTATTGTATTATAAGAAGGCAGTGGAATAAGCTGCCCTCAGAAATGGTGAGAATTCATTGATTTGCTATCAGTAGTACCAAATATCTTGTAAGCTAATTTAATGGGTTCCACAACTGCAGTTTATTGCAGAAATAAACATTTTTGATGCAGATGAGAGCTCCCTCTTTCCGGTTGTTCACAATTGTGCATGATAATTTCTCTGAAACCTAGCTTCAGAATTGTAAACTGTGTTTTACTATACGGTAGTCTCGCATCAGATTTTCTTGTAAACTTCAGAAGTTAATTGGTTAACATTGATTTTTGTTCTACTTTTCTCCCCATTCCTTCCTGTTTCTGTCCATAGTCTTTCATAACGTGTTTCTCATTCAGTTCCTTCCTCTCCTTTTTGGTTTAGCTTGCCTTTTTTTTTCTTTTTGACTTCAGTCTCTTTCCTCATTCTCAAGCCTCTTATGTTGATGCAGTCATCTGTTAGCTTTTGCCTTTTTCTGTAAACATTTTTTATTCTGCAGTCTGTTTTCTGTCCTGTAATTTATTCATTCTTTTCCGTGGCTTTTGAATTCTGCTTAATCATTACACTTCCTCTCCTCTATTTTTAAAGAGCACTGGTGCCACAGCTTCGAGCTTCTCATTTGCCGGTAACATTTAGTCTTTATACCAAAGGTTTTTCCTCAAACATCTTGAAGTTCTGAATAAAGCTGCAGACAGTGTTGGACAGGTGGCGTTGACATGCACCTTAACAGTAAAACAAAACAAAACAGTCTTGTGTCCACCCACCTTTTCTCCTTCAGTCCAGTTACCTGTCATTACACTGAACTCCGTGCCACGTGAGATGAATACCACTAAGAGGACAATCTGCCCTCTGCCTAAACTTCATTCTGCTTCACTGTTTGTCCTGGGTCAATGCAGATATATTTTTGCAATCCAGCTTGGATAAATGCTTTGTGGTTATAAACACTGAGCAGAAGTTTGGAGTAGACGTGTGAAAAAAATATTGCAGGTGTCCCAGTGGATTTGTTAGAGATGCTCTGTGAAAAGCTGGGACTATATGGACAAACCTTGGGATTGTGCTTGTCCTAAGAAAGGTCTGAGAGTATGTTTGGTACCTCCTCTGTGGTGATATTTGGGTTGTACGTAGTGAAACACGCTTTTCCATGAACTCTTGTCAATAGAAAATAATGCTTTCTTTAACTGGAAGACAGCTGTTTATTATGACCAGCTGGTAGTATAGCCTGTGTAAGTTTGGGAAAAACAAACAAAAAAATGCAACAATAACAACAACAAAACAAAACAAACAAACAAACAAAAAGATCATTCTAGAGGTCAAGTGAAGCATCTGCTGGCAGCTTGTGGAAGATGTTCCCTTCAAGAACAATGCATAAGGCAAGCTGATACCTGCTGCACTGTCCTTCTGAAAAATGTGTGCTATGAGTTCTAAGCACTACAGAACTTCCAGAAGCCAGCTACTGCTGTAGTTGTTCCGTTAGATCTCCTTGTCTTTAGACATATCTGGAGAGATGGTCTGTGCCCTCTTCTCGATCACAAGTATTTCTTTCCAGGTGTATAGTTTATGTAGAGCAGACCAGGACAGGCACAATATTGGCGTACATACTATTTGAGATGAGAAGGGTTGTGTCCTGAACTAGAAACTCATATACCACCCATGCAGGGACTTTTTAACACAGTAATTTTTAACAGTGCATACCGCCTTATTTATCCAGTCACAGCTTTAGTTGGTGTCCTCTGTAGATAACCCTAAAAAAAAAAAAGACCTAATTAATAGTTATTGTTGGTTGTCATTGAGTACATTGCTACATGTGTGAGAGACAATGTGTAGCACTTTGAACATGTAGGCATGAGCTGGCTGTTGAAAACACTCTGAAAAATATCAACAGCTTTATTTCCACTTATTGAAATACTAATAAACCAGTTTTGGCAGTGTAGTGTCCTATTGGAGTGTGTGTTCCTTGTAACCAAAAACTGCCTAGGCTGCAAATCGAGTATGTGAGCAGAACATAAACTGATACCTTCAGAGTTTCTAAGGAGACATATATGTTATCCTATCACCTAATACAGACAGTTACATGTTCATGCACAGTTCTGAGCAGTATGTCAAAGGAAGTTATGTCCAGGACACACCAAACAAGACACTATACCAATGTCTCCCTTTTTCCCCCTGTTACTATATTGCCATCATTATTCTGAATCCCTAAACTTTAAATAACCTGAATGCATGTTTCCAATTGAGTTTAATTAAACTTGAATTTGGGTTGTTAGTGTTGCTAATTAATTAAGGATTGGGGTAGTTGTAAGCTTTGATAGCTTCAAGAAAACGTGACTGCCTTTCCAATGGATATATAGGAACACTTTATAAAAGTGTTGAATGCAACTAAATAAGTGGAGCTTGTGTTTTTTGTATTATAGGTCTACCTCGATCTCGTAGTCAGACGTGCCTGCCTGAACTGTTAAGATTTCTGGGACAAAATGTACATGCAAGGAAAAATAAGAATGTTGATATCCTTTGGCAAGCTGCTGAGGTATTTATTAATCTAAGCATCTCTGTATATTTCAGTTGATTTTTTTTGGTATATGTGCCTATTTTCTCCTTTTTTATTACTGGTATGTTTAGATTTCGTCATTTGCATACGTGTTGCTTGGAAATACTGCCTTGCTCCCCTGGCCATGGGGAGATAAAGAAAATGTTTTTATTTTCACATCCGTATTTTCCCTACAACTCATGCAACAAAGTACTGCTGCACCAAAGCTGACAACTTTTGACATCACAGTCCTGCAAAAGATTTGTATATGTCTAGGGAGGAAAAATACTGGTGTGTTCTCTGATAGAAAGTTATACTTGAGGAAGGAATGATGAATTTTGTATCTCGTTTCCAGATTTGCCGCAGACTAAATGGTGTTCGGTTTACAAGCTGTAAAAGTGCCAAGGATAGGACTGCCATGTCGGTCACCCTAGAGCAGTGTTTGATCCTACAGCATGAGCATGGAATGGCCCCACAGGTCTTCACCCAGGCTCTGGAGTGTATGAGGAGGTAAGAGACTGACTGTGTCCCTTATTCCTAAATGAGGAACCATGCAAACTGCAGAGGAGCAGTGGTGTTTGTTTCTATCAAAAGAAACAAAAAGAAAAATAAAGCTAGAAAACTGCAAAACTGGCTGCTAGGATTCACCCCTCACTTGCATGTATTAGTGTGATTTATATGGTAAAGCTGGTGGTTACCAGATTTGCATCAGATGTGTTTTAGTTTTCAGTAGTGAATTGGGAGTTTTCAGAGAAGCATATAAAAACATGTTTTCAGTTAATGCTGAGCTTACAGAACAGGAAAGTGGTGCTTCTCTGAAAACTGTTTACTGGGGTTGCCTTTACTGTCGTAGTAGGGGGTTTCTTAGTTCTAGATTAGGCAAGTTTGTCCGAGATGACTTGTATGTTGTTCGTTGAAACGTAGACACCTGCAGTTTGCACTGGTTTGCCACCATGTATTCTTTAGCAGTGAAACACTTTGCTCGCTGGGCAAAACGTTAGTGTGAGTGTTTCACAATACAGCACCCAAATTTCATCCCAGTGTGTCAGTGTGCTGTTGTCATATCAATATAACGATGTTCTGTATTCTGAAGCAGCAGAGATGTTTGCAGAGTTAACTACTGTACTAAAAAAAATCTGTTTACTGTTGTTCAATGCCTTGTTTCAAGCACTGCTGGAAAACTCCGTAGCTCACATACCAAAAGAAAGGATAAGAAATCTAGCTTTAGTCTTTATAAATGTAGTTCAACAATGCTGTTCAGTCCTGTTTTTCAACATTCACTCTTACTGAATGTACTGCACTGTGTGTCTTCTCACCAAATTCTCTAGAGTGTTCAATTCTCTTATCCTTTCTGTATGTTTTTGCTGTTTGACCCTTTCTTACTCTTCAGTTACTTAGAAGGAAAATGTCTATATAATATAATAGTACATATGTCTATATAATATAATAGTATTTGCAGCCTCCTACACTAAAAACTTATTTTTCATTTCTACATCTAACTGGATGTCACTGGATTTTTTCATTTTCATGTTTTTGCTGCACTTTTTGCTGGATCATTACGCAGTTACTACAGGACATTAAAACTGTATCCAGACACCAGCTGAACCTTGATATTAGAAAAATAGCTTGCAACAGCTTTGTGAGGGAGAAGTTACTGACTTAAAAATGTAGCTAAGTGTCTCTCAGATATCTCGTTATTTAAATTATGCAACTTGTTGACTGAGACACCTGATACAAAGAGCTTTGTTGCACAGTTTTAATAGTTGTTATTAGAACAGTTTAGTAAGATTTGATTAAAAACTGAACAAGTATATTGCTGGAAATCTTGCTATTTTCTTTAAGTTGGTTACTGAGTTAATACTTTTTAATGCAGTCATGGTCACAGTAGAGACAGAGATTAATAATAACATTGTTTTGGACCATCAATTTAATTTAACACAAAATCAAATAAAACAGTGACACAGGAAACACATTGCTTTATGTTGACCAACACTGGCATGTTGAAAGTGGGCCAGCGTAATCAAAATGTTTGGGCCCACGTGTTCTAGCAGCATCAGAAACTTGCTCTAATAGGTGAAAGATGTGTCATTCTCTTCTGTTAAATTGTTGACCAAGAGGGATTGTGCAGAACAAATGCTGAGTAGACCTGGTGAAATACAAAGATTGGATTGGTTTTCATCAAGCCCATCGCTCTTCCTCATATCTCATTGATTTTCAGGGTAGGATATGAATTGCTGTTTTTTTTTGTTGTTGTTGTTTGTTTTTAAAGACATTCTCCAATTCTATTTGGAAACAATGGCACAGAATTAACAAAGTCTAAAGGAACATAGGATTACAAAACAAATATGTAGGAACCCAACTCCACCCAAAACCATTTCAACATGGACAGGATGACCTGACCTAGATGACATATACAGGAAGTGAAAGAGTTGCAATTTACTTTTAGGGCATTCAGAAAACTTCCTTTTTCTTTCAACTGCAACCTTTGATTTATGTAGTTGTACTAGAAGAGGAAGGCTTGGTTCAATCTTGAAGCCTTCTGAATTTTCTGGGCCAGCTGGAAGGTCAGGGAAGAAGTTACGAGAGTCAAAGACTTGAAGTGTTTTATCTCTTTGCTGGGAAGTTTCCAGAGAAGAAAAGCATTTTTTCTTACAAGATCCTTTTGCTCTATGGGCTGCCGTTTCCTTCAGGAAATATCCAGCTATTATGTTGTGGGGTCCTCCATGTGAATATCTGCCTGGCCGTGGTCCTTTCCACGGGTTGCAGGGGAATCTCTGCTCAGGTGCCTGGAGCACCTCCTGCCCTCTTCTCTGAGTTTGATGATTGTAGGGTTGTTTCTGGCACTTTTTTTCCTTGCTACTCATTTCCATGCAGCATTTACCCTTTCTTAAGTATGTTTCCCCAGAGACAGCACCAGCGTGGCTGCCAGCCCCAGCAGTGCCCTGAGGTGGGGCCATTGGAGCCAGCTGGAACCAGCCCTGTCCAGCACGGGATGGCCCTGGCCTCTTGTCACAGATGCTCCCACAGTTTGTCACCCCACCTCATTGCCTGCACCCAATACAAACATTTTGGGAAATTGCTTAGGATTCATGTTTCGGTTCTGATAAAAACACATTTTTAGTTGTGCCAACATACAGAAGTGTTCCTGAATCTTGGAGAATAAACCAAGGCACTGCTGCCTTTTTATTCTTTTAAGCATACTGACAGTGCATCAGGTGTATAAAGTTTTCCCCTGCCATTTTGGGAACTCTGGGGAACTGATTTTGTAATCTAAAAACAAAATTGCACTGGGCAGGTTACCTGAAGAAGCATGTCCCCCGATAGGCCCTCTGTGCTCAAAGCAACGTAGGAAGCAGGGGCATGATGAGATGGGCTGTGCAACATCTTCCTTTCACACGTGTACATTGGGGCACTTCAGAAACAGGCGTTTGGGGAAGTGCATTGATACACACTTGAATTCATTCTGAAACCAAAAAACAGGTGGGTGGTTTGGGCTTTTTTTTTTTGTTGCTTATATGTTGAGCAAGTAGTTAAGAGGTTGAAGTATTTCACTGCAGCTCACATGGAAAGATGTTTGAAAGGGTCAAATACGACAATGGTTATTCATGTTCAGCTTGCTTTTCAGAGCTCCACTTTTTTGCAGCATGCGGGAGCATGGCAGAGCAGCATGGGATATTGCTTGGTAATCTGAAAGAATGAACATGGAAAACCATTTATGTTCAACCTACATGTGTTTATTTTCAGTAGACTACAGTACTTCTTTCTTATTTTTCTCTTTTATTCTCTTTCCCTCTCCTTATATCTGTAATTGTGCTGATATATATTTTTGAGATGTTTTTCCACTCTTTCTTTACTTCATGTTCTGGTTTTGTTGTGGCTTCTTCCATCTTTTTTTCATCTTCTTGACCACCTTGTGTTGCCATCTCTTTTTATACATTCATTTGCATGTCCGTCTTCCTTTCTGTTTTATTTTCCCTCCTCCCAACCTTCTTCCTTTTCACAGCATTGGAACACGGGAGGTAGTCACCCAGAAGAACTTGAGTGGCTTGGTGCCCATCCGAGATTTCAGACTAGATCCCAGCCTCCTCTACTCTATTCCTTTACTAGCTCTCAGCCCCAATTTACTGATTGTGTGGCTGTTCCTGAGCATAGCGTACCTGGTGGCCAGATTACGTTGCAAGTGAAGATAAGGTTAAAATAAAAACAAAAGCAAAACAAAACAAATATCGCTTGAATGTGTATTGCCACTTGGTACCTGCTGGACAAAGGAATGTGTCATAGCATTGTCTGCCAAGAATTATTATTATGCCTTACAATTTTACGTTTCTATTGTACTAAACTGTAAATATACATCAAATTATTTTATCAAAAAGAATTGTATTGAAACTTTAAATTATTGTTCTGCTTTCAGTGCTTGTAACATAGTCTGACATTTGGCCTGTTACCTCGTTACCTTAGCCGGCCTGGAGATCTCTTACCAAATAGAGTTTTGTGTTATTTGTTTCATGTATTCCAGAGAAAGGAACTCTGAAAAATATTTGTATCTTTTGTATATCAAAGGTGTATGCTAATCTTGCCTTTCATTTTTACGAGGTATGAAGAGAAAAATAAAAATATGGGTGGGGTTTATAAGAAATTATAAGAAATTTATTTAAAGAAATAAACAAATTTCTACCTTCATTTCAAAGCATAAGAGCCAAATTACATTATGATTATACAGTTTGTAGAAGCATAGTCTTGTTCCTTTCTCATGGTTAAGTATGTGCCAGTAGACTAGTGTACCCACTCAAAATGCAACCTGCGGTGCGCTGCATGCAGAATTATTTCATTATATTTGTAGATCTGCGTTTTGTAATGTATTAAAGACGTAATGACTTGTGGGTAGGGAGAGTATGTAATCGGCAGAGCCTGCTAATGATCCATTATCAGTTTCAGGTGCTTTGTTGTATAACTCACTCTGGAACAGGGTCATTGTCATCCTACTGAAGTTAGTCTTCAGTATTTCAGGCAAGAAAATGAAGCTATTAATTAGCTCCTTCATTTAGGTTTGTTCTAGTCTTTCCATTGTGCTTTGTGTTAATGACACTAGGCTAAATATTATTGTTATTTTCACTGTTAAGCGTTGGACAGCTTTAATAAATGATGATGTTGGTAGGCGGTGACTGAGAGATAAATGAATTATGGTAAGTTAACGTTTATGTAAGTGGTGATACTAAAGAAACTTACCTAGTTTAGTCGTGCAGAACGATGGTAGAAGAAATTTGATCACCATTTATATCTAACACCAACCTGGCAAATGCCTGTTCAAATTGAAGGGTTTTGTTGATGTAGTGCTCTGGAAGAGCTTGTCAGTAGCAATAGTTCATCAAAAACCTAACCTCATTTAACATAGTTTGCTAATTTCATAAAGGGATTTACTTTGCTTGGTGCCTGAGATGACAGAAAATTGGGCTTGATGACTTGAGAAGAACTCTTGTAGTACTGTGATTTCTGATTTCTACTATTACTGACTCGCTCAGAAAACATAGATAGCTGCAGCTTGTATTATTAATTCTAATTGATTTTGAAAGCTCCTGAAAGAGGCAAGCTTAAAAAAAGAGAGAAAAAATAAGACAAAATCAAATGCTGAATTTGGTAAATATTCTGACTAAGTAAAGTACGTATTTATATTTGTGTCTTCATGAAATAAGGCTGTACAGTACACTATCTCCTGGTATTTTTCTCACTATTCTTCAAATGCTGTTTTTAAAATAGGGAAAAAAAAAAAAAAAAAAAAAAAAAAAAGGTATATATACACACACACACACTATTTATTTTTAATTTTAATGAACTTAGGCAAAGCCTTACTGCTGATGAGATTTAAAATCATAATATGATGGTAATGGTCATGTCCGCATCCTGTGCTGCTACCCAGTACCGCCGCATCTCTGTACAAATCATTTCTTCTTTCTGATGAAGACTGGCTCATTTGCTGTGTTTACCAAAATCTATTTTTCACACAGTGAAGGAATGTCAGGTTGCACTGTAGCCTTGTTATAGCAATGCATTGAATGTCCTGGGTTCAGTCTAACAAGATGTGAAAGTAACTTTAGCAGGAGCATCTCCACTGAACTCCCTGGAACAAGCAGTGTTTTAAATAAAGTATGAAGTGACTTTGCTTGTGACTGTTGATAGGCCAGATGAGGACCACCCCAAAATGAATTTAGAAAGAAATCCTTGACCTTTTGAAAACAATGCGTTGGGAAGGGGGTTCCTAAACTTCAGTAGGGGCAAGTTTTGTTTTTCTTTTAGCTCGGTTTGTGCTTTCACTCAGGGTTTCAGATTTAAAACACTGCAGTGCATGCTGCCCACGTGCCTCTGGCAGAACCGTGGCACATGAAATGGTGTGTGAAACACGTCTTTGTCACTGAACGTGGTCAATAACCAGACTCAGTGAAATGGGTAATGAACAGGACGATCCAACTCCGACTGAAGATGCTCAGTCAGCATCCTGTTACGTTTTATTTAAGCTTGATGGTTTCATTACTACACCGAAACATATTTTCTGCCGATGCTTGATCAATCTATTTGTCTGCAGCAGTTGAGGAGGGTGTCTGTAAAACACAAAACAATGTCATAAAAAGTGTCATAATGTACGGTCCATTCTATAAAAGGCTGTCACAGAATACACTGTAGAGACACATTTCAGACATAAAATGTTTATTGGAATGAAAAGTTATGACGCCAGTACTTTATGAAGCTAGGTGGCACATATGTAACAGAGCTACAGTCGGTTTAATTAACCAAAATTGGGCGAACAACGAGATCAGGAAGAGCAGAGAGCTTTCACCCTGACCCAGGATCCAAACCCTCCTTTTAAAAGAGATTGCGGCCATTTACCTGATACCTGCTGCAGCCACCTCCAAGACAGGAGTAACAGGACATTTCCACCATAAGATTGTGTACTGTACACTTGGCCATGAACCTTTACTATTAAATGGTTGTTTAGGTTCCAGTTCTCTATCAGGGAGACGTTCTCATGCAAGCCTAATTTGATTTATAATTTATATTTAAAACAGTGCTTCCTCTTTGTATGTCTGTTTTGGATATAAGCAAAGGAACTTTGATGTCGATTTACAGTTGTAAAGAAGCCTTATAACTGGAGTAGTCTTTTTTATCATAGCACAGGACCTCTTTGTAATATGGGGCAGTTGCACCAAAGTGTTGGGTAGAAGTTAAGCTCTATGTTCTGCACAGCTTTGTTTCGTTGGGGCGAGGACTGCCAATGCAGCCAATCTTTTTTGCACCCTCACAAAGTTGCTATTTCATGGTTAAGATTTTTATTTTTGTTTTAAGTATGTTGGTTTTCAAGTCAATTTATGCATGCAGAGCTAACTGGAAAGCCATTATTTTTGTATCAGCTCTAATCTTTAAGTAAGTTCTGATAATACTGACACGCAGGGAACCACAGAATGACTTTAAAGCTCCTTTGGAGAGATCAGCAATTTTTCCTTTTCAGCTTAATGTACTAATAAATTAGCAGAACTGCTTTTAAGCAATCTTTTGGGATCCCTTGTGCAATGAAGCGGCATGTGAACTCCACAACAGTGTACCTGGAAATACATGAAACCTCCGTAAAAGAACTTTTTCAGTAGATGCACTGCTGCTTGTTAGAAATGCAAAACTAGCAACCAGACATAGCATGTGTCCATTCTGTGTGCTTCTTACTAGCATTGTATGATGAGCCATCATTTTTAATATTTGCAGTGGCAAATTAATTAAACGCTCATTAAATATAACCAACTTTTTTTTTTTTTAATGCTATAAAATAACCAGTTCATTTCATCTTAGTTTAAGTCTTTCTTTTTTTTTCCTTTTTACTGCTGTCATTTTTTTGTGCTTGTTTTTTTTCCCCAGCGAGGGTTGTCGGCGAGAAAATACAATGAAGAATGTTGGATGTCGCAAGTATGCGTTTAATTCCCTGCAACTGAAGGCTTTCCCAAAGTATTACAGGCCTCCAGAAGGAACTTATGGAAAAGTTGAAACATAAGCATACCATGTCCTTTAATTGCTGTTCCATTAAAACGTGTGGATACACTCTAGATTAACACCTGATTTTGTCATCCAGAAGAGATAAATAACCTTTTTGTACGTTCCACTAGGTTATACAGAGCATGTTACTTACCGAATCGGAACCTATAGTAACAGTTATTCTGACACCTTAGCTTGAGAATAGTGTGACGACTGTGCCCATTTAAATAGCCTCCAGTGTATGTCAGACGAACAGATCTTGTACTACTCAATAATTACCTGTATGCAAAGCGCTAGGTACCTCCTGGATGGGCAAGGACTCTGTGAATGGCATTTAGGCAGCTGTTTCACACAACATCTTTTTATACTGAGTTGACTTGAGATTGAGCTTTTCATAAACTTTTTAAAACAGAGTAAAACTCAAAAGTTGTAAATAAAAAGGGATCGGACCCTAGGCAGTCTAATAACTGTAGAATGCATCGTTACAATCAAGAAACAGGCGTTTAACTTTTAAAAATAATCAGCACAATAAAAGCCAGGAGAAGAAATCGTTTCACTGTATATAGGATACCATCTTGATAAATGACAATAATAATACATAAAAGGCATATGAGGTCTAGTTTCTAGTTCTGTCCAAATAAAGGCAAATTCCTGTCATTTTCAGCACAAAAGGACTTGAGCAAACATCTGAACCGGTTTTAAAAAGTGTTTTTTCAAAAACATCATGATGCTTAACCATTGATGCCAGCAGCAGTTCCCCCAGCCCTTCCCAACTATAACATGTTGAGTATGTCTCATGGTACTGTAAATTAATTAACATTTTTTTATCCATGGCTTTTTATAATCACTTCTGGATTGTAAGCATTAGTATGTCAGGGGGGTACATTTTTTTTGATTGATTTTTTTTAATCATCAGTTCAAAAATGCTCAAAGTGCCCAGCACATCCCCGTTACTCCACGACAAAAATCTGTTTCTGGTATTTTAGGATTGTAAAAAATAGCTTTGTTCAGAATCATGTGTGGGCAGCATGACTATTTTCAGAACATTTCTGAAGAAGATAGCGATGTCCCATTTTGATAGAAAGTAAGTCATGTGCTAGTGCTCGAGAACCTCGCCTGTGTTCGAGCCTAAGACTAAGGTGATCAGTTTGATAGCATTTGATAAAAAATGTTCAAGAGATCTCCTTGGAAATCACGTCCCAAAGAATGCCTTTGAAAATGAGATACCTTCTTAAAAAGCAGCTGCTAAATGTTAGTTCCAAATTTTTGACAGGATTAGATCATTCCTAGCTAGCTTCATCCAGCCCACTGTGCCCTCCCCCCCTTGGTTTCTAGAACAGAAAGATCTGGTCGTTTGCTCTTGTGAGAGTAGCAACAGCCAGGTAAGTATATGGCTGGCTTCTTTCTCCCTCGCACTGATGTTTGTCTGTGCTGTCACTGCTCTATCAGTCATGTCCATTCTGCTCCCATACAGGTTTGGGGGTTTTAAGTCTAGCAGTTTTTGCATTTTGCTTCCTGCAGTTCAACACTGAGCAGCATGTCACAACGCCAGTTAAGAGAGTTCTGCTGAACTAGGTTGTTACCATTTCTTCAGTCTTTCTAGGAGAACAAAACAAAAAGTTACGTACAAATTCAATGCACTTGTAGAACCTGTCCTGAACAAATCACCTGTAGAAGAACAGTTCCTTGGAAACATTATGAACCTGTTCTCCAATTAATAAAAGTGTTGCTTTTTGTTTGTTTTTGCAAATATGTAAACAAATATACAGTGGAAAAACTTTTCAGTGGGATTTCTTTAAACGTTATTCCATTAGTTCTGCTCAACCTTCAGTCCCTGGCCCGTTATTAAATGCTACATTTATTTTTGTATAAACTATACTCTTTGTATCCCTTAGTTTTGATGAGTTGATGATTTTATTTTGTATATTTCAAACATAGTTAATATTTTCAGTCCTATATTGTTACACTAAAAACCTTCCAATGTTCAGCTTCAGAAGAAGATACCAAGAGGTCTGTTGTAACAATTAGCAGAGCCACTCTCTTAGATTGTGGCCAACAATCATTAGATCTGCTCTAGAGCTTAGTGGGCCTTTATTTATTTTGTATACCAGTGTAATCAGACAAAGTTCCCGAATTTTCTATATGCATGGTTTTCGCTCACCTTTTTCAAGTGGTGGCATACCAGTCTCAAGTATTGCATTATTTTGTTTAAAATACTCTGAGTTTAGTACGCTTACATGTAAAACATCATCGTCCGTTTTATATATACAGCGGTGTCAGTACATGCACGTCAACGGCTTGTTTTAAAGGGCATAACAAACAGTAAGATCCTGAGCAGTTCATCGAAAGAGAAAAACTGTGAAACTTGAAATCCACATAGGAGACTTCACAGGGGTGAAGTAAGCTTTTCTGTTGCACAGGAGAGGCAAATTTAAGGATTACTGTAAAATGAAGTTCTGTCTAATGTTCTTTTTTGCGTAATTTTTTTAAATTATAAAACATACAAAGGTAAAAAAAAAAGTTGCCAAGTATGTTCTGTGTATGTTCTGTGAAAGTACCTACAGCACAGTTGCCTTTTGTTTCATTTATACATGTAAAATTATTGTATAATACAACACTGTTTTGTCCCAACACAATTGTATTTGCCAAGCTTTGTGCATTGAAATATTTTTATTTATTTGTTTTTGGGCAGTATTAATATATCATAAACATATGGCTACTGTTTTATATATTCTAGTTCATCCAATCCATGTATGCTGTAAATGTGCTAGTCTTTAGGATGAAATCCAATAAAGAACTGACAAGAATAACAGATGGTGGCTTACTTTTTACTGCTTTGGGGGTAAATTAATCAATGCTTTCACGTTGCTTGGCTTGACATAGTTTATCTGTCAGAGAATATATGAAGTTGTGTGTGGAGATATTTTTACACGGATGTGCAAGTTGGGAACTCCTCAGCCCTGCCGCTATCAATTTTCTACAGCGAACTCAGGCACCGGTTTGTCCCATGTGCTGTACAGTCTGCAGCAGCAGTTAAAGAAGTGGTAAGAGATCTGGGGAGTCTGAGCTCGTTTCTTCTCTGTTAATCTTCTGTAACACCTTCCTGAGCTTTGTTCTCCATTTTGCACTCTTTCTTTCAGTACCAATTCCTCCTCTCTTCTTCAGTCAATGCATCCCTACAGCAGCTTTGGTAGCTATGCTGCTTTTCAGAAGGGATGGGTTGTCATTGTTGATCCTCATTTTGATATGAGATTAAATAAATTTAATGTGAGAATGTGACAATCATCCAAAGCATTCAGATTTCTATAAAATACAAAGAATAGAACATAAAAATCGAATTCTTATGTCACTGAATGTTTGAGAATAACAAATATAATTTTATTTGTGTGAGAGAAGACTGAAAGCCAGAGATGGGAAATGACTTCTATGAATTAGTTTTTCTAGTTACACAAAGAACAGTAACACGAAACAAACAAACAAACAAAACTGATTTCATTAAAAACGCAGAAAGAGAAGAAGATTCTTGACAGGTGAGATTTCCTAAACGGCGTATACGAAATGCATCTACATATGTGTGTGGGTATATATACATACATTAGTATTTTGTGACTTTTTAACTGATGTCTAAAAAAGTATCCACCAATGTTCATTTTAATTTAAAATAATCGAAATCCTACGAAAATAACGTTTTGGCTGTTGATGCGTACTCATAGCAATGACAAGCACTGGGATTTGTGGGTCTGCAGAACAGAGCCGGTTCCCACGTTGCCACGAGTTTCGTTAAGCGATGCTTTTAACTTGGGGGTATTGATTAGTGCTCGGCTCACCAGAGCTGCCCGGGGTACCTGCAGTGACTCGGTGTAAGCACAATGTAACTGCTGTGTTCACAGAGTGAGACCCTCAGGTGCTGCTTAGCATAAAATGCAGGGTAACCCCTAAGAATAAGAGTTAGCACTGAGTTCTCTTCTTTGGGAAAAAGACACCTTTAATACTTGCACTGCCCTCTTTTTACAGCTGCGTGCAGTACACAAATCAAGCTCAGCCAGCCACCAGACCGCATGTTTTGCACAAATACAATTCACTGCCAAGTAGTTGCTCCACAGAAGATTCAGGTGCTAAGGGTTTTAAATCATGTTCAATAACAACAGGAATGCAATGCTTAAAGATTTGACTTTCAGTCAAATTTTTAATGCCCTACAGCTGACGTACCAAGCACGTACCTCTCTCCTGACATAAAAAAATGTTGCCGTGTAGCTCTTGCCATGAGGTGTTTAAAAGATGGCCGGAAGTTTAACATCTCTAAAAGGCAACCTGAGCTGTTAGAGAAATGGTTTGTCACTGGTCTGAAGCTGATGTACATCTCCACAAAGATTATGCCTTTCCAAACTCAAAACAACGAGGAATCCAGGCAGTCTGTGTAGCTACGGCTATGTGAGGGGCAAGGGCATGTCCAGAGATTATCACCACTGTAATGAGGAGCTGCTGAGAGCAGCACCGACCACTCTCCAGTCGCTACATCCAAGTCCCTGACACAACTTTTGCTGTGCTACAGACTTCAAGCAAGACTTGAAGCTCTGGTTCAGCCTTCCACGTAAGGATTCATAGGGGTTTGTTTAAAGCTGCTTTCCTAGTGGATGTGTGACACAGGAATTTCAGGTGATGAAGGGAAAGCTTAGCCCAACAGCAACCTCTTTTCCTCAGATTATTTTAAATACCGGGTATGCTTTCCCCTCCCAAAGCACTTGGTGTAGTGGTGCTTGAGGGTGACATGGGGAACTGTGCCCTGCTTTACTCAGGAGTGTCCAGCAGAGCTGGTGGCACGAAAGTAAAGTTTATAAGCACTTGGTATCTGTGCCAGGCTTCCCATTTTACACTGTAAGGAATGCACTGCGCATCCCCTGGAGTAATTTATTGTGAAGTTTTGGTGCTTGCAGTCAAAATATTTGAGATAATGTGTTTATTACTTCCGTGTCGCATTTAGTACTAACCCCAAATCAGCATGCTTTCCCCCCGTTCCTGAGGGAGCAAGGTGGAGGAGCCCCCTGATGTCTCCAGCAGCACTAACAACGGCAGCCCAGACTAAACTGCTTGGTCTGGAGTCAGTCGCTGCCCGTCAGGCTCCTGGAGTATTTAATTATTCATAAAGTTGAAAAGTTCAAAAGAGAGAGATGGAGAAGACCCGTCCTACAGAGGCTAATGGTAAAGGAATTATCCGGGACATTAACAGTGATCTGGGGTGGGAAGGCATTTTTTTGCTCAGCTCTGTCATCAGGGATACCACGAATCTCTTTTGCTGAACCTGCAAAAAGGTTCCTGGCAAAAACCTTTGCTGGAAGGAGTGAAATAATTTCCATTTGTTTGGGGGGAGGGGGGGGAAGGGGAGAAGAAGGGGCAACGTTTCAGAAAGTTCTCAATCTATTTGAATTAAAATTTTAATGATGATCAATATGGAACTGGGGCATAAAGCAGTTGCTTATCCACATGGCCTCCAGATCAGCCCTGGTTCTGGCGACTATGATGTACACATAATTGCATCAGTCTGCTACTTCACACAAATCCATAAAGCTTCTTCAACATGCACACCCATGCTTCAATAAAACCTTATTGCTGCCTAGGACTCGGGTGAGTTGTGCTTACTTACCAGTATGATGCAGAGATAAGCTGCTCAACTCTCAGGCTTTAAATCGAGTCAGGATGGGTGAGGTTTATCAATTTATTGATGACGTAATTAACCATCAATCAGTGAATATGTTCAGAATCAGTGTGAGCAGTACAGAAGATAAACGACAATCTCAGACACTTACAAAATCTTCCTGGACACCTAAAAAATGTCTAAGTACCCTTCTGTAACTAGTTATAAACATTTCACAGCTTTGCATGTGTGACTCCTTTACAGCCACGCAGGTTACACGTGTGCACCCCAGTCCCCCACGTGGTGGGTGCCCCCTTCTTTGCCGACTCCTCCAGGCAAGGAGGCTGCAGCCCCATGTCATAGAATCACAGAAAGGTTTGGGTTGAGAGGGACCTTAAAGCCCACCCAGTTCCAACCCCCTGCCATGGGCAGGGACACCTCCCACCAGCCCAGGTTGCCCAAAGCCCCATCCAGCCTGGCCTTGAACACCTCCAGGGATGGGGCATCCACAGCTTCTCTGGGCAGCCTGTGCCAGTGCCTCACCACCCTCTGAGTGAAGAATTTCTTCTGAATATCTAATCTAAACCTACCCTCGTCTAGTTTAAAGCCATTACCCCTTGTCCTGTCATTATCTGACTGAATATCTGACACATTTTCCCCCATGTCAGGCTCACATGACTCAACTCGGTGTTGGTACCTCTGCATTTCAGAAAGCTTAAGATGTTCTGCAAAGCATAAGGAAGTGAAAACTATCTAATGTTACAAAGGGGAAGATGAAGACTCATTGAAGGACAGAAGATTTATTTGGCCTGCCCTCACATC
>CM021765.1:141425763-141529878 GCA_011076525.1 Nettapus auritus
TATTGTTTTTGAATTTATGCATATCCAAATTTTGTTTGGTTCCCTAATGTCAGCTGACTCAGAATGTGAAATTCACATTCACATTTTTTTTCTCTTGTGCACCTCTCCCTTTCCCCCAGCTGTCATCAGAAGACCGCATTAAAAGCACCAGAAGTTTTTGCAAGTGCATTGGTTGTCATCCAGCGCGGCCTTTTCCAGTAAGGCTGCGAAGTGCTGCCATGTAATGCTGTGGAAACTCGGTGGGGATTTCACCAAGTGGAGAGATGGGCGAGGGACTTCTCGTCTCACCGGGCGGCATTGTCACTGTTCCCGCTTCCACGGGGGATTCCCAGCAGTGACCGTCTTCCTGGAGCAGAGGCCACCTAGATTAAGTACCTATTTCCCACTACCAGGGTCTGAATGAAGGGAAAATGCCTCTTGTTTGTAATTTCATGGCACGGCCATTCCCCAGGACACAGAGCCCTGCTGGGGCCTGGTTGCTGCAGGAGCGCCCACACCCGCGGAGCTGCCATGCATGTTCTGGGTGCTGCAGAGGGGCCTGCACAGCTCCAGGGCTGCTTAATTAAATGGGCAGTTTAATTAATCATCAGTAAGTTTAGGCAGCCAGCTAGAGTCGAGACTTATCAACCTAAATTAAGAACCCCTAAAATGTCTGTAGTTTGTCACACTATTTTGAGGCCTAGTGTCTCTGACAGCAGCTTCTAATTTCTAATCATGAAAAGACTGAGCAAACATAGCAAGAGATTTCCAGGTGTGTTTATACAATCCTTTTGTGTCTTAGATTTTAGGAAAGTTCTACCTTCTTCTTCAGGCATTCATTTATTCCTCTTGGGGCTCTCATCATCTGAGCCTCAGAGGAGAAGGCTTGTGGGGTTTATGCAGTTCATGCATGGAGTACTGGAATTAACCTATAATGAGTTTGTTCTTGTGGTGGAGGTAGTTAAGTAGAAAGTAGATGTCTTGTAATCCAGAATTTTAGGTGATTTTATTTGCATTTTACTGATTCTGATCCTGTCTACTGCCAGATTATGGATCTAGATAGACATTAATCTGATTATTATTCCTGCTTTGGTATTGTAAAGCAACGGTGGGAGTTATTTAAAGAACACAGGGCTCTTGAATAGTGGCACTAAAAGTGCAGGAAGGAAACCTTGAACTCCTGGCAGCTTCACAAGACTGATTGAAGAGAAGCCAGCTGCTCTTCTGGTCCCACCACGTACTCTGTAGGACCAAAAAAAGATCTGGTGACAGCCCAAAGCCTGTGCTCATGGTGGTTGAGCAGCACCGTATGAGGGCATGTGGGGCTGGTTCAGAGCCGTATAGCTCTGTAACACCTGAGGGCCAGAAAAAAAGGGCAGAAGCTTTGAAGGTGCTTAAACTGAGGGTATTTATTATTATTATTATTATTATTTGCTTATGTTTGCTCTTTTCTTTAGTCAATATTTACTCCATCGGAAATCTTGATATGAAGGTGAGCTGTTGTGAGCTGTGTTCTGCACGGGGCTCTTTGGATCTCAGTAAGGTATGACAGCAAGCAGCATAACAAACTTCACTATTTTTGCTAAAACAGAATAAAAAAAGGAATGTAGCTAGGCAGTAAATCTTACATCCCATCAGGTGCTGGAAACCCTGCTTTGGGGCAGCATCAGGCAAGGCTGGATGAACCCCCAGGGCTCACCAAAGGCCTCCTAGAAGCGGGCTGAGTGGGGGCATGCCAGAAACTACTTCCTTGGGAACTTGAGCAAGAATACCAAATAACAGCATAAAATACCTTGGGCAGGGATGTAGAAAGGATTCATCTGGGGTAAATTGGAGGAGCTGAGTGTCTTGAACATCAGGGAAATAAACACAGAAAGAATTCTACTATGTGAGCAGATGTAGAAGATAAAAAAGCATGGAAAATGGGGGAGAAAGAAAAAAGTGCTTAATTTGTTGAGAGTTTGATTAAATACGAAAATAAAGATAGAAGATAAATTGCTCTTGCCTAGCATGTTGGGATGTTATGCTTAAAGAGAAGTAAAAGCCTAGAAAACTAACCAGATGCCTTAATGTGTGGACATCCACACTTTCACCACTGACCAGTAAGAGCTGTATATTGCCCCATGTAAAACTTGTCAACCCAAAATGCTGCTGCTAGAGCTGAGGCTTTTTTTAGTTTTTAAGGTGTCAGGAAAAATCACATCACAGAGGAAATTTTTAAGGCCAGCTGGAACTGCTGTGATCTCCTGAGTGCCATTTGTAGCCACACAGGGGTGCTGTTTGTCTAAATATTAGGACCGTAATTCACTGGGTAGAGAGAAGGAAGTGCATTATTAACATTTATTGAATTTTAAAAAATGTTTTCCACTTTGCTGATTTAATCAGAATTCCCAAAATCCTACAGGATATATATACATATATATATATGTGTGTGTATATATATCCCTTGGGGGTTAACATTGCTGTATTGACCAAATCTGTGATTTTTTTTCACAAGGACACTCCATTTTAATCAACAAACAAAAACAAAAACACAACAACAAAACAGCAAAACAAGCACAGTAAAGTACTGTCCATTTTCTAAAACTGTCTCGCACCAAACTTGCTGACTCCAGCAATATTCAGGCTAACTGCTGTAATAACTTCATTATATGGCTTTTTGCTTGCAGGAGGTCAGTCTAAGGCAGCATGCCCTGGGCTACACCCTCATTCCCGGTACCTGGCACCACAGGTTAACGCTCCGTGCCAGTGCCCAGGTCCCACATCTGCACATCTGAAGCACCAGTGAGGCTGTCCTGTGCACCACTTGTAGTAGTTGCCGAGGTTTGGGTTGTGTTACAGCTGAGACAAGCTACCCTTTTGAAGTACAGCTCCAGACCATTGGGTTTGGCTGCTTCAAAGAAAGGAACTCTCTTTCAGTCCTCTTGACCTCCCTCCCATCCTCATATGTGCATAAATCTGGATTTATTACTAACTTTCCAAATTAAATACAGCTGAACTCTTTTCTTACTTCCTTTTATTTATTTATATATTTATTTATTTCCCACTCAGGTTATTGCAAAGCGTGAAGCTATTCCGTTCTGCCATGACCTTTGCTTGCTTAACTGAGGCACTCAGGCTGTATCCTGCTGTCGTATGCTGAAGCTCCATTAACTTCCAGCCACCCCCAAAACCTGGAGGCTGGGCCGTCAGCCCCAGCAGGGCTCTGACAGGCAGACAGACCTGAGTCAGAGCTGGCAGCCAGCCCCGCATCAGACGCTTGCAGGAAGAAACCTCTGTGTTGCTGCTTTGTTATGGGATGCGAGTGAGCAGTCCTTGGGGTTGGCATGGTCCTGTTAGATCCCTGGTCTGTACAGCACAACAGGAATTTCCCCATGAGTCGTAAACTGAGTCATGCCCACTTCATGTAGAAATGGGTAATTGCGTAGTTTTTAGGGACTTTCTTCATTGCCACACTCTAATCTCAGCAGAATTTTATTGGTAGCTTGACTGCTGAAGGAGGGGATATGCCGTGTGGACTGGTGACTGAAGGGGCTAAAAGTTCTTTCCCTTCCCCCAGAGCCAACAGCAGCCAGTGAAGGTGCTTCCCAAGGAGCATTTTAGTCTCCCATCCAGTTCCAGTATTCCCCTGCTGAGTGACAGTGAGCCAGCTCCCCGAGTTTCTGCCATTTTCCTGCGTTGCCATAAAACTGGTTAGTGTCTTTTGCCTGGTGAATATCGTCTTCCCTGAAAATAACTCCAGAAGGGGGCAGTGAATGACCTTGGGTGAAGCAGAAACTGCTCCAGGTATTTGTCCTCTGGTAGATGTACTGCCCAGCAATTTTCTTGTAACTAACCCAAAACGGTCTCAAGCCGCTTCATCTTCTTGTAGCCCCATATCACTTTTATTTTTTTTCCCCCTCCCTGGGAATATTGCCTTAGCCCCCAGGTTAGAACCAGACAGCCCGTACCTCTTGCCTAGAGGCAGCTTCCCCCACCCCCAGCCAACGTCCTTGGTCTCTTGACGGATGGCAGACTTCAGATCCGTTTGGTTTAGGGCAAGTAATTCAGCTGTGATTTCTCACAGCTTGCAAGGGAGTCCGGCTCAGGCTCCAGGACAATCTGCCTGCTTCACCTCTACAAATGCTCCCTGGTACGTAACCCCTGTAGGCTCCTTCTGTCACAGCACTAGGAAGCCCCACTCTTCCTGCTGCCACTCGAGAGGGCCACTTGAGTGTTGTAAAACTTCAGGAGGGACTGGGAGTACCTGCTGAAGATACCACTTTGTCCAGTGTTACCACTAGGTGTTCCCAGGTGTGAAAAAAGCCCCCAGAGGCATTTCCTTAGGAAGTGTCCATAAAATCTTTCTTGACACTTCCACTTTGTGCATTGCTCTTAGTGCAGTGCGATTTGCTGCCTCCTTCCAACTGATCCAACCGATGCTTTTGGACCTGAGCAGATACTTTTATGCAGTTCTGCTCAAAAAAGGTTTTTCTTTAATAGGTATGATAATATGTAAATTAATAAGTAAATATGATAATATGCTTTCTGCTCCTTAAGACTCTGGATTTTTATTAGCCCCCCAGAGTTTAGGCTAGCATTTTATTGTATTTTCTATGGCTCTTTCAGATTCTTGTGGTTTTATCTTCTGGATGCTTGATTTCTCTACTACACAGGGGAAAAAATTAGAAAGAAAAAACCACGCTCCACTCACTGTTGGATCACAGAGCAGCGGCTGGACAAAATACTAGTGGTAAGTACGGTTAGCACTTGCATTTGGTGTGCCAGTCCGGTCATCCTGAATACTGCTTCAGTACTGATGGAAGTAAAGCAGGGGTTGGATGTGACGCCCACCCTTGACTGGTGATAGATGAAACCAGGCACTGGGCAAAAGGCAGTTTTGAAGCAGAACCTGGTTGAAATGAGGTGACCGAACCCCAGCTCTTCCAGTAGCTACAGGCACACAGTGGAAGCTGGGCTGTTTCCCATCTCAGCACGTCTTTGTTCGTGCTGTGACTCACCGTGAGCTGAAGCCGTCATCCCTTCATAAGCCCGAAACACCAAAGCTCAGAAAACTTGCTCATAATTACAGGCTGGCAAACCAGACAGCGCGAAGTCAGAGCTACGCTTGGCAAAAACATCACTGACTGGAATAGCTTCAGTGAAAGGTGGCTCCTCACCCCGTGAAGGCACCTGTCTACTCCCAATTTCACCTTCTCTTGGGTCAGGCAGATGGCACGTGGCCAGGTGGAGCCCAGTGGAAACCTTCAGGATGAGCTGACTGCCTCGCTCCTGTGTCGAGAGCCTGTGATGTGATCACATTCTGCATCCTGTGCCATCGCAGCACTTGGCACCCTTTGGTACTTCTCTGCCAGGGCAGCAGCCAAGCTGTGGTACTCCGCTGGAAGATCCATCGTCAGGGCAGGGACCAGACCCAAGCTTCCACGGCTATGAAATAAACATGACTGTGCTTTCATTGGAATTACACAGCCTGTTTCAATTTGGTCTTATGCTAAAGCAGGATCTCTAGTGCCTTTCGAGCGCTTTTTGAAACAGAACTAACGCTAACGAAACTGACTGCACGTTAGGGATGCATTTAGCCAGGTCAGGCCTCCAGATTTCAACAGAGCAGGAACTTTACAGGCTTTTAAAATTTATTTGCTAAAATTGGCAGAACAGAAATGCCATTTGGAGCACCATAATAATTAAGAAGAATTAACAGTAATTATTTCCCCTCGTTGCTGGGAACTCTGTACTCCCAGTAGCTTCCAGGTCTGGAAGAGAAGAGCTGACTCACGGTAGCTGATGCTATTTTGGGCCAGAAGAAAAGAATGCTTTGAATTATCAGCAGGGCTGTGAGCTCCAGCCCATCTTCAGAGAACCTTATTATTAATTTTTTTTTTTCCTCTTGTCTTTGTATTTGATATGGAACCTCCCTTGGGGGCTGAGCTCCACACCCCCCTCCCTGCTTCTCCCCAGTCACGAAAGCTTTGGATATTGCTTACTCTTGAATGATTTTACTCATGGCAAAACTAGAAATAATACTTAGGACCTAAAGGTAACCACCTCAGACTCACCATCCAACATTTTCAGTGCCCGTGAGGAGTAACCACACCATAAAACTTGCAAGGAGGGTTTGCTGTTTCCTTCCTGAGCTTTCTATGCTTTACACAAACCATGCACAGAGTTGATTTAGAAATACCTGAGTTTTGTCCAATTTAATTTGACCAAAATTCTGTAAATTAGTTAGGACTTATTTTTTCAAAAGGTAGCTCTTTTGATTACTGTACCTGGACAGAACAGAGTGAAAGCACACTCTAAAACAAACTCTGAATAGAGAAAAGACTCAGAAAGAAGAAGCTTTTGGCCTAGGACTTTTTCCACACAGATCAGTGGAGAATGACCTGAACAACTTGCTGCTGCTTCTCTTGTGAAACTGAAAATCACCTGTCGAAGATCTTGCATTTTGGGTTGTTTCAACACTGAAATTTAATAATATTTAATTGGTGTTTGCAAAGAGGCTCTTCAAAAGCAAGAAATTAAAATATTCTAAAGGCAGCAGAGGTTATTTGCATTAACACAAAGGAACAGCTCACATTTTGGGGGCAAAAGTCTCAATTACATGTGTTGCCTTGTCTTGTTCAAAGGGAAATTTTCAAAGCAGATTTTTTTTTTTCCCTGTCCCCACAACTGCTTACACCACTGGGACTATCATCAGTGTATCTAGAACTCATTTCTGCTTATAGCCTCCATGGAATCAGTTCTAATATAAAGATCTCTAATATAAAGACCTGCCAGGGAAAGGAGGTGGTCCATTATTAAGTTCAGCAGCTTCCTTTACTCTGAGGTTACCGCTCAGTTACCTTCCCAAGCTCCATCTTGCAGAGAAGCAGGCCCCAGCATGCCAGTAGCTGAACTGCTTATTCTTTATTTTGCATGCAGTAAGAGACTTGTTTGCCCAGTTGCTCAAAAGGAAATTACATATAAACCCAAGCTGAACGTTTCATTAGCTTGCATGGCCCTAGAAATACCCAGATTTTAAGAACAAAGGAGTTCCAGCAAGTTTGCATTTGGGAGTGCGCTCTCTGCAGCTTCTGCTGGTGGCAGCAAGACAACAGCAACCTGACATCTGTGGAGATTTTGTTTGCATAATGCTAGCTGGAAAAGTGGTCATTTTAACCCATGTTTTTTTTTTTTTTTTTTGCATACAATATTATTTGTAGCATAAGGTTTTAACTAAAACACTGAGTTCCTATACTTTAAAAAAAAGGATTGATAAATATCTGCTGTAAATGTTGAGCAGTGCCACCGAGCTCTCAGTGATTTTATGATGCTAGTGTCTATTGATGCTTTCTTGTAACAGAAGGTTCCTTTTTTTTTTACCTGGCATTAGCACAGATGAATATATTTAGTCGCTTACATTTGCCTTACAGTTAGTGGAGAGAAAGACACATTAAAGGAGAGAGAAATTGAGTCTACAAATAGTGAAGTTCTTTAGATCTGTCGGAGAAATGTTACAAAGGTATTGGTGCAGCATGAAGAACAGCAGCTGCTCTTATGCCTGATACTCACAAACTTTAATAGTCTCGATGTTTTTTCAGCATTTTGTTATCCAGCAAATCTTCAAGTGGGTGGCATCTCAAAGCACTGCGTAACCCTGAAAACAATTTACAATTCTTATATGCTCTACAAACCCATGCTGCTGAGAAACCAGGTTTCACCTGCAGTGAAGTTTCTGTTAATATAGGCGCTGTGCACAGGAGATTTTGGCCTCAAGGCTACCACCAGCAAGTGGATTCATGCAGGCACACGCTTAGAGAGTAGCTGGAGAACAGAACTACAGTAGACAGATCTTGAAAAAAGCATTATTTATTTTAAAGTACAACCCAAAGCTGTATCCCTAAGAAATGCACAAGGTATCTTGTTTCTTCCACAAGTCTTGGCTGTGTGCATTTCAGTTCAACTTAAAAATGCATTCAGGTTTACAAATGTACAAACAGCACAGAAAGTGTATTACAGTCTTAACAGAATGCTCTTACATTCAGCCATTTTACTCTTAAGGTTTTGTGTTGTTCTTTTTTTTATTATTTTTTATTTTTTTCCTTTTTTTTATTTTATTTTTTTTTACATTCTTAGAACCTGTGTTAACAAAGACTGCCTTATTTAAAAAAATACTCTGCATTTTAGCACAAAGTGCCTTTTTTTTTTCCTCTTTAAATTAGAACTTGGAGGGTAATACTGGAAAAAATTTAAAAACCAAAACCGGTACTTTCATAAAAGTATTGCATGCCAGGACCGTTTTACAGTTCAAATTGTTTCCTAAATGAAAGTGGCAGATGGTATAATATGAAACCAGTGACATTGTTCAGATTTACAGGCTTCAGCTGCAGTTTGGATTTGTGACCACACCCAGACTTTTTCAAGCTTATCTGCAATCTCACACTACCGTATCGCAGGATAGACTTTAAAAACGAGCAAGTGGTGAAAGCGTGACTGGCGGGATGAAGGGGAAGGGAAGGAAAGGGGCAGGAGAGAAAAAAAAAAAAAAAGAAAAGCAATGACCAGCAACAGCCTGAAAATGGTGTTTCAAAAATCCGCATTCAGAATTGTTTCATGACCTGGATGAGAGTCCTTTCCTTTTGCTTGACATCAGATTTCAGTTTTCATGAGGATAGTGTGAATTAGACCAAGGATCTGAACTTCTTCTTCCAATTGTTGGGCTCCAAATTCTCCAAGGATTGTAGGTCTGTCCCATGTCTTCAGCAGGATTGGCAACGGCGGCAGCAGTGGGTGGAGGCGGCGGAGAGGAGTTTTCACTACCCATGAGATCAATACCTGACAAGGCGTTTGTTGGAGTGGTGAAGGGAAGGCCACTGTTGAGATTACTTGACCAAATGGAACTGCTGAATGGAGTGGTGGACCACAGGCCGCTTGGGTTGCCAAGGATCGACTGCAGTAAAGACAGATGAGAAAGTAGCTGTCAGGTAACCTCTATCGTCACTTTTTAATTCTATTAATTTTTCAGCTCCTCCTGAAAGAAAAGTATCTAAGGAAAAGCAAGCTTGTTGTGTAAGCCCTTCCATCTTCCCTGCAACATGCAGTTTTGGGATACCTTTACTAGAGTTCACCCAGAGGAATCACACTACCGATGGTATCACCGAGTGTGTCCAGGAACTGATGGACCGAAGAGTGCAATTACATCACAGGCTTTTATGCTGCTTTCATTTGAGCTTATACATCCCCATAACTACTATTTAAGCACTACAGGTATTCAAGCTTAAACATACAGAGGCCAAAAAGCTTAAGCTTAATTAAACTAGTTAGAACAAGGTAGATAAATGTGGTTCAAGCCTGGAAAAAAACAAAACAAAATTCAATTGGAAGGTAGAGGTGAAGTTTATTCCTTGACCCTTTTCTGGCAGTTTGCAAAGCTGTCTCCTTGTGTTCATACACAACCATGAAAAGCATCATACAGTTTGGATGACCCTACTTGTGTTCAGCCCCACTCTATCTCCCCATATTCCCAGCATTTGCTTTTTTCCCCCCATGCAGATGAAGGGAGATGAGATGGGATAACTGGCCATTTGTCACAGAGTTCAGAAAGTCTGTCCTGGCTCTCAAGACAGACTGAGAAGTGGTCGTGGTGCAGACACAGCTGTGCTGCAGCACATCACAAATGCACTTGGGAGGCATGGGACAGGTACAGCAAGCCTAGAGAATGCATGCGGAAATGAACAGGGCCCAGTTTCTGTGATCTGTTTCATTACAGCCCAAACAGTAGCAAGCAACGAGCAGAGGAATCTAACCAATGCTGCTGTGGAAAGTGATACTCAAAAGCAGCCAGAGATGGCGATGAGAAAGGTTAGTGCAACTTTCAAGCTAATGTTAGCACAGAACCTGCTCCATGTAGGCTTAACGCGCTACATACCTCAGTGCCAACAGACTTAATGCACATATGCTGTAAATTCAATTTGCAAATATCCAGTAAACTAGATACATCCAAAAGGCAGTGGACTTGCTGAGTATGTGCTGTAAGGTACAAACAACCTTACGCCTGGATTTACTGGGTGGAGAGATGGCACCCCTTCCCAGGATCTCAGCCCTCAGATAATGCACACTGAAGGTTAACCAGTGTCAGCGTACTCTGCATCTCAAGACTTAAATCAGAATCCCTTTAGAAAAGCAAACAAAGTAAACTCTTAAAATGTGTTTGTGTTTTTTTGTTTGTTTGTTTTTTTAAATCTTTTCCCCTGGAATGAAGATAAATTCAACCGAACCGTACCTGAAGCTAATACATTGGACACTAACACATTAGCAAAAGGCCTTCATACAATTTGATACACAGAGGTGGATAGGAATTGGAATTCTGAGCATCTGAAAGGGTTAAACTAGGCCAGCATCATTAGGACCCTCCAATGTCACTGAGATGTCGAGTTAAACTGGGGTCACAGTTTATAGCCATTACATAACTAAATGCTTATATTTAAGCTGTGCAAGCATTAGACTACTAAGCCTGCAGCAAGAAACGCTCATTCTGCTGCTCAGGCAGCATCCCTGACACGCTAAATCCACTCTGTTTTTTGCTATGGGCAAAAGAGCCAGGAAGTATTCCTTCGTGTCCCAAATGCACTGGGGAGAGTCTGGTAGAAAGGCAACCGCTCATCAAGTAGAAGCAACCACCAGGCAAGGACTGGCAGAGAAGAATACCTTAGATTAAGCAGCGACTCCTTTTCAAGGCTTGTGGAGGGAGGTGCCAAGCAGCCCACACACAGAAGTACACGTAGGAAAACGGAGGGAAGATGAATAAGGGGCTGTCATTAGAAAGAAACCTGGGGAGAACTAGCACTAATGCTGCAAGGTTTGAGGGGAGGAGATGCAGAAGTCAAATGCTGTTTAGTACAAAAAGCAAAGAGTTATGCATAAAACGGGAGAGCAAGAGGAATAAGGAAGGATAAATTCAACTCCCCAGAACCCTTCCTAGAAAAGAGAGTAATACAGAAGCCACTATATAGCTGCTGTTTGCAAGAAGAGATCTGGCTCCTGTGTCAGAAAGAAGAAAAACACACAGGCCTCGGTCTGGTACCTGCTCTCTTATCTAGAATTTGGCTTCAGTGGCAGGAGTAGCAAAGTCTTTCTATTCTGGCTCACCATAAGCACTTGAAAAATGACTAAAAAAATACTATCAATAAAAAGGCTTTGTACATTTCAATCCGTTTCCTGCTTTCTTGTTTATTAAGTGATCTTGAATAATGTCTAAAATGCTACTTTTTGCAAAGCAGAGACTAACAATTCTCCTACACCATTTGTCTGGCTTCTGTCTCAATGCTTCCTGCAGCACACTTCCAGGTATTTTTCAGAAGTGGCCAGGAAACAGGTTGAGAGCTGGAGTGTTCTGGTTGTCCTTGATCCCTCCTTTCATCACTTAATGAGAAGTCTGCCCTCCATGTGACCAAAAAGCAAATTTTTCTGTTTTTATATAAAATACTTAGCGATACACATAGCTTTACACAGTGATGTTACAGCTGCAGTTTTAACCACATGACAAACAATGGATCATCAAGTGTGCATTTGTAAGAAGCCATGTCACGTTCTTCAGATTCCCCTGCCTGCCCCCCAGTCCACCTGAGCTGCTACCAGGTGAAGTAAATACTGCATCTTATTCACTACAGAAACATTTTCAGAGGACAAGACGAAGAACAGTTTCAGCTGGTACTTAAGACAGCTATTGTGGTATAAATTTTATTCTGACATAAAGAGAGAAGGATGACAGAGCAAAGCTACAGTCTGTGTAAAAGTTTTTTGGTGTATTTTCCTTTTTTCCTTTCCACTTTTGTCTATACAGATCTTTTGTCAAGATGTCCACCAAACTTAGTTTAAAGACTTCACCTTATGCTCAGTCCTCTAGTGTTTTTCTGATGCTGAAAAACACACTTGAGTTGTTTTTTTCACTTTTAGATTATTATTAGGACTTATGTTAATTTACAAGGAGGTGTCACACTGGATTCAGCAAGCAGAATCAAAATCTGAAAGTTATCATATGGCTGTTCTGGAACTGTCCATCAGATTGGAAGTGACAGAAGTGGCGTTCAGCCACAGGGCATGCTCAGAATGTCTCCTCACAATCCTCAAGTATGTGGAAACAGAGCACCCTTTCCTAAGTGCCATATGACCCTCTCATGACAAATTTTATGTGAACCAATTGACTTTGCTTCAATGCATACATTTGACTCTCCTTTTCCTTTATAATTCAGCTGTTTGTTTTTTTTTCACCTATATTGAAAATCCACTAACTGAAATTATATGGCAGGTACAGAACAGGTCGGTAACAGTAACAAAACACTGTATTTGCCCTGAATACTTACTGCAGTTGTATGAGTTGGAGAACTCGAGCTTGTTGGCCAGGAGGGTACAGAATCTGTAGCTGAAGGATCCCAGATGGATGATGGAACATTATTGAATTCACTCCAGTTTCTTTGAACATCCTGCCCGTAAGCAGATCGAGCCGAACCAAGTTTGCTAAAGACCTCTAAAAATAAAATGAAATAAATCTGAGTACATGACTGTTCCTCCTTTTTCAAGAACAGCAGCAGACTAATATAGTTCACTGTTACTTTCCATATTTTTCTAGTAGGCCCTGGTGCAGTACAAGAACTGAGATTAGAAAAGGTCACACACTAACACAGATCTCATCTCACTTGCCCTGCATCAGACACAGGCTACAAAGTTGAATCAAGATTGTAGTGGGAAAGAAAAACGTTCTGCACTTACTGTGCACAATTCAGTATCAAGTTGTGGAACTGATTTTATTACAGATACTGTTTGCACAAAGCCAAGTAGTCTGAGAATCTGGCACAAGCACAGTGATACTGAAAATCCTGCCGGTTCATCGTAACAAGTGAACTGCAGTGGGACTAAGTGATAGTGCTTGCAAGCACAGCGCTTCCTTCCCAGGTAACTCCTGGTAGGGGACACGGCACTGGCTGTGCCCCTGCCTCCCCAGACTCCAACTCTGCTAAGGGAAGGCAAGGGCAGCACCAGCACTCATGGTTTGCACAGTCCCTGCACACAGGAATGATCCCAGGCATCTTACTGCAGTCCCTCAAGTCACTGTTGCCAGGCGTTTCAGATGAAGGTGAATGCAGACCCCCAGCATTTTGCAGCAAGCATACAAATGGCGTGCAGACACCTTAAAAAATACCATGCACCCCCAAACATGGTATGCAAACCGATGTCAAGTATGTAGAATATTTGTACCCTAGCAGATAGCCTGCCTGCATTAAGGTCTCATCTTATTAGCCACTTATGGAAAATTTTACCTAAATATTTATATATTTAAATGCAGGAATTAATTGCTGGTTTCAATATGCATCAGCTCATTATGCAGCCATATGAATGCTAGAGGAATACACAAGGGGAAAGCAACGTGAGGGACGGACCATTACCTCATGTATATAGCAATGGTTTTATGCAACTGTGAACTATTCAGGAAACCACAGGCTTAGTGGCACACTTCTGAGACTTACTGTAAAGCGATGGAGGGGAGGAAGACAAGTTTTTCTGAAACTGAGAAACTTCAAAGCAAATATTTTCAGCACAACAAAATCTGAAAGTTTCCACTAACACTCTCTGGGCTGAAACACAGAACGTGGCACCAAATTATAATGCATTTTCCTATACAGTCATCCTTTTGGGGGTAGGCATGGAAGCACGGGCCCATACTTAGAACGGTGTCACGGAAACATTTCTTTAAATGTATTTGAAAATTCTTGAAAAGAAAACCTTACCTCCAGTTAAGTTAAAAGAATGTCCAAACGCAGAGAATGAATTGAGAGGCGTGAAGTCAGGACTGCTGGGATTGCTGATAGGACTCCACAAACCCGAACTAAATATTAAGGAGTAATGGGAAAGAAATAGATAACTCGTTAAAAAAAAAAAGAATTACCAAAAATTATAACTAACAAATGCAAATACGTATATATACAAATGTGTGTACACATACACACACATATAAAAACTAAAATGGTGATAAAGAGTTGGGAAATCAGCTTATTTTCATTTTTAAAAGTGATTACAGTGAAACATCATTATCCTGTGTATACATCCACTTTGGAGCAGCACACTCCTCTCCATATAATGCTCTTTAATCTGTATACTGAGCTCCAACACAAATCTGAGGACAGCTCTTTTGCTCTGTTTTTCAGAACACCTGCAGACATAGTGCAGTTTTTTGAGAAGCAGATGAAATTTAGAACTGCTCAGGAGCTGTAACAAATGCTCACACTGTAGCTTGTGGGCAAGTTTATCGAAAATACAGATGGGCTAACTGGAATCAGTGATAAACATTTACAAAAACAAACCAGAAACCCACCCACAAACCTTGCTCAGAAAAGCAACTCGGTTGTGTATTACAACTTGATTTCCAGTCTCATTCCTATTCCAGAAAGGCTAACAGACACACAGCACTCTTTACAGACATGCACAGCCAAATTACATCAGAGAAGACACTGTGCAGTGGGGAATATGACTGAGCGCAGCTATATTCTGTTTCTACACGTGAGAAAAAGGCCAGTAGTTGTGCTGGTCTTAGTGTTAAAATTGGGAGTGACAGACATTGCTGTACAGCGTGAAATTCTGCCTGTGAATTATTCTGAGTCACCCTGGTACGTACTCCTCAATACTGAAACAGCCAAGCTGATTTCTCATTGTTTGGATGCCCAGAGAATACAAAATTGAGTTACTGGGAATGAGGGGGGAAGTTCCTATCATACCCAGAATATCCTTCTCTCCACTTCTGAGTCTCTTGTAAGTTCTCATTTATTTTTTTTTCTGTAAATGAGAGATGCTGCACCTGAACTTTATATTATCTTTTTTTTTTTTTTTAAAACAAAAACAAAACCAGAATAAACTCTACTCACTACCTTCAGAAAGCTATTAACTGCTTTCTAGGAGCCTAGACATTTCTAAGAGGTATAAAGGTTACCTGTCAGATCCATCACTGTCAACAACTGCGTGGGAAATGCTGATATTGCTGGAAACATCTGTCTTACTTGGTGAAACCTTTGGTAAACCACTGCCACCTGCAACAATATATCTAAACTGAGCAAAAAGTAAACCAACTAACTCAATAGAATATTCAGGAAATATTCATAGGTATTTAGTATGCCAAGCTGGTTCTAGTACCTGGGCTCTTGTCGTAACCAGCAGCTACAGCAGCAAAAGTGGGGTTACCATTCCTGCCTGGAAGAGAGGCTGCCTTTGCCAGCTTGTGTTTGGTACCACTAGGCTGCTTGCTTTTCATTTCGCTGGAAGGTAAAAGAAAGAAAAAAAAGGTTTAAGGTTTTGAACTTCAGCACTTTGATGAACAACCAGTGATCTAATCTGGTAGTCACGAAAATGTTAACAACAGTTCAACAGTTTATCTAAGTGCACTTTTCTCTAATCTACCAAGTTGTAACACACCTGAGAAAAAAATAAATAGCCTGGTAAGATATGCACAGTAATATCTGCAAAAAAGCAGTTTCCATGGGAAGAGGAAATGGGTATGAGAAAAGGGAGATGAACCATATCAAGCACATCGGTTCCTCAAGTATTCTGTGTTTGTGACATCAGGAGGAAGTACAGATTTGAACTCACTTGCTGCAGCTGCTGTTCACAATGCTGCTGTAAGTGCCTCCGCGTGGCCCAAAAGCTAAGGATGCAGGAGGAGGAGGAGGAGGAGATGGAGAGGCAGGGGTGGGTGAGGGCTGTCGCTGTTTCAGGAAAGCATCTGCGTTCATGGTTTGCAGAGAGAGTTTATAAAGGTTGTCCGTAGCTATAAAAAGAAGCATAAAATACCTTTCTGTAGTATTTACTTTAAAACGATGGCTACTCATATTCTATTATTCTGTTCAAATTGAGGGATTATTTCAAAGGCTGTTCCCAGTTACTGAAGAGATGGCTCCTTCCCTACATTCACCTACTACTGACCAGGTTTACTAACTACTTTGACACAATTTATATCAGTGAAAGCACCAACATAAACTGATTTGCACAGAAGAAAAAGAATGAAACTTTTAACCTTTCTAAGTGAACACCGTGGAGAGAGATGACTTTATGATCACATGCAACCAAGAGGAAGGTGACGCGGTTCCCACAAGGGGACTTAACATGCAACCAAAACTTGTGATAGTGCCCCATGCTAACCTCTGCAAGTGTTTCCAATGTTTCCTCTCAAGGAGGGATCACTTAATTAGTTTAAACTTTGGCTGCAGCAGACTTAAGCAAGCAAAACCCCATCTGCTGCAGAAAATACAGAAGAGAGATAATTCTCATTTCCTCAGCAGCTTCTGAAGAATTATTCATCACCGAAGAGCTGTGGAATGACCCATCTGGTTTTCAAATCTCCCAAATTGTACAGGTTACTATTAGTATTAGGTCTACAGCAGAAAATGGGAGCACAGCTACGCAGTGAAAAAAATCTAGGAGGATCTATAAACAGATTAAGCCTGCCTACAGATACACATTGCAGAAGACTAATTCTGCCATCCTCTAGTGACTACTTACAGCTGCCAGCTTTGTGAAGTGGCACAGAGTCCCACTCTGGTGGTGGAGAATCCTTTTCGCCTTCTGAGCTGCTGGTGTTTCCTAGTTCCTGTCCAGAACCACTGGGGAGAAATTTTGCTAATACTGATGGCCTGCTCTCCATTAACTTACTGTTTGGACCTATTAAAAAAAAAAAAAAAGTAAGTCTGTGGTTAATAAAGCGAGCAGCCTTGTAACACCAAACTGAGAATTACACATTTAAAAGGGGTTACAAACAAACAGAATGAAAAGGTCCAAGATATTTCTGAAAACAGCCTCATACTACCTCTTGTTTTTGGGAGGTTTCTTGATTTGGACCCATTCATCAAGAGGTGCTGCGTAGATATCTTGGATGGAAAGGTTTTGCGCTGCTTGTTTTCCAGTGGGGGAGTATAAGATAATTCCAAGGAACTAAATAAAAATAGAGATCTATTTATTTTTTTGCTCTCTGAGGCGCTGAAGAATGTTTTTTTAAAATATACACATACAATTTTTTAAAACTATATATATAAATACGTATATGCCTGCCATACAGTCAGTTTTACAAAAGACTTGTTCCTGTGGCTTTCTTACGTCAAACTTATGCTCACTTCAAAGCTATTAATGAACATAGTTTTGCTGTCATCTCTTGTATTTCTCTTATACACAGCTCCACCCTTTCATCCTTCCTAACTCCAGCTCATTTCCCTCCCACACTACAGCACATATGCAGAAGAATTCCAACTCCACTCTTACTTGGGCTGTTAAATACTGTCATGTGTAATAAACTTGTGATTTAGATGACAGAGGAAAGTAGCTAACGGTAAGAAGAAAAAAAATTCAAAGGGACTTCACCTGGCAATGTTCTCAGAAATGTTTTGAAGAAAATGAATGTATACTAACTACTCAAATCTCAGTCTAGTATTAACTACAGCAACAGGGAAAACAACGCAATATACCACACCTCCATATGTGGCAAAGTTTACCTTTGTGGCTAATACTAATCTGACTTTAGAATTTCAGAGTAAGGTTTCTAAATGAATTGGATACAGCAAGACCGAGGTTCTTTGTTTTCCCTACTCTATAATCTGCAATCAATTATCTGTCAGTGAAGGAAGGAGACTGAGAGCAGCAGCCTCTTTTAACAACATATCTGACACCAATTTTATTCTGATAAAAATGAAGGGAATTGCATGGCTGTGGCTCCACCAAGAGCAACTAAAGGTACTCATGCTAACACTGGCTTACAGTGCTGCCAGTAGAAGCTCCTGTAGAAATGTTTACCTTGTTTTGTGTCTGTGATATTTATTACAAAAAAACTTAACATTGCTTAACCTGATTTTCTTCTCTGGATTTAGTTCTCTTACTATTAATGCACCATACTCCCACCAAATAATTCATTATTTACAAGCTTCAGATATTCCCTGATATCAGGAATGAAGAGGAAGCTGCCTGAAGCTATCTGCTGCTGTCATTAGCCAGACTGACAGCTGCAACAGTAGAACACAGATTGTTATCAATCCATCTTCCCTCCAAGCATGATGCCTTCCTACTAATAAACTTGTTATGCTTACCTGGTTTTCACATCTACAGGGATTTCTTTCTTGATACTTGTTAGCAGTTTTTTACTTTTCTGTTTTACTTGCACTGTTTCATTTTCAGTTTTTTCTGGTGTAACTTTTCCCTTTTGTTTTTCAGGTTCCTATAGAAGACATTAAAATAGCATATCAACAATGATGAGAAGTAAATGAGAAGTCCCTCTTGCATTGCAACATACACAGTGCAAGCAGGACTGAGGAAAGAATGCTAGTTGAAAATAAGAGCAATTATGAAGCACAGAAGTTATCTTTTTACTACTTAGTGACTATTCTTATAAAGCACACTATCCAATTTTTCCTAGATGTTTTAATTCCTGCTTCTCCAAACAGCAAATTAACACACACTGAGCAGATGAAAGCCATGGCCTCAACAAGATTAGCTCTGCACTGAGACCTACATGACAACCATTGTACGCAGTCCAGGCCATTTATAACAAACTGTTTGATTTAATCAACAAAACAATGAATAAGAGCACCTTCACCATACCATTATTTATTTCTAACTGCACTTCTAACATTTTTTTGAATATGTGTATATAGTCAAATGGCCATCCTGAAAACCAAAGGTGATCAAACTAAACCGTAACTTTTAAAATTAAGTGGATGGAATATTTTTTCCCCTCCAGCTAGAATGCCCATATTTTCTAAAGTTCAAATTTAAGACATGCCAACACTTAGGCTTTGTTTTCTTCTCTCACCAACTACCTTTGCTTTGCTTGGTTCCATAGTACATGCTTTAGAAGAAAACATTCATGACCACTACACAAGTGGTTAAAGAGCTCTTGTTTTTAACCTAGAAGCATGTAAGCTCAGTGAATAAACTAATAGTAGAGGTCTGGTTGCATTGGCAGAGGTAATTAAGTTAATACCTGTTGACAAGTTACCACCAGCAAACTGACCCTTTGTAACCAATTAAATGCATTGTTTTACTGTACACTAACTATTGAGCGAAGTTAGCGTCCACACCTTGTGTTTTATTCTGCAAACAGAATAGGCTAGGAGCATGCACAGAGACGATGACCACAATTCTGCTGACAACTGGTAGCTTGTTCAAACGATAGTCACTCAGGCACTTTGTCCTGAGACTACATGATTCAAGCATGTTCACACTCCTCTTTTGTGGAGGAAGAAACTGAGAAGTGAAAGCAAGGATTGTGAAAGGGTTTTTAACGTTCTTTCTTTGCTACGTATTACAGTATATGAAGGTTGGGGGAAAAAAAGACCCTATTCCCAAGTGCCCTGCTGCTCTCTCACAGGTGATGGATCCACCAGCTACACAGGAGCCTCCTTTTACAGGCAGTGCTCTACCTCTTTGAGAAGTGGTTCTGTATCTGGGTTGGAGGTTTCGGTTGTGGTTGAAGAACTGTCATCATCTGCCAAAGAATCCTTCAGTTCATCTTCCTGTTGCTTTCCTTTCCCTCTTCTGTCCTTTTCTTCCCGTTTTTTCTGTGGCTTAGTCTTCCGCTGAAGTGTTTTCCCTTTCCCTGGGGAGATAAGGGCACTTCAGATTATCAGCAGCAGTACTCTTATGATGGACTAGTTCACTTCATTTTGGTGGCTAATACACATGATTAAACATCTGAAGTTAATCTTGCATTATGATACAGAAACATTTACAACCACTTCACACCAAATGCGAGCAATATCATCAACCCTGAAGAACTCTTATCTCCACTGTTACATTTACACTCCTGAACCCTACCTCCATTGCCTCTCTAGACATGGGGTACCCGGCTACGTGCAGTGTTCCTCTGCTCTATTTCTGGATTCAGATCGACAATTTCACCACATAAGAGTAGATTTAAACAAGAACTTCAGAAGTTGGTACAAGCTTTATCATCCCAACAAATGAAGAACATAAATGCTGAGCATGCTTGTCAGTTAAACCAAAACAAAACTTTACAGTAAGGCTAGAGTGGATAAGAAAGATCATTAGCAGCATTTGCTTGGCAAAGATGTCAAAAAAAAAAAAAGAAATTGAAAATCTCACACCCAAGTGAACTTCCTCTCCTTGAGATGTTTTATTCTTTCAGTGTACTGTTTTAAGAGCTATAGCTAAGCTGACTGTAAAATAGATTGGCCTTGACACATTTAAGTGTTACTGCATCTCAAGGTATGGAAGATAATGCATTAAGTGTTCTTGAAGCAATCCGCATATAAATAAATAGTGCTATGTGAAAAATCAATTATGTTTTTCCTGCATTTTCTACAGGCTAACTGAAACATAGCCTAGTGTAAGTTCAAAATGTGGAGGTTTAAGAACCTTCCAAATCAAGCCAGAGGTCCTGGCTTGCAAAATAGAAGGGTATAAAGTAAGCTTCTGAGGAGTAAAGAAAGTTATCAATAAAAACATCAGTACAGAGAAACTGTGTGTGCCTGTAGAGTCGTCATCATCTTACTATCACCTCTCGTTATTCTCATACAGGATGAGAGCATTCATAGTACTCGTCATATCTTTCATTAGACATAATATATGCCCTTACCAATAAGATCTTTTAGATATTTAACTTCAGACTAAGCGTTTTCATTTATAAGCCATGCAGTGCTTGCCATGCTGCTTGCAGGACAGACTTAGTAGTTCACTCAAAGATTCACTTAACCTGTGCTGAACGAGCGGGTTCAACCCCTACTGGGATTTGTACCAGCTCACATCAGAATTCAGTTTAGTAAAAGAACAAAGGTAGCTGTCATATTTAACTTGACAATATGTCCCTCAGGGACAGGTTGTACCAAAACAAATTTGCCTTCGGTATTTTAGTAAATAGTAGGTACATATGAAAGGGCAGTGTCTTCACATTTTCTTTTTCAGACTTAATGTTTTCAGCATCAATAACAACAAAAACAATGGAGGTGTTGTTTTTTTTTTAAACACGAATGCAAATAGAAGTGTAAACACAAATAGGTCTGTATATAAATTTTACGGCGGTCAGCTTCAAACTTATTGGGAGTATTCTATATTTGCCTTAGAAGGCCTCATTCTAAGATTTGCATCAACTTTAGTCTACATTCAGGACTACTGAAGAATATAATGCACATCATTAGCAAAAAGGAATCTGAAGTGCTGTAATAAAATAAAAATGTAACACGAAGTAGCTGTTTAACAAAAATCTAGTGTAGCCTTTGCAGCAGTCTACTAGGACCCACATATTAGGAACATGAAACAATACTGAAATCCTGCACAAGATATTCTGACAGAATTTTAGTTCAAAAGCTGCTGCTTCTGCAAATGTCTGCAACTGGCTCTAGCTATTTATCTAAAGAAAAAGATTGGTATGTGTATGTAGATTCAGATAGATATGGAACTTCCCCTACAGTTTTACATTTTTGAAGAGGGCAAATGGAAACAGGCAAATTTTATTTTATGTGTTGAGCTTCTCAAAATCTAGTTATGGTTTACAGATAATGCTGGGGTTTCATAGAAAGCTTACCCAAAGAGAAGTCCACATGAATAAATCTTATTTATTGATCTGAGGTGGCAAAGTCAAAAAACTATGTGAATTGCAAAAAAAACCTCATTATATATTTTGCAATACATAACATGTTTAAATATTCAGTATACCACCATGCTAAAACACAAATGATGAAAAAGCTCCGTAATAGGAAGAAAGAAGTGAATTTACTTGAATGCATTTGTAATCAGGAGAAAGTTGGAAAAAAAAATAAATATGAAAGTCAAGCCAAAAAGTGATTCCCATGTAAGTGATAAAGAAACAAGTGTTTTATCATCTTTTAGAAAGCTTTCCAAACTGATAGGCAAATCAATAGAAGCATCCATCTCAAGAAAACGTATTTAAATATGGTTGAAAAACATAATCAAAGGTCCATCAAACACTCAGGAGCAACTACTTGCTAAGACAAGTTTCCAATACATAGACTGCTAGAAATTGCTGTAGGTGCAAAAATGTTAATGTAGATATATAAACCATGTTATTTGGATCAGGAATGTTTCTGAAACAAAACTCAGTTGTCCCCACATACTGTGCAGCATCTCCTTTGTACAGCAGTCTTGGAGTGAAAGAATCAGTTTCTTTTTAGACTGAAGCACAAATGGAAGATGCACTCCTCAAACACTCAACCCTCTCTGGCATTCGAGTACTGGACCAGTTCACTGTAAATCCCCTCAGACTTGCTCCGCAAAGATGTTGCATCGTCTCTACCAGCCATTTTGCTTTACGGAGCCCCAATACCATACTATTTGCTAACGTAGACGCTACCTATGAAACCTACCTACAGTCATGTAATTAGCTGGAGTACCATTTAGCCTTTATGAAGTAGGTACCTGGCAAGCTGGTTGTAGCTCTCTCATGAGAGCTTTTTTTTCTTTAATTCCTCCTACTACATCCCTCAGCTAAATTAAAAAACAAACAAAAAAACACAAAGTAGCAGCATGCTTCAGTAGGACCCCAAAACCTCTTATCACTTCAGAGTGTCCCATTTGAAAGTCCAAATGCAACATCGCATCCTGCTCACTACTAAAAACAGTGAAGCTTTCTTCTGTTGTTGTGCGTGATCATACTTCAGGATGCCCCTTCCCACCTTTCTTTTTCTTAATCTCTAATAAATAAAACAGTACCAGTACTGTTTCTGCACAACACTGCTAGGAAAAAGTGAAAAATTAGTTAGAAAGAAACATATTAAGGTTAAATTTGTAACAACATAGCTCTGGGACAAGTAAAATGGCTAATACAAAAAGCATAGCAGGAATTTATACTCTATCAAAGTGTTTATAGAAACGTATTTTTAAGATATGAACGTATTTGATGTATGAAATCCAATAAATTACTTAAAGCAACTGAAAAAGATCCATAAAGAATTAAAACTCAATTCCAACCTCATACAAAGACAATGGTAATATTAATTTGCTGACCACCTGACATCAAGGATTTTCTAAAACAACTGCAAGCCTGAGCATGAAGAATTCCATTCCTGAACAATACCACAATGGTTTATAGATCTCTCCTCCTCTTTCTTTCCCTTCCTCAACCCCCAGCTCCAAGTACAAAAGTTGGAGGTGGGAGGGATTGATGCTAACCCACAGGGGAAGGGGTTGCACCCAAAATCATTTTCTTCTTCAGAGGGTCAGATGTCTAAATATTCACATTTGCTTTCATCAACATGTTCCAAAAAAATTGCAGGAAAATCTAGCACTGCATGGAGAACTTCACTGCTGTAAAATAGAAAGAGGAAGTGTTTCAGGGCACGGATGCATACAGAAGAGTAGGGAAGAGCTATTACCTTCCACACTATGAAAACATGACCTTTACAGTTGACTTGTTCTGTGGCTTACATAATGAATCATCCTGTTAAAAAACACAGAACTGTATTACCTTTGTTTTTTGCTAGCGGAGATGGGGGCTGCTCTGTAAACACATCTGGGGACGGGGTTTCTGGGTGGTCAAAGTCTTTTTCCATAGTTTCTATGAGCCCATTGAGATCTGAGTCCTCTGAGCTGTGCCTTCTGCTGCTGGCACATTCAACATGAGGTGTGTTGAGAAGCGGTAGCTGTGGCAAAGCACTTTCAGTCTGTTGCTCTTGCTGCTGGGGCCCGGATGCTGGGGCTTGCTGGAGGGGCTGCTCTGCCAAAGCTGGTGCCTGCTGCTGTGTTGGCTGCTGGTTTTGCCTCGTGCCCTTGGCTCTTTTGCCTGCAGCATGAGTCTGAGCTGTGGCACCTGAATCTAAGGTAAAGGGGCCCGTTCTGTTCACTGTCTGCATGGAAGCTGCTTGTGCTGAAGTCCTATTAGGTATGCTTGAACTGTTTTTGGATTTGATGTTTTCAACATCAGGTGCACTTCTATTGCTGTGAAGGTGTGCTGTTGCATTGCATTGTTTATGATTTCCTGCACTGGATCGTGAAGATGAACTGCCTGCTCCATAGATCCCTCTGGAAGAGCCGTGATTGGAATCCGATCCAAGTGCATTCAAGCTGAAAGAACAGCAAGTGTTTAAATGTACTCCACAATGTTTCCATTCTTCCACATGAAAAAGGAATCACTATGTCCAAAAGAAACCCTTAACTACACTGTTCTTGGCAAATAATCAACAAAAAAGTTGAAAACTTGTTTGACAAGTCAGTAGCTTTTACCATTTCCTGTTCACTTGCTCACTGTACATATGAACAAAAAGAGTAAGATGGCATTCAAAATTAATGTTGGAGGAAAAGAAGATAGCCTTTAAAAAAATTTAGACCCCAAAAGGTAGGAAATTCTGGCTTGCTATTTTTCTGCAGTTTATAAATCCCATTTTTCTAGAGCAGAACCAGAAAATTTTACAGGGTTTGTTTTTAGAAAGAAATGAATAATCCTCTCAACCACAAAGTCCATTTTTTCTAACACATCTTTCACCCATGGGAGACTAATAATTCATTCATCTGTTCTAAAGACTTAAAAAGACTACTTTTTAGCTGGCCTTACAACTAAAGGGGAAAAAATAAAAAGGAAAAAAAAGAAACATGTACTTACTTTCCATCAGATGAAATTCCAACTATTCTCCTGAGATCAAGTGGCCTTCCCATATCAAAGGGTGGGCTTGAGGCCTCAAAAGACAAGCGTCTCCTAAATGGCTCCCAAATTCCTTGAGCTTCTAGATAGGCTGTTCCAATTACCAAGAGAAAGAGCACACTGTGGAGCAGACAGGCAGTCATTTAAGTATTTCTATGTTTTAAGTATTTTAAGGTTAATGATGTTAATTAGACAAGATGAAAAGTCTATATCTTCTATAAAAAGGCTGAAAACTGCATCCAAACCACATTTCTGCCTAACAGAAATATAAATTACAGAAATCTGGCATAATATGCACATCAATAATACTGAGAATAAAGGTTAAAGATGCAAATCTGATATTAAGTCTTCAATTATATTAATCCAAATGAAAAAAAATAAGATACAATCAAAATATTAAAATGGCGTCCAAGTTGTCAGCAGCTCTCAGACTGTTGCTGTAATTCTGTTTTAAAAGCAGAGATCCTCCATAGATAATTGTGCTGTTATTCAGAGGACTAAAATTCAGCATTATTATGTCAAGTTTTACAACTAATTGCATCTGCTGCAGTAGTGTTTAGGAGTTCTCCACTTATATAACACACTGCAGTGAGCTGTATTTCTGATGAAGCCATAAAAATCACTGCAGAGACATTCAGCACAGCACTATGGAGTACATCTTCTAAAAGGGGGGAATTTGGGGGTGATGGTGGGGGTACGAGAGACTCTGCTGATTACTAAAGATTGCCTTGCCTATTACCCTACAAGGTTTATGCAAAAATAACTTCAAATAAGCAGCTTCAGTTTCTGTTCTCTTCTCAGTTCTGACTGCTGGTTTTTGTAAGCCAAATGTATGAAAGAACATCAATTCACAGAAAAGGATGAGATACGTTGCTTAACTTTAGCTGTCTAGAAGATATTTAGTCTAGATATCGTAAGTTTTAACTGTCAGCAAAAATGCAAGCAACTCTGGAGACGAACTCAGCTGGTTATAGCTGGTTATCAGTGCTTTTTTCTACCCCAGGAATTAAAAAGAATTGCAGACACATAACCTGACAGCAGATGGTAGGCAATGTAAATTTCATCCAAAGCATCAACAAGCTACAGAAAAGGTAAGGAAATAAGGGAAGATTTCAGACAAGCTTACACAAACTCCTACGCAAGATGGCGATGCCTGCCTTGGGTGCTATGCCATCAAATATACAATTACTTTTGGAATATAAAGAATAAGGTATGACCTCATTCACTTTTAAAGTATAATCCATGGTACTATCTCAAAGTTTCACGAGACTGATACCAACGAGAGTATTACATCTCTATAGCGCCTTACAAACTTGAGACAGAGCACACAGGGGTTTGGTGGACTGGGGGAACATGGTTCCCACTCAAGCCCACACCACTCCCCTTGGTGTATCAGTGCTGGGCCATTCTGGATAAAAACTCCACTCCCTTTACATAAGGTTTGTTGTTTTGATGAGTACCAGCTTTGAAACTAGAAAAGAAAAAACCCCACAGAACAAGTCTTGCTTTGTCGTCTTTAACTGCACTTTCTTGTCTTGCTGTGGTGGTAGCAATGCTGGTCCATTTTTTTGTTTGCTTCTTTGATAACAGTAATACAAAAAGATAACTAGCCTAGAGTATTTATGTCATTTAAACTACAAAACAAATTAGCATGAGGAACACCACACAGTGGGAATAATACCTCTTTCCCCTCACAGTTTTAGCCTGGGGCATTCATATGCATCCTTGGTAAGTTCATAAATAGGACTGGGTCTTTTGCACTCGGCCTATCAAGTTGAACTTCAAAACTTGGAGCCAGAAGTATGGTACCAATACATGCCACGCAGTAACTTAGGGAAGGCACCTCAGACAATATTTTATTAAAAGAGAAAGACGAACTAGTCAAACTTGAGCTGTTCATTTGTAGGAATTAGGGATAACTGTGATAATATGGAAATACATTAGCAGCAACAAGCGAACATCTATATAATGACTTCCTGAAAGTTAGAGGCTGTCTGTGCACCTGATCCTTGGAATACTATGAAATGGTCACATTAGGACTCCTCTGATTTGCTGCTAAGCTTTGTACTTGCAGGAAAAAATAGTGAGCAAAAGGATTAGTATTCTGTATCATTTTGTAAAATCTAATTAACAAATACAGTACACGTAAAATTACAAACTACGTTTAGGAGCTGGCAAACATCGTTCAATCCATCAATAAACTAAGCAGACACAGAAGAAAAATAACAAAAACACTGCATTACTTGGGAAAGTGCTGAAGAATCAAAAAAAGAAAAAGAAGCAAGCTTTAACTATCTTCTCTATTTCTTTTATCCATCCCCAGGCAAGGAAAGAGTTTCACCAAATATTTACCTAACGGAGTACAGCAAAACAGAAAAACCAGTATCTTAATCTGAAAGAAACACAGGAATATTACACCCCTGATTTGCTACAAAGCCTTTGGATAATGCTTCAGATTTTCAGCACACAGGAAAGCCACTTTTTCATCACAGCAGCAATTCATCACTCACTAAAACACAATTTTAACACTAACTAAACAGTAAAAACATTTGTTGCCACTGATTAACTTTCCATGCTATGGTTCTCTCTGGATAAAGGCAGTGGAAGGCAGTGTTTCATATCCAGTAGACAAGTAGGAAAGCATTGTTTGTAACTTCAGATTATTTATAACTTCAGATTTAAAAAAAATAGGTAGAGGTTAGACCAGGAAAACACACTGGAACTTTCAGCTCAAGTTTCAACCAGTCATAGCTAACCTATGTCAATGAGGGGAGAAAAAAGTGCACCAATACAATGCCCTTCAGGTTCTCAGAAATTCCATTATTAGTATCACCAGTTGTCTGTCACATACAAGTGGCAGTGAAGTTAAATTCATCCAAGGCATCTGCTAAGCTCACTGCAGTCATTGCCTATTATCTTTCTAAAGCACAGTACTCAAGAAGGATGCTTCAACCTGTACACAAATATACTGTTAGCAGTGCTCTAATACCTGATTTGATTCAAGTCTGGCTGAATCTTTATTCAAATGGTGGTACGTCATGCACATATACTGATAAGAACAAACATATACACACTACCTCATTATTCCTGAGGTAAGGATGTACAGTGCCAACTCCCAGTTGGGCCTGGGTAGCGCTTCTGCACATGTTGCTAACATATGATATGGAAGGGATGCATTCAAGATAAATACGAATTCAGAGCCTCCTGCAGTGATGAATTTTAATTCACGAATTACTCTGGAAGCAGTGAAATCGGGTGTAAACCTGAAAACAAAGTAAATAATGCTAGAACTTCTCATTTGAACAGCATAAAATTGAGATAATATTCAGCCATTTAACAACCCCCACCCCTGCAATTACTGTCATGACTAGGTTTCCATTCAAACATTTACAAATAACCCTAGCAGTAAAAGTAATCATCCACATAATTAGCTTACAAATACTTATGAATACCTTTCAAATACCTGAAGATGCGTTCAAAGTTCATAAACACCTATGCTTAACACATCTGATACTAGATTACCCTGATATACCATAGGAAAAATGGAACAACTGAAATCAAGTTTTGACCAAATCTGCTAAAAAAAACTATGAATGTGGTAAAAGAAAAACAACAAAAAAAACAACAACAAAAACAAACAAACAAAAAAAACACAACAATGGCTGTAACTAAGCAATGGAACTGATAATTATGTGAGCTATAAAGTTTTTAAACATTTCACTTTTAAATCAAAATTGCCTACCTTTTTAAAACATTGCTACGTTCCTGTCTCCAACTAAGATTGTTGCAGAAGTACTAGTGAAGTTTCACTGCCTGCAATATGTTGTACATTCTTGCATAACAGTACCATCTTCTGAACTATTTAGATCCTGTATTCTGAACAGCTAGCTTTAAATCCAAGCAGTGTTGGAGAATAATTTTTGATGCAGAAATTTTTTACAATAATAATTGGTAGAATTAAATAATCGTTGTCATTAAGGTACCGGACTGAAATGCTGTGCATTATGATGCTAACCCTTAAACTAAAGGCACTTTTGTATCTACTGCAATGCACCAAAAACATACATAAATCTACAGCTCATGTGCACTCATAATCCAAATGAAGGAAGTATATAAAAAGCTGTATATAGCCCTTTTCCAATGCAGGATAATATCAAAACTAATTCTATAGTCTGACAAGAAAACTTAAAGCTCTTTAAAAGTCAAATAAAGTTCTTTAAAAATCAAATAGTTGTTTGCAAGAAGAGTTTGCAAGAGGCTTCGTGTTTTATGTTTAATAAAAACAAAATACTCAAAGCTTAAGTAAAAAAGTTTAGAATTTAACCAACACTCACTTCCTCTAAAACAGAACTAGGTATGCAGAATTTCTCAGGTATTATTATTTAGATGTAACAAGAAAAAAAATACTTACAATATGACAATGTCTTTAGAGGCATTGGCACTTAGTGCAAACTCTTGACAGTTAACTACTTTAAATCCATATCCTTCACATGTGTAGCCACTGATTTCCATGGTTTTCACATTAATCTGCAGCTGCCCTGTATTTTCCACTTTAAATGTTCTTCTCAATGTGAAATTTGGTTCCTTGTATTTCATTTCTGGAAACAAACAGAAAAGTAATTAATATTGTGCCGAATGGATATCCTTGACTATGCTCATCTTCTACAACATGGCCTATGGAAACCTTTACATAAATGACAGAACATTTTTTTTTTTTTTTTTTACCAGATTCTTGTGCATTCCAACTCATCAGGGAAGAAAACAAAACCCCTGCAAATGTGATAGTGCTACCTCCTCACAAAAAAAGTAGTAGTATTCAGTGAAAAGTCTCAGCACTTGCAGTATTAAAACTTACTTTTTGTGCCTTAAAAGTAAAATCCATTGCTGAGCTACAACAGCAAAAAAAATCCCTAACTTACAACATGAAAGAGGTAATGACTAAGCTTTACTTGATTGACTTTTTTTTTTTACTCATCCCCCAAAAAAGCAGTAAAATTTCAGACAGTTATTAACAGGGTATCTTGTAAATACATCTGGATATCTGCAAAGACTGAAACTGAACTGCTTTTGCCAGTTCCTTTTCCTCTTGGTCCTCTTCTCAGGAGCAAGCCTGGGGCACAGAGCAGAAAACCTCTGACCCCAGAAAAGAATTTGCCTGGGATTTAGTTTTCATCAAGGAATCAAGGAACACCATATCCTTCCCTTTTCCCTGTTGGCCATGTGCAAACAGATTCCGAACATTTTCAGTTTTCCTGATTTTCATGTTAAAATTAAAAGAACAAACCTACCATTTTCTGTCTAAATTAAGAAGCAATTTTAATGTATTTAAAGGTTAAAAAATTCTGGCACACTAGAACAGGAAAAAACATTTCCACACATACATATTTTAAGTTGCACATGGAAAATGCCATTTATTTTCTGTTCAGCACAGTAGTTCATGAAGTACTCACTTTCTGAACAGTCTTTTAATAGTGCTTCTGTGATTTTAAAGCGTAAAGAACTTCCAGGACCAGGAGGTTTGCCTGCAACCTTCAAGCTCTCAGTCGTTCCCTGTCCTTGTACCATTATGGCGTCTATTACAGTCAAATTATTTCTGTGTGTAGAAAAGAAAGGGGGGTGGTGGAAACACAAACGGATTATGCAGCCTATTGCTTCTGCAAGCTTCTCTACAGAATACAAAGCTATATCCTAGTCCTGAAAGACAGAAATATAAGCAGTCCCACAGGTAATTCCTCACTGTAGAGGAGTAAGTAGTATGAATTGCCATATATATTGCATTTGAAAGACTAAAGACTAAAGAAAGCTCACCATAGCATACAATTAATAGAACAATGACATACTAGTTATAGTTTGCTTTTCATCATCATATTAAAGTATCACATGATACAAAAGGTAAATAATTAAGCAAAGCTCTTAAAGGGAAAAACTGAAACTGCAACTTTACCTTGCAAATGGCACCTATAACTAGATACTCCACTTTCAAAGCAGTAGAGCATGTATTTAAGGAATTGAGTCAAACTATAGCTATGGATTAGCTTGCTAATATATCTGTATTAGCAAGTACATACTGAATACAGCTTAACTACTGCAAAACATGTCAAAATTGCATTTAAAGTAAATTTTTCTCCAGACACACGATTCTACAATTACTCTTGTAAACGTGACAGTTCCTTATTGACAGTAAGTATGATTACATAAGTAAATAAATACATATCAGAAAGTCAAACTCATTTCAGAAATATCTACCATACCTGATAACAATTAATGATGAAACAGTTTTATTAAGAACTGGAGTGAATTTTACTTTGACGGACTTTCTCTCACCAGGTTTTAATAGTAGGCTTAAAACTGAATGACGAGCCAGGCTCTTTGTAAGACCTACAGTGCTCTGTAATGGCTGGACCTTAAACAAATGTGGAAAACAAAAGCAACACTTTAAAAAAAAGGAATTTTTAGCACACATTTAATAGAACTTTTATTTAGATAGAAAATTGTGTTATAGACAAGTGTTCCACCAAATGGAACACACTGATTATTGTTTTTTAAAAGAAAAAAGACTTAGCACAAGAAATTCCGTATTTATTAGTAAATCATCTGTTTGACAAGCAGTAGAACACAGCAAGACAGAATGGAACTAAACTATACACATGTGGGTTCATAAAACTAATACTGGGGGTTGAGAAGGTTTTAAGTGTATAGTTTTAAATACTAAATTAATGTTAAGCCATTATGTAACGTCTTCTACCTTTGAAATGTTCCACTAGTAAAACATTTTAAAAATACTGTCTTTCCAGAGTAAAGAAAAAAAAGGAGAAAAAAACTAAGAATAGAAGACATGTTGTAAAAGGTATATTTTGCCTTTAGATGCATTGCAAGCATTAAATTGCTAATATAAATCTACTGCTAATATAAAACAAATGGAGGGGAAAGTATCTATATATTGGATAAGAAAAGTGTTCAGGATGTGGCACACTATACAAAAAAATGCATATTTGAAGTTGTGCACAAAATACTAAAAAAATACTTTAACATAAAGAACAAAGCAATGGAAAACTCAGTACTTTGTTAATTTTAGAACTATCAAACAATGAATAATCCTGTATCAGTATTAATACAGCAATAGTTTTCCTACAAATTTTGCAATTCTGTTGTAACACAAGTATATAAAGTTAAAATGTAACTGTTTTATTTGACAAAATACTTTCCCCATTTCCATAAAAACATGCAATAGAAGTACCATGTTTTTCCACACACACCCCTCTAAAATTCAATGTGTGCATGACTGAACTCTTCTTAAAACATTAAAAATGTATCTAAAGAATGTAATGATATACTTACACAATTTCTGAAGACCTGGAACTCTAGAGTCCTCAGATTGAAATTAGTTGGCTTACTCAAATTAAACCTGAAACACAAGTTTGTTTGTTTTTTTTTCCAGGTAATAGAAGATAGCAACATATTTGTTCTAAGTACAGACTTTAGTACAAATCAATAGCTTATGGTAGGACTTAAAATGCAGTTGACAGAATCACTTTCCTTATTACTCCCCTCACCCCTTCAAGTTAAGGAAAAAAAGTAAACATTGTTTTAACTTCAAAAAAATATGTTCTATGGAAATTCACCCTAGATTCAGTTCCCAACTGGACTAATGATAAGAATTCTAGAAGTGGACTACGTTAACTATGAACAGTGTGCATTTTTTGTAAACTGCATTTTGCTGTACAGTGAAAATACCCTATGCGCTCTAAGACAATACTTACCGTTCTAGCATTTTATCAACAAATGTGGATGGGTTAGAATACAGGGCTACAGGAAGGAACTGAACATACACAGGAACATCAGCTGGATTTTCTAGAAAAATTTCTTCTTCCTAATAAGAAACACAATTTTTGGTAAAGCTTACATTTGATTAACTGTAATTAGCAGCTATTAAAATGCAAAGGCTATTAAAAAGCTATTAGAAGTTATTAAAAATATTGTAGTAAAAAAATGGTAGGACCAACAAAATAACTTACTGATGAACTGTTTGTATTGGTGAGGGGGAAGCTTAATTGGCGTGGTGAACTAAGTATGGAAGGCCAGGCCATTTCTGCTGTAATTTTCAACCGGACATCCTTCTGAAGGTCTGTGTCAACTTCAAATACAGCATTCAGTCTGGAAAAACAGTTACAAAGCTTACTTTACATGAATAAAATGGCAAAAGCCTGGATAAAAACAACCCTCTCAAAAGCAGATTGCTTAAGACTATCCTGAAAACAGTATTAGTTTGTGAAATAGTATATCACATTTGTACACAATCAAATAAAATAAAGCTCTGCCCATATTTACTGCTGTTAAAAACTGCAATAGAACCCCCGAAATATGCTCTAGGAGACCAAGTGAAAAATTCTAAAGTTATTCACTATTTAAATATTGTTGTCAACATCCATCTGTTCTAAATTCTATTCAGGCCTATTTATGGATAAAGATGAGCAGAAAACACAATAGGACTTATGTACTGTATCACAAATCTTTCAGTATTTTTCTTACATCAATATCCTCTAGACAGTGAGACAAATTTTATTGTTTGTGAGAAAATATCTGGCTCTGACTATTGTAGAAACAAGTTTTGAGAATATGATTGAGATTCAGATCATGAAACAGAAATAACCCAAAGTATATTTTAAAAGTTTGAGAGAGATTATTTAACAGTGGTTGACTATGACAGTTTGCAAAGGTATGAACAGTAGAAAGGAAAAACTGTCCTACTACAGTGTGTTTGTAACACAACATTCAGATATCCACTATCCAGAAGACATACTGTGCATCCATCAAACAGTACCGAACATGCATAAAGTACAGTAAATTTGATGTATGCTAGCTGCAGTGGAAACAATGAAATATGTGCCTATACTCCCATCTAACAAGTCTTAATGAAATTTGAATTAGCCACTTGGTTTTCACAAGTGAATGAAGTCCTTTGCTGTTAGCCAACCTATACAACAGACTTGACTCCTGTTCCCCCAACAAGCTTTCCACCATGAGCTGAAACAAGATTAGTAGTACTGAGCTCTCCTGTTAGCAAAACAGACCAAGCACTACACTTCAAACCTAGAGACATATTTTGGAAAGACTCTAAACACTCAAGTCAGAAACCCTCTGTATTCAGGAGCATTTTCTCCTTTGCTTGGAGAATGGGTTTATTTTAACACTCTTTAAAAAGCATTATATATTCACTAGGACTGCAACTTAGTCAGAAGTAGTTTTTAATAGTATATTCCTTTACTGTCTTCTTACTCTAGGTTATAAAACGTTCCTGTAGAGAATTCTGTTTGTCATATTAATAACTCCTGAATAAATTTATCAGCATTATAACAAAAAAAGTGATAAAGTATGTTTTTGTTACTCTAATTAGTTACATAGTCATTTTGTTTTTCTGCAAATATGTACACGTTTTTTGAAATGATAGTCTAGATGTTATCACCAAAGACACTTGCTGTTACAGTAAACATACATAAAGCAATTAAGCTTCAAGATATTAGAAAACAGATGCTTAAAAAGTATATAGAAGCCTACAGAGTTTTCTAAAAATTAGATAGCAATGATTAATGACTTTTTATTTAGCATCTCTCAAGGCGAAATACCAGACAATTTGACAACTCCCTGAAATGATTTCAGAATAGCAGCAATAGAAAACCTTATGAAATCCTAATGGGATATTGAGGTTACTACTATAAAACAGATTAAGCAGAGATACTACAGAAACAGTATAACCTCTTTTAGGAAAGTTTTGCAGAATAGACTGTCCTGCTGTTGACATGTTTTTAAAGAACTGCAGCATGCTCCAATTAATAGTAACTTCTAAGGCTGTGATTGACTTGAGGAAATTAGTAGTGGTAGTAGTATATTTAACATTTTACATGTTTTATTAAAGGTTTTGCACAGACGGCTAAGTAACTCCTTCTTGACTCTCTCTCAAAGAGCACTGAAATATATATATATATATATATAAAATAAATCTGTGTTTTATAGTATCACATATAACAGAATTATCTACTGACTTAACATCTGAGGAAGTAACAGGCATAAAACACTTACCTATGGCTTGAGTTCTCTTTTATTTCTGTCCACGCTTTGAATAAGTTCTCATGCAAATCCCAGTCTGAATCCCACACATCATCTTGCATTGATATGCTGTGCTGAACTTTAGATTCCGCTTTAAAAACATAACATTTTTAAACCCTTCATGTAAAACCAACGCTTAAGGAGAAAACAATTGTTTTTTATTTTCATTAAAAAGGTGACAGTTACTTACATTTTGATAGAAAAGGCAATCCTACATAACAATGATCCCCACATTGTAAACCAGGATCAAAATATATATTCGCAATCTGCAAAACAGGTAAAATCAGACCAATTAAGAAACTACACAATACATCTGATGGCCAAAGAAGGAAGAAGATTTGACCACAGGACACTTAAGCTAAAAAACCAGAATTTATAGAAATAAGGCAAAACACAAACCTTTGATTTTTTTCCTGGCTCTAAATCTTCTTTATTACTTCTTAGCCTCTTATAGTAAAACCTTACATCTTCAGACAGGGAGCGTATGTGTTGTATTTTCACTTTCTGAGAGAAGGAGTTCATAATGTTCAGGCTCTGGTGAACTACTTTCCCCTAAAGAAAAGAAAGGATGAAAGAGGCTGCATGGCAAGCATCTTCCCTAGTATATATATTTATGTAGACTGGCAAAGACCACAGTAGACCACTCAGAACTTAACTGTGCTTTCTTAAAAATGCCATTTGTAACTTTAAGGTAGGTTTCTGTGAATTGGACTTCTTCCTTCATCTGCTTTCAAACACAGTTCATCTCTCTTTTTAAAAAGTACAGCTTAAGGGTTTTGGAGAACTAGGACAACAGTTCTGATTAATCAAATCATGCTTTGAGAGTGCCAGAGGAGGAAAATTTTGGTTTTCTGAGCCCCCTAAAGAGAAACAAGCTTCTTGTAACAGATCTAGGACATAGTTACTACTAGTTAGGAATTATCTTAACAGAGCAGACGAATGAAGCTGCTGGTTACAAATGCTCCAGGTGAGAGGCCATTTTAAAATACCCCTTCCTTTCCCAATTAAATTAGGACACTAGGCACTGAAACTACAACATTTAAAAGGAAAACAGTGCATGTTTTTCCCCACCAAACCCTTACATCCTGCATCTTCTTCTGAGGCAAACATTATTTTATCTTTTAGATAGAGAATGTAAGGTTTCATAGTATGTCATGACCAGAATCATTGCAATCCTCAAGCTTTATACTCCCCACCCTTTTTAAAGCTCACTCTAGCGTGATCTCACTTGTAAGTCACTGATTCTGTAACCATATTTTTCTTCTTATCTCAAAACCAGCCCTGACAAGTATATGGCAAACAATAAATAAAAGAAGTGAAAGGCTACTCAAGAGTGGTGACTGGTTTTTAGAACTACATAAAACAAACAAATAGAAGCAAGTTTAAAGCCTAGAACTATCTTCTAACAAACAGGTTTTAATTTTCCCCATAAACCAATATTCCAGGTTTTGTTGTTGTTGTTGTTGTTGTTTGTTTTTTAAATAAATTTTCCAAGTGGGAAGATGAATAGATGAACTTTGCAGGATCAAAATTTAACTGTGGTCTAAGGAAATAATCACATACCAAAACAGTCTCAATAGTAACAAATGAAAAAGAAGTGAGACAAGAATAATTCTCTGAACAGTATAGTCCAGTTAAAATGAGTGGGAAGTAGAAATGACAATGCCTGAACTCCATCTACAGAATCCTATGTGTAACCAACTTCCACCAAGTGGGCAAGATAAACGTTCATTAAAACAATGTAGAACAAATGGAAAGTAGTATACTGGGACCCTTACACAGCTTTAAAACATGAAACAACAGACAAGGAAAGACTTTACCACTCAGTAAATAAAAAAGATTAAAAAATAAAAGGTATTTAGCATACAGTTTCCCAAAGATAATTTTGGTTCAGGGAAGAGAGTTGAGAGGTGGCACTGTAAACTAACAATGCCCTTACAGAGCAGAAGTCAGCATAGCAAAGGTGTTTAAATCAAGTCACTGATCTTCAGAAGGCCTATATGCACCACAGTAGATTGCTGACGAACTTTTACAGAGTATCAGTAATTGGATTTAGGTTTAGATACAATAAAGTTATAAACAGAAACAGCATGGGGAACCAGGCAGCTGCAGGAGCATTACATCCTAAGTATGACTTGAAAAGTAAGTGTTACTAAAATTGTAGCACCTAGTTATTCCTGAATGTTGTAACTGTCAAATTTCTCCACCAGAAGATGAAACTAGAAGAACTAATGCTATTTTAAGCTTATTCTCATAAGTAATAGAAGCACTAGAGAACAATTAGAGGCAAGAATATCATGAATTCAGTGATCACAAGTTTAGTTTGCCTTTTTTTTTTGGATTAATTTCAATCTGCTTTTGGTGTTCTCAAATATCAAAAGAACTAAGTGATCAACTAACAGAAATAGTTAGGGAAGCCAACTGCTCTGAGAAGCCTGAGGCCTAAACATGGAAAAGAGTCTAAAATTTTGTCAAAGGTGATAATGCTCTCTGAATTTATACTCTCAAAAAAAATGCAGGAGCTCAAAGGCCCCCTGAATGAATCATCTTATGAAAATCTAAGATACATCTAGAAGTTACTTAGTCATTCTAGTTAGAATGAAACAGAAGGTTAGAAAATTACTCCTTTATGACTCCAAATTTAACACAATAGTTTATTGCAGTATTCAAGAGGGACAAAGATCTTGACAGGAATTAGGATGTATAAACTAGGATACAGCATATCGAAATTGCTTAGTCTATGGTGAAAGGGAAATGAACCATTAAGTTATTTCTGTTTATCAAAGAGTCATGGAGCAGTTGATGAATGAAGTTACAGATAGAAAAGTCAGTGCAATAAATATCCAGATAATGGTGAGGCTGTACTGTAAAATAGGACACACAGATAAAAGATAAAAAAGTAACAAATAATCCCTGCAACTGTAGGCATGACTGACCTTGAGAGTAACAACAGACTTTAGAACAATTTGTGAAGCAGATTAAAAGGGAGATGGATTAGATAATGGGACAAATGTAGTGACGATTCACTGAAGTCCTGCTGCTTAGCCTGTCTTCCCATGATGAGCCTTACTGCATTACTTTCTTTAAAAGATAATCATTCATCTACTGAACATGAGGGAAAGCACTTGATAAAACAGCACTGAAAAAGTACTATTTAAGAGTACACAAGTGGTAAGATCAGCAAAAGCTGTTAAGGAGCTATTGGAAGAAGACGTGATGAACAGGTGGTGTTCTAAGAATGAAAAAATCAGGGTGAAATAACTCGTATTTACTAAAGTTTACTAAATACTGGTCTAGGAATATTTTTGATTAATTGCTTTGGTACCAAAAAGTAAGAAGAAAAAAGTTTATCTTGCAAAGTTAAGAGGCATTTTCGGAATAGGAGGAAGAGCAAGATGGCATATAGATTGACCTACTGAACATGGGTAGGGAAAGTAGACTGAATTCAATAATTGAAAATATACGACTGTGAATTTAGAACCTCCGTTTGAAAAGACAAAGCAGGTAGAGGGGATGAAGGCCTGTATCTTGTCATGGATCCCACAACACATTAAGACTATACATACAGGACAGACAAGGAAACAAAACTATTTCCACTAATTTGCGTTACCTGAGGTATCATCACTAGAGATAATTAAGACTTGTAAAAGAGTGTGGTAAAAGCTTTACTCAGATGACAATGTACAATTGCAATCACTCTTTAAGAAAAGAGACTGCTAAACATGAAGGATTAGAATGATTAACAGGGAAATGCACAGCCTGTAAAGTAAGGGAGGAAAACAAAACAAACACTACCTCATGGCTTTTTAAATAAAAAAAACAGCTACCAACAGGAAGCCCGCGCAAAAGCACTGCTCTACACTAATGTCAAGTGCTAAAAAAGAGGGGAGGGACCTAATTAAACTCAAGTACAGGGATGACATGGAATCAGTGGTTACAAAATGACAAGGAATAATTGCGGGCTGAAAATGCAGGAATGTTTGCAGCCATAAGTTCAATCCAAGAATAGCTTCTTAGTAGGGAGAAGGAAGGCAAGTGCCATTACTATCAAATAAAAGAAATAGTAAGAACCTTAAAATATTGTAAAAATGCTCTGGCCCCCAAAGAATTTAAAAAGGGCCGGAGGAGATCCATACCCTTATCTGAAACCAAGAAAAGATGGGGAAAAAAATTGTCCTGACTAAATATGGTGCTGTGACAGTGGGATTACATACTGAAGGCAGCCCTGAAACATATGCCTCTAAGCTAAACTAAGCATGAAACAGAATGTGTTCACACAGACAAGTCATGTGAGTGGTATACAAGAGACACCTGTCAAATAGGCACCAAGCCAGGCATTGCTTCAAGTATTTGTACAGTGTAGATGTGACCAGTCTGTTCAGGAAGGTACTGCCTATAATACGATCTCAAAGTGACCTGCAAAAGACAACTCACCACTGACTGCTTACTGGGATGGGTTACAAAATACAACTTAAAGGTACAAAGCTCTCAGATGCAAAATTCATTCAGACTATAGGAGAGATGGTATTTTGTTATTCTATCATAACACACTCTCAAGTCTTTATTTTTTTCCTAAACCTGGACAGTAGTCACAGCAAAAACACTGGCAAACTGTCCATTTTTTGTATTGCTGCTTTTTCAAAATATATTTAAAGTAGTTTTACTATTTCGGAAAATTGCCCAAGTAGTATTTCCATCCTGCTGTTACTTTTTTTTTTTTTTGGTTTTCAATCTCTCCCTATGATTTTCCATCATAGTATGTTCCCTACTCATTATAAAGTCACATGAAGCTCTGACTTCAATGAAATACCAATTGCAAAGTCAACATAACTCAATTCCCCATGCTTCTGTGGTGATGCTGAATGCCCCATAAGAGAAATGCGTTATCTTGTAAATAGCTTGGTGTGCAAGTCTGTAACCCTGAGCAAAGATACTGCCTTCAGCACTCACTCAATAACCATTACTGCAGGAGCAGGGATGAGAACAGCCTCTAGATACTTTTGCAGAGAATTGTAGACCCTCAGAGCTTTCTTGCTTTCCTCTTCCTGTACTCCATCACATACCTTCAAGGATATTCACTTTCATTGTGGAAACAATACAATAATGCTTCCACAGAGATCAAGGATTTCTTACACTGATACTTCAGTTCATGAGCTAGCTTTGCTCTTTGGCATTACACTTCAGAAATTTGGAAAATGTGTGTTTATGCAATTTCATCTCTCTTAGTCTTGGTGCTAATACACACAGTAACCACAGTAACTTTAGAACGAAGCTGCAAAGAATCAGTTTGGGGATTGTAACAGTATTCTACAATCTCATTCAAGTGCTCAGTAGAGGACAAATAGGGATAATTCATGCTTGGGACATGAGGGAGAAAAAAGTGACAAACAGAATCATATAAATAAATACAAACCCCTCCAGTAATTTGACACATAACAATTGAAGACAGAGATCTCTCTTGAAAAGATAGATAAAAGTAAAAAATACAGTAAGAAAACATTTAATACTGTGACATATCTTACCGGAAAAGAAGGTGGAAGAAAAACATGTTTGGGGGAACAAGTAAGAGAGCCTACAGCAATCACTGCCTTCACTGGTATAGTTAAAATCTGGGGAAAAAAAAGAGTAAGGTAAGTTGAGGAAAAAGTATGTTAACTTCAGCTTTTAAAGATCTCTTTCACTTTTAAATTGCATAGAGTAGCAAAACCTGAAATTTTACAATTAATGTAGCGTAGGCTATATACACCTTTAAAACATGGAAACACAGATCAAGATTTCAACATCATCATATCTGAAACAGTCATTTCACACTGTCAGGGAGCACACCTTTGCTCAGTCATACTTAGCATCATTCTACATGGAACACCAAAGCAAAGTTAAAATAAAAGCTCTCCAATGGGGCATTACACAGGTCTCACCCGAGTGGAGCTCACTCTCTTGAAAAGCAGCAGGATGACACATTTTAAATGAATTTCTCTGAGGGAAGAGAAACTTCCCCGAGAACATTAGAAGTCACGGTAAGACCTTGAAAAAGAAGCAGACTTTGAAAAGGGAGAGTTGAAGGCCTAGCAATAATATCCTTACTGTAGATGCTTGAAGCTAGCAATAGAAGTAGAATAACTTGCAGGAAAAAAAAAAAAAAAGAAAACGAGGCTTCAGGCTCTAAAACTGGAGAGTCACATACATGTGTGGATATATAAAAAAGTTCAAAATCTCAGTTTCTATTATGTATGGGAAGCATCTGCAAAAAAAATTAACAGGAAAGGCATATGAAATTCAGGATTAACTGGTTGTTCTTCTCTCCCTTACTAACTTCAGTGCAAGATCTGTTTCATCAATTGTCAGCAAACTGCTGTTTCTCCAAAGCAATTTTCACATGGGGTTTTGACAAAATCCCTCCAAAGTTATAGCTCAATTTTAGTAACTGACAATGTACTAAAAAATAAATTGTGTTATGTCAGAACTTTCTTGCCTCAATGCTCAAGAACCCGTACCACAAAGCATCAGGTGAGACTTAAATGGAAATTTCTGAAAGCCAGATGAAAAACTTAGTAAGTCATTCTTGTTCCTTAAGAGCAGATACAGTAGTATTACTGTAGTTCCCTGCAAGAGTTAACCTGTAGAGTTAACTTGAACTCCAGATGTCCCTTTCAGCCTCAGCTTCTCCCTGATATTACAATCTGTACATTAATACAACCCTTCAAAATTCACACTTAAAAATTAAACACTCCATTTGGACAACACCCATGAGTATACAATAAATATACCTCATAATCTGTTGTGATCTGTACAGCTCCATCATGAACTCCTTCAAGTTCTTTTGCTGTTAATTTTACTCTAAACACAGCATAATAACCTGATGTTAGTATCACCTGTAAATGGAAGAAGAGAGTCATCCATTTCATTAAAAACAAGAAGAAATTTCACTAAGAAACACATCCAACAATCCCCTATTTCCTTGAACTGAATCAAAATCCAATTGAAACAACTTACAGTGGTAAAAATAAAAATTCAGACAAATTAAATATTTCTTGTGCTGATAAATTCCACTCTTCCCTAATGATAGGCATCACTGAGTTTACGGAGATAACTTTCTGAAATTCCCCTTTCAAATTCTTACCAATCAGAAAGTAACACTATTACTTGGAATATATTAATAATAATTTTTAAAATTTACATGTTATATCTTACTGAATAATTCTTATGTAATAATTCCTATTCTCCCTATCCCTTGCTAAAATTAAATTATAAAAAAATTGCACTTTATTCCCCTCCAAAATCTAGCTTTAAGCAATGGATTCAAAGGATTACTTACTGAAGACTGATCAGATGCAGTAGCATTTTGTAGCTCATGGTGGTTTGCAATTATTGTTGTTCTGTTTCCCTTTTCAGTTGTTAGGAGTTCTATGGCCAAACCATCCCCTATAATATGCCAACTTTTTATAGCCAGCTTAAAAAGAACCAAAAGGTACTGTTTCAGTAACAAGACCAATGTAAAAATTTTAAAAGGCAAGCTAAAAATAAACCCATCCTTACCTCTATCGGATTGCTGTTGATGACTGCAAATAAAATGCTGGTAGCTTCTGTTGCACTCAATATGCCAAAATCTATAAATCGTTCCTCAGTTTTTGGAGGCAGTACAAAGTACTAGAAAGATTGATAAAGGTATTTTAGCATATGTTAAATATAAATTATGCTCAAACTCTACTAAACTCATTAACAAATTAATTAGTCAAATGCAGGAAGCAATACTGTGATAACCTCAAAAGTCTATACATTTCCTACATATAACTAGACGGAACAAAATTTTTTAGCAGTAAAATAAGTTGTTTAAGGACAGATCTGGTGAAGTGGGTGACATTTTCCGTATCTGTGAAATCCACTGAAATTTAAAATTCAGTGGATTCATCCTCCCATAGAAGCAGAATAAAGAAAGTCCCATGAAGTCTGCCTCTAAGTAGACTGGAATAGCTAAAAAATGAAAATACTTACATCTAAAAATCCTGTGTATGCTCGGACAGGTAGGTGAAATTTAGAAGCATTGGTGATAAGTAAAATATTATTATCTATATGAACAGATGATGTGGAAGGCATAAAATGAAGTGTAAAAATATATCTGGATTCATTAGGTGGAATTAAGACAGGTTTGCTGAAGTTCTGGACCTAGATCAGTGAAGAATGAAGATCAAAGTTAAAATTTAACAAAGTGCACCATACTTAAACATTTACTACTAGGTAAAAATGTTCCACTGAAAAAAGACTTACTTTAAACATCGGTTTTGCTTCTTCTGGTAACACAACATCATGTATAAGGACTGCAAAATTGAATGTGTTTGTTAAATAGATTGGTCTTTCCACGGACTCAGAAGCACTGTCACGGATGTGGAAGAGTGTAGCAGCATGATCAAATCCTAAATACCTATTAAAAGAAAATAGTATGAAAAAAATGAAGACTTTCCTCAAATATACATGTATTTTTAAAATACACATGGAAAATTTGGAAAATTTTCCAACATCTCATCTACAGTCTTCAGCTACTCTGAACAACAGCTCATGCAGGTCACTTTGAATCCAAGCCTTGAAACCAGTTTGTGTGTTACTGAGACTACCTCATCTATTAGTGTAAAAACAGAAGATTTGTACACCAGTAATTGTAGTTTTAAATTAGCTCCAGGTATAGAAAACACAGATACCACCTCTTTATATCCCCTCACACCCCAGAAAGGCTGATTTTACCTTCTATATCAGAATTTAGTTTTTGAACAATGTTTAACTGTAAACTTACCCATCCAATACTTCTGCTTGATATGGAATTTCAAGCTTGGAGTAGCTCTTCTCTTTTGCTTTAACAGTTATTTTCCCAGAAGACTGTGATGCTTTTTTTGCTTTTGATGCTGTAAAAGAATATAAGCCATCCATCGGGTTAGATTAACATGAGTGAAAAAATAAGCTAGCCCAGAGAAAGTACCACAGAAGATGAAAATGGATCTTAATGAAATTTTAATAAGCAACTGACTCGGAGTGAGTCTTGGAAGTAAGAGAACAGAATTCATCCCCTTTATACCAGTTAGCTGACATAGCTAAGTTATTGTCCTGGTTTCGTCTGGGACAGAGTTAATTTTCTTCCTATTAGTTGGTATGGTGCTGTGTTTTGGATCTAGGATGAGAATAATGTTGATAACACCACGATGTTTCAGTTGTTGCAGAGCAGTGCTTACACAGAGCCAAGGACTTTTCACTTTCTCATGCTGCCCTGCCAGCAAGGAGGCTGGGAGCGCACCAGGAGCTGGGAAGGGACACAGTCAGGACAGCTGGCCCAGGCTGACCAAAGGAATATCCCGTACCACATGCTCAGCAATAAAAGCTGGAGGAAATTGGCTGGGGCTCAGCAGCTCAAGGACTGGTTGGACATTGGTTGGCAAGTAGTTAGCAACTGCAATGACCATCATTTGTTTTGTGTGCGTACATATATATATATATAGGTTTTAATCATTATTTTCCCTTAATTTTCTGTCCTAGTAAACTCAACCCATGAGCCTGACAGTTTAAACCACAACAGTTACGTACTTTATGGAAGCCTTGTTGTTCTCAAACAAACAAACAAGTCCAGAAGATAATTCAGATTCTAGATGAGCCAAATTCCACACTTACAGTATGGATATATCCCTCTATACTAACATAGCAGAAACTTGTGATGGCTAGGCTCTGAATGTACAACTACCATTCAAGCAGAACTTTGGACCAGGAAAACAGCGATAGAAATAGAATCAGCATCCATGCAAGAACCCAGACCACACAAGTGCCAAGAACAAAACTGACAGGTCTCTTCCAGTATCACAGAACAAGCAACGTTATCCTGATGGCAACATCACCAAAAAAGTCAACGGATTCAAATACTGGTTAGTAGAAATCTCCAGCCCCTAAAGACCCTGCATATAGTAGGACAGCTGAAAGAGCAAATATTTATAGAAGGCAGCTTCACTGAAAATAATTCACTAAGTCAATCCCTTAAACACAGTAAGCAGTTTGACTGGATTTTTTTCCATCTACCAACCCTTTCAAAATCTACCATGTGTTAGTTAGTATGTCCTCATACAACAATTCCTTCCAGATTCAAAATCCAGACATATTACCACCTCAGGTTGACGTAGGTCAGCTATTTCAGAATATTTATAGGCTAAGACATTTAACTCATCTAATAAACTGCAAGCTATTCGAACTCTGAAGTACTAATCAAAAGTGATAAATAAATCCTTTCTATGCATACAAATTCAGAAATTACTTCTACCTGACATGCATCCATACAATTCCTACTGCATCTATACAATTCCATTTTTAAGCAATCCAAGCTGAGAGACTTACAGCACCAACTAGTTAATGCAGTAACATCTGAATAGGTCAACAGCATTCTGATAGTTGATTAAAATTTCTAATGAAAATGGAGGTACCTTTCTACAAAATGTCAGCATATTTACAGTCACACTACACAGGAGGGAAATGTACCAGCACTTCTTTCATAAAGATGTAAATGAAAGTTAGTATCAAGATATATATCTTTGTAGGAAAGGTAATAGTGAAAGGTTTTGCCACTCTTACCTGCCTTTTTCTTTAATATGACTTCAAAATAACAAATAAAGCTAGCATTCATAGTTAAGATGCTCACGCACATGACAGAACCCTATTTCTGTGGGCATTACATTATTTATGGGGGGAGGGTGGAATAGTATTTTACATTCTTTAAACTTGGTAAAGCTTGAAGGGTAATCTAAGGGATATAACTCTCCTTTAATTTACATTGCTGTGAGGAACGTGTCTTGATTGTTAGGATTTCTCAAAAAATGTGTAAATAGGCATTTTAATAGGTTAATAATACTTTTTTAAAAAGGGTGTCTTAACATAAGAATATCACTTCTGTTAAATACAATCTGATGTTCAGTTTTTATATACGCACATTTAAGATTGCTTAGGAATTCCTACTCTTCTCACTGTTAGTTATCAGTCTAAGTTACTGGCCAACTGTGACTTCAGAAATACATGGTGTTGGAAGAGATGTAAAGATGTAAAATTTTCCAGATGGGAAATTCCATTTCCTCCTCAAAACAACATTTACCATTTTGTTAAGAGACTGGAAAACAATTCATGAATTTTCAGGAAGTATAAGCAGCATTTGCAAGTTCTGAGAGAAGCAGTACTTACCATCAAAGCTAATACTTGCAACTTTGGTATATTTACTTTCAGAGGCTTTCAACGTAACTGGCTTGAAATGTACTGTTATAGCTTCATTCTGTGGTGTAGGTCTAACACTCTGCAAAAAGAATCAAAATATGAAGCACCTTTAAATTTATCATTGTTAACACACTGTGTAGCCTTCAAGTATCTTTCAAAGTGATACAACTGCAAATAGTTTTTGCACAGTTACTGCAGGTCTGTCTTCCCTATAACAAAGCAGAATTACAAGAGGCTTTAGATTTTTTTTTTTATTTTTATTTTTATTTTTTTTCAGGTCCTGAAAATTACTCAGTCAATATTCAGGAAAGTGGGCAAAAGAATTCTTCTTGGGAACACTGGGTAAAGTGACAGTATAGCCAGAAACAAACAGATGAAACAAAAAAATATATGTTTTAAAATTAAGATTTATTTTTTTATTCTTAATGCCACAGGGTACAATAGCTACAGACTATTTGTTTCTGCTTCATTCATTAACAAAGCTGTTAGTTGACTTGTGTAATTACTGGTGATACATTCAGCTTGTCTCTGATCCCATGCTAAGTCTGCAAAGCTACCACAGGAATAAAAAAAAAAAACTGTACAGAGAACAGTTCTGTAAATCTGAGACGATTCACATTTTAAGAAAAATTTTACAAGATTGCTTTTTGTAACTGAGAATTCCTGTTTTAAACTAAATGGAAAAGGTGAATTGGGCTGCAGCAGGATTATAGATTTTGAGTACCAATATCTGAAGAGTCTATACTGATTGCTAGCAAACTATCTAGATTCCATGGATAGAAACTGAGCACAAAGCACTTAAATGCTCTTACTCTTATTTTGCATAAAATTGGGATGGCTGCCATGATTCCTCCTCCCCAGCTGTCGTCTTCTGCTGTAAGAACAGCTCAGCTGCTCATGTAGCAGCTGCTAAGCTACCGCAAATTACAAGACACTGCACTAAGGAAAGTGAAATGAGTGCTGGTTTACCTTATGCTACGCTGCAGAGGTTTGGCACCTGCTTCATCAGCAGCTGAGCCCTTCTTGCTCAGAGAGGAGAAAGACAGAAAGCTAGTGCTACATACCACTTACAGTTCTTCCAGTTAAACTGTTCTTGACTGTAAATTAAAGACATAACATTTTGCATACATAATTAACTTCTGCTATGTTATATAACTAACGCATGACCCTTAGAGGAAACAAGCTGCACTGCTCCTGTAGCAAATGAATAATCTGTTAGCTCAACTAGAAGATTTTGTGTTTTGGATTTATAGCGCTGACCTTTGTCAACCACCTGCATATGCATGGTGCAGATATTTGATACCTCTTGTCATGAGTTGATTTATAAATATCACAATTTCTTTTTAACGAAATCCATATTACAAAACTGAGATCTTGAGGTATCTTTAAAAAAACCTTAAAAGCAGACAAAATTGAAGCCACAGTCAAGTTCATAATTTTTGCATGGCTGAATGGAAAACCATTTATAGCAGCTTTTTTCATACAAATGTCTGTTTTTGAGTTATTAATGTTTAAAAGGATGTTGATTTCATTTGGCAAATCAAACAGAAAATACTCAAAAGGAGAGCCTACTGTCAGAAAAATGACCGGTTTCAGAGGTTTATTTCTTATAGTCACAAATATAACAAACCTAGATGGATTTACTCAAAACATCTACAGCTAATGAATTTAGTTAAGGAAGGAATTTAGCACTGTTTTGTCAAAAAATTCTTAACTTTATCAGCCACATTTCTTTCTTGCTGCTTGACTACATGCTACAAAAGAGGGTAGATTTAGATTAGATATTAGCAATTTTTTTTTTTTTTTTTTTTTTTTTTTTTTTTTTTTTTACTTAGATGGTGGTGAGGCAGTGGAACAGGTTGCCCGTAGAAACTGTGGATGCCCCATCCCTGGAGGTGTTCAAGGCCAGGCTGGATGGGGCTTTGAGCAACCTGGTCTGATGGGAGGTGTCTCTGCCCATGGCAGGTGGGCTGGAACTGAATGGTCTTTAAAGTCCATTCCAACCCAAACCATTCTGCAATTCTATGATACTATAAACAGAAATATAACATTAAGATAGCTAAGGGAAAAAAAACAAGTTTCCTTAAGAATCCTTCCAACTTTTTTCCTCAAATTTTAACCCATTTCAAATAAAGCCCAAGCAAAACTTGTTTCCTGAGATGTGCCTTATGAACCATCAAATATGGACTCCTAAACAACAGATCATGAGAGAACATGCAAAAAAAGTTCCACTGACAATCTAATACCACCAATTTTCTCAGAAAATCTCCAAACATCAGCTTCTACGCAGAAAAATCATTTCAAATACATGTGCTTCATTAACATACAGCCCTCTCATGGAGTGCCTCAGTTGAGCTTCAAGACCCTGTTTTATGAAAATACATTCAATATCGAGCGTAACAGTGGCAAATGTGGACCTTAAACGTTCTGGAGAACATGAGACGTGGGGGGGAAGATTTGTGTAATTGCCAGTAGTTACTGGGGAAAATTTATAAGGTTTAAGGGCTCACAGACTAGTAAGGTAAAGAAGAGTATGAGCTGAAACATGTTCATCGTATTTTTTACCTGTCAGCAAGCTCCCAAACATCGTTTTGCCTCAAACACCTAGCATATTGCTCTAAAGACTGAGTAGGCCATAAAATTTTTCTTACAGATAGTAAAGACAAGACCACTTTGGCACAAGAGGAAAATGGTATGTGGATGCAGGCAGCACTCTAAGGGTGGTTCTATTAGTATCAGAAAAACCTCTGTGCTGTTTAATTCACCTTAACAGACAATTATTTTGTCAGTAATAATCTGGCCTTCAGTTTAAACAGGGACACAGCTAACTTAACTTCCACAGGAAATGGAAACAGAACCATAAAGCACTATCCAGAACTGCCATGTGACGAAATACTACTAGATTTTTATCTTTGAGGTAACTTTCCCTTGATTACTTTAGATGCATGCACTCAAACACAGAATGAAAACGTAACTCAGAAGTAAACTACTTCTCAAAGGCTGGTAAGAACAAAAAACCTACTCAAGTATTTGAATTGTGATGAAAGCAAGTACTTTCCTATAGAAGCACTTTTATTATCAAACTGATAAAACTCAGCTTCAATATGCAGCTGTCCTTGAGTTCCTGCTTCTTTATGCATGAACATGATCAGCAGCTGGAACTTTAAAATGAGCCTTTGCTCTAAGCAATCAAATTGGCTTAAACTGCCTCAAAGAAACAAAATTTTTGTTCTAGAGAAGGAGAAAATTCACATGATCGACCATCTAAATTTATTAAGAATTTTGACAGCATGGCTTAATTGTTGCAGCATGACAACAGTTCATACGTTAAATGAGCATGACGCTCCTTAATAACGCAGAAAACTCTAAAAAATGCAAATAAGGAAGTTCTTATAAAGAGTTCTTCTAGAACTCAAAAAAGAAAGTCAAGTGACTCACTATTATTTTCCTTAACCAAATTGTTGGAACACAGCATGACTAAGTACTTAAAGGCAGAACTACAACTCTGGCAACACTATTAGCAGTCTCTCATACACAGATGACCTGAAGATATTTAGTTCCTCCAGCAGCCAGATTAAATATATGCTAAATATAGCCCTGGCCTTTTCTTCTGACATTAAGATGAAATCTGTGACAGAACTCTGCCTCACTGCTTTTAAACTCTACCTCTAAAGGGCCAGAAATCCATTTCTTAAGCCTTTCTGGAAATAAGCCATTTGCCAGGTTCCTTCCCCAAATTATTTACATTCTTGCTTACTTCTTTGAAACTATTTGATTGGCACAGCAGTGAAAGTTCACACAGTGCTTTAACTACTAGGAAGGTTACACAGTTCACAAACTTCACAACAAAGCTGTACCTTAATGAGAAGAACAATTGACTTGCAGATGCCATATGCAACACCAAAAATACATGGTATTTGTACTTACATGAGGTAACTATCATCACAAAATTAAGTTCTAAAGCCCTTAAAGATCTCCAAATTGACTGCTTTGATACACTGTAAAAGAGTAATTGATCCAGAAAAAAAAATCTGTCACGACCTATAGAATGGCCTACAGCCATGGTATATGGCCTAGTCAATGGCCTGAAGACTATAGTTTTAAAAAGTGTAGTTTTATTTATTTTTCTCTGGAGAAGTATGATTCAGATTTTAAGTTATCAGATATCAGAAGTGATACTGGTGGTGTGAATATAAAGTTATTTGTGTTGCACTCACAAATTATGTTAGCCACTTAACAAAAAACAGGGCAAATCTATGAACATGGGCATCATATAAGAGCATATATAGCTGGAAAAGCTGTTTAATGAATTTACCAACCCTCTGATTGTAAGAATTATACAGAGATCTTTTTAGAGTAAAATAAAGACAAACTTTTCAATTAGAACATATTACCACACTCCACAGGAGGGTGGTTCATAGCTTACAAGGCCACAAGGGACCATATAAGATCATCTAAGCCTCACTAACGTAACAAAGAATAGGATTTCCATTAATTAAATTCTCTTTGTACTATACTATGAATTTGTCTTGACTTGAAAATTATCAGTGAATAATAACTTAACAAGCATTGCAATCAACTATCACTTCAGTGGAAAGCTATCCTGGTTACTAAACAGGTGTCCTGTTTCTACTGTAAATTTGTCTCACCTTAATGTCCTGTATCCTGTTTTACGTTTCTGTTAGACCTCTACCATTAAAATATCGTTCCCTACAGTTATAGCTATAAGCTTCAAAAATATAGTAATGCCCTCCAAGAGCTTATTAAGGAACCTTTGCCAATCCTTCAGTCATTCTTCTGGCTCCTTTGGTTTCCTTTCAACACTTCAACAGCTTTTGAAATGCACCAGGACAAGATATAGCTAACCATACAAATAAATCTGGAGAACAAGGAAGACAGGAGGAAAAGAAAGAAGAACTGAGAAAAAAAATTACACAGGAAAAAGGCATGAATGAATGAGGGTGGACCACAAGAACACAGCCAAAATTCTGTAATAAAAACAGAATGCAGAAAATCCCCAAACTGGAATTCTGAAACTGTATGCACTTTATATGCAGCTGCAGTGATATCTCTTTCACTGGAAAGGGCTCTAGAGTGTTCTCAGGACTTTATTATTATTATTTCAAGCTACAAGGGAGATAGATTTAAGAAAACAAGGGCCATTTCAGTCTGCTTCTGAAAGCTACTCTTTGCTTATCTTAAAAGATTACATTGGACCATCACTTTATACACTCTCAGGGAGTCTCAGTTAATCTCTCACATGCTGAGCTGAGTTACTACTCACAAGCAGAAAAGCTTCAATAAGCTACGGTATTGTAGACACAACCTATTAAATGCTATTGAAAGAAGGCTACGAAGCAAATTAATTTTACCATGCATACACATTATTTCTGGTCCTACTAGTAAGTTATATTTTAAGTCACACATCACCTAGCTTCTAATTCTGAACACCATATCATGAAACTGGAGATGATTGATTTTTAGGAGAGGAAGTAAATCCAAGTAGAAAGTTTCAAATTGAAAGGAAATAAAACTTACTGTAATTGGCACATCTTTTGTTCCTGAATTTAATAAATGCAGATTTAAAATTTTTGGCAGATCTGTTAAAGAACAAAAAACATACCTGGCTATTAGGCTATATTAACATGAAAACCTTATACAAAGTCATCTGCACTAACTAGTACCTCATATAAATCCACTGTTGTTCAGTGTTTAAAAGTGAGAATAACATGATTGTACAGCCAGTCAAAGCTGCTAGCACCATGAACCTGACACACTTAAATTGTACTTTTGTATAGTAGCAGGTATTACATGCTTCAGCTAACCATTCTTATTTCTAATACATTAAGAAATGAGCTGGCTAAAAATGCTAAGATGATTTTGCCAAATGCACCCATGTTCAATAGAGACTAATCTTATTTAAACTTTACATGTTAACTAAACTGCATGGAAAAGTACTTCAGAGGCTACCTGGCAGTGTTTTTTTTTTTTTTTATGATATAAATGGACTATTTTTTGTCAGTAGTGGCAAGCCCTTTTACAGCTTCAAAAGATAGCTTCAATTTTTTCCTATTTTCTGTCATACACATATAATTTTCCTGATTTCACTAAACAATATTAAGACGTAAAAAAATTAGAAGTGCTGTTTACACATTTGCGCAAAAAAGATCAAATCATAAACAAATTTAGTCAAGTTCATACACCTTTAGTGTTCCCTGTGTCTGAAAGTTAAAACTTATGCAGATACAAAGCAATCTTTCAAGAAAAAGTTCACAAAATAAACTGACAGCAGTTTTCAGACAATGCCATGTATAACTGTGTGAAACTAATGTCATCATTAGACTTATAAATGGATGTGCAGACTACTGTTTGCTTGTACTCATCTGAAGTGCACTCGAAGGTGAATACATTTGTGCACAGTTGAAACATATTATCCTACTTTTGAAACTGTCTCAATGAAAAAAAACAGTATCACCCGCAATGAATCCTGAATAGTACAAAGATAACCCGTCTTTTTTTCTCCTCCCTCTTTACAAATACTTTGAAGTCACGAAGTATAGTTTTACCTTGTGTTCGTAGTGTACCAAAATCTAGCATTTCTGTTGATGAATAGATTCCTGGTGCTTTAAGGAAAAAAAAGTTAACTTTTAAAAATTGCATTACAAGTTAATTAAGCTGAATAACTTCAAAAATGCTTTTCTACAAACCTGTTGTAACCTCTACCTCAACAGGGAGAATGATAAATTCTGTGCTGTCTGATGCATTTGTTTTTATTCTAATGAACGCTGTATGATTATCTGCTTCTCTTGATGAAAAGCTGGCTCTCATCACTCCTTTTGTTTCATAGGGAGGTATTTCCTAATAAAATATTCAAAGCACATCTGTGAGAGTGTAGTAATTACAAAACGAGCTGCCATACCAAAAAACTACAAAGTATAATTGTATTAAGAGAAAAAGCTGCAATAGCAGCAAGAGATAGGCTGTATGTCTTTAAAGTAACCATTATGTTTAGTTAGGAGAGTTTTTTCATTTAATGTGATTAAAAATAGTAAATAAACAAGAGGACTTTCATGCCCCATTGGTTCAAGTTCTACTTATTAAAACTTTGGCAAAAGGACAGTAGATTAACTAAATTTACAGAAACTATCAATATGAAAAATCCAGTGATAAAAATGTTTTTGAGAACAGTAACATCAAGCATTGCTTTTACACATTCTGGTTTTTCTCCAAAGCAGACACAAGGCATACACAGTTTCATACACATATAGAAACATGTCAAAATCATCTAGCTAAACTCAAACTAGTTTAGAACTGCAAGTAGCCAGAACTTTGTGGAGTTGAAATACTAATATTGCATGCTGTTCCCCATCACATTATGGAAGGGTTAGAAAGCTCAATTATTATTTTTTTCCAATAGAAGATGAAAACCTTGATTTTAAATTTGGAGCTCATTCCACTTCAAATGCAAATAAATATAGTAGAAAACAAGAATTTTTGATGAGTAACCTTTGTACCAGCTGATATTTCTTCAGCTGACAGCTTTTTTCTTTTATGTTTTTGATAAAGGAAACTGGACAGGACATGATTCACATGGGTGCTGATTGTCTTACACATCTCTTCTGTGCTTTCTGTAGTATAAACTCATTATCAATCCATTGAGGAGGTCAAGCCATATTTTGCATGGCATAATGACTGTAGATGTATTCTTTGGAGGTGTCAAATACCAAAGTAAGTATATCTAACTACTACTACTTGATGAGTCCCTAAGCTAAAAATTATACAGACCAGTCTAGCTCTCAAGTTGTTTTCACACTTATTCAGAGACTTAACATAATGCAGCAGTTTATTAACGCTTCCAAGGGTGTGACTTGACTCTTCCACATGCGTAACCAGCAATCCAAGGTTTGTCAGATCCCTGAAGTACCTTTAAACAGCTATTGCAAAAACATCCTTGCATATATGGACCGCTTTGTCCAGTCACTGAAGCATTCAGCATCAATACAATTTGAGACAATGATGCACATCCATATATCAAAGTATCAGCATCATATTTCAAATAATTTCTTTTACTTTCTGGCTTATTACTGCAATGCAGCTTTTGACATAAGCAATGCAAACTTTTTTGAAACACCAATGGTTGATATGACAGCAAGGGGATTAATGCTGAATAGTATTAACCTGTCTTTCTATGCAGTCAGTATACTGGTAGCTTCCACATGCTTGTCAACATGGCTTTAACTGGCAACCTGGCCTAGGGAAGCTGAAAAGACACTTGCTCAAGAAACAGAAGTAGAAATAAAGCAGACATTTTAAAGTCTTCTGTGCTTTTGCTAGGGGTTCTAACCACAAAACTGGTATGTTTGTTACATACTTAACGATGACAATCTTTTGTCAGTGATCTTTACAAGCAATGCCATTTGACTAAAACTGTGTCAAAATATTAGGATCTTCATTTTTTTTAAATCCAATTTTAATGTTTACTTCTAACTCCCAGCATTTGTTTGATCCTTCCACTAATTTTTAAGAAGCTTGCAATCTGTATTCCTACTCACTTGTTAGTTTTAGATGCAAAAAAATACAAAGATGCTGCCATTACCATAGACCTTCTCCAGAAAAGTCAGGAATTAATTTTTGTGATCTTCCTTCTTGCCTTACTTGTAAATATCCTGGCGTTACTCATTACAACATATACAACAGTCAGTGACTGTAACGATACACTTGAGGAAGAGAGAAGTTTTGGAGGCCAATGACTTCCAGACAAAAAACAGATGTCAAAAGAAAAAAGTAACTTCAATCACAGAGGAATATAGGTTTCATCTTCAATTGGATGTTGGCAAGTTTCTGATAAACAGCACAATGTCAAACTTCATCTTCAGGATGCTTCTAAAATTTATTTCACTTGAAGATATCAGTATGCATTACTTCAAAACTGTGTTAAGCAAAGAATGCAACAAAATAGATTTAACCGGCCAGACCAAGTGTCCATCCAACCCATTATTCTGTATCCAGCAGCATATATGTAGAATAAAGTAACTACATGGCATGTATAGAAGAATATCCTTTAGAACAGTGTCTGGTCCACTTTTGATTCATGATTCTGGGATTTATTGTTGCTAAACACACTTCATTTTATTTAATAGTCCTCAATAGGTTCTTCTTCCTTAAGGTCGTCCAGCTGATTTTTCAACCCATGTAAATATTCTTAGTGATTTACTGAAAGGGCTTCCTCAGTTTAAAAAAAAAGGCATGTTTTTTCCATGTTTTTCATTTTTCCCGTGAGCTAAATCCAGCTCAGAAGCCATAGGAAGGACTACATTGCCCTGTATGTTCAAGTGAGTGTAATTAATCCTCTCATTTGAAAAAAAGAACAATTTAATGCAGATGGCTTCTTGTAATTCTTCCTTCAATTATTCTTGTAATTTGTGCATTACATATTATTATTGTAATTCTTCCTTCAATTCCCATTACCGTACAATTAATAGACTCTGCTATTGTTTCAGTTTTCATGGGCTACTTTTAATGATTACGTGACAAGAAACGAAGTTGGTAAAAACAAACAAATCCTAACAGTATATCAAAATAAAACCTCCTCAAAGAGCTATAGTAAATGCTGCAAGTCATTATTACTCACCCATAGTTTCCTTGTACCTCCTTGTTGACCTGTTGGAAGCTCTAAATGGAGATCACCTCCACTGGAATACATTTCTACCACCTAGGGTGGACAACAGGGAAATATTAACACTCAATGTTAAAGGGAGCCTGTTTTAGCAATCAGATATTATAATGTGCAATGTTTGGCATTAGCAACTATTTGACCATCGCGGTTTCTCATGAATTCACTTCCAACAATGATAAAGCTACTGCTACACTTTATCTGTTGTCTGTAGCATTTTACAGTTTATAGATTATTTACTGAACAGAAGCACAACTTCAGCAGCAGATTATTAATTTATTTGTTACGTTAGATTCAGACACCATTTCAGGCATTTATCCTGCTTAATATAAGAACACTTGCCATTGCTACATTGTAAAGACACCTTGTGCTATAAGAAATTATAATCATAGAATGGATTGGGTTGGAAGGAACATCAAAAATCATCTAATTCCAACCCCCTTGACATAGGCAGGGATGCCACCCACTAAATCAGGTTGCTCAAAACCCCATCCAGCCTCGCCTTGAGCACTTCCAGGGCTGGGAAATCCACACCTTCTCTGGGTAACCTGTGCCAGTACCTCACCATACTGAGTGAAAAATTTCCTCTTAACATCTAATCTAAACCTCCCCTCTTTTAGTTTATAATAGTACTATATTGTACTTTGCAGCAAAGTCTAGAGAGAAATTCATTTTATTGTATTCATGTCACTGATGAACCTTTCTGGCCTTATTTATCAGATCAAGAGAACATTCTTCTTTCCTTGTCGATTAACGATAAAGCTCATCATTAACAAAATACTGATAAAACACGGATGATCGCAACAATCTCATCATAACAATGCAAAACAAGCAAAAGGGAGCAAAGAAATGCCTGGATTAAAAACACAATCTTTTTTACTTTGTTTCATTATTTTTCTCAATTACCAGTGAAGTTTTATTCTTCGTCTTGCAGTAATTACGACCATTTTTAAAAGAAAATTATAGTAAAAATCCGTCAAAAATAAGGAGATCCATGAACATAACCTGTAATTTCTAGAACTGATTTGCATTTAAAAAGAGAAACATTTATAAAACCTACAAAATTTCAAATATCTTCAAGTAGCTTTACAGTTCAAAGAATTTTAAGAAATAGCAAAATAAACAAAATTTCAGTCTAATATCATGAGTATAAATGAGCATTTCATGCTCTTAGGCTCACCTGCAAAGGCTCACTGTGAGGGTTATGTATATTTATTATAGGAGAAAAACTGCTATTTACAGGAACTCGTGCCCCGATAAAGGGGCGCAAACGATAGGGGTTCGGTACTCCAATGCCAAACACCTGGTTCAGAAAAAGAAAAAACAAGCTTAAGTAGCAGTATGCAATTGCCATAGCGCCTAATATAAATGCCAAGTTTAGTAATCTACCGAGTACTTTTTCAAATGAATTTTAAAACATACTTCTAACTGAACACTTAAAATCAGCATCATGCTGAAGCACTGAAATAAAACTGGTTTCGTTTACAGCAAACAAGTATCTCTCATAGCTACTACTTACTTACACTGACATATTTAGAACACAGGAAGTCAAAATACCACCTTTTTCTGATACTCTGAAATAGATAGCAACTAAAGGTTAAAAAGATGTGAAATATCTTTTAATGATATCACTGTGGAACAAACTACCCATATGGGAAGGGTTTTTCCTGTTGTTTTCTAAATTTTGCCATGTAAGACTTATTATCTTTCAACAGTAGGATTTCTCTCACTTTTCAGACTCTTTCATCTGCATGGTTTATCTTTTTGAATCTCAAGTGAATAGATCTCTTTTTTGCCAGCTTAATGAATAAAATTGTCTTGTCATTATATCAGATGAACACAGAGCAAAAGAATGAGCTAGATCACTGCAATTAACTGCTCAAATAACACACAAAAAAAGCTGTTGGAAGGATTTAAAATCCTATATAATTCCAGTGATCTGGCTTAACAGTACTGCCCTACAGATATTTGCTGTGGTATTGCATTACAACAAGCAGCTGGAAAGGAATCTTCTTCAGCTGGGCTGAAGAATATTGTTGAACAAATATCCTTAGGCAGTTATATACACAGTAATAGATAGAGTTGTGGCTGATTCACACTTTACAACTTTTTCTGAAATAATGTTCTTCACTTCTCTTACCTGATAAGTAAATACCCCATGGTTAGAAGTGTTAATAAATAAAGTGTTCTCTACATTTCCCACTACTCTTGCGAGGAAAACTACATCAAAGGATGTATTGCCTCCTGGAAGAATTTTCTGGAAAAAAAAATTAAGAAGAACAAAACTGTTTATTGAGGTCATTGCACCTTGCAGATGAACAAAAAAAAATTGTGCTACAGAAGATTTCCATGTGTTCTTCATTGAACACTGAAGTTAGAAAACCTCTTAGAGATTAGGAGAAAAAGCACAGAAGCATGCAATAAAATAAGCAAAATAACAGTATTTTACAACTAATGTCTAGTGCAAAATTATATTTAGCTGTATTTTTAAGCTGAACTGTAAATTCAAAATTCAATGTTGCACAAAAAAATTTTGGACCGAGTTTATAGAACATTGGAGAAAGGCAATTACAATTGAACTTTATGGAACCTGCTAAACCACAGGCCCTACAAACAAAACTGAAACTAGATGAATATGTCTGACATTAACATGGTTAAGAGTTAACACTACTGATACCAAGCTTTTCCACTTGCAAGTTCCTGTAACCTGACTGTAGTAGTTACACCTGTGTTGGAGTGACTGCTTCAGGCTAACACCACTTCACTGGACATATAGTTTTCACTAATATTCTAAGAACAGCGTGTTCCTCTACATATTCTGAGGAACAGTACACTTAATTGTCACTTCAGCAACAACGGATGTCTGCCGTTCAACTGTCCGTGACAACATATACTTCCACCTCTGACAGAACTCCTATGAAATATATTATTTCTTCTCTTCTAGTAGGATTTGCCCGTGTTTCCATGCTCTGTTCACATTTGCTTGGTAACCGTTTTGAGATCAAGAACCAATGCATCCTAAACACTTTAAGGTATGTAATTATTGACAATAAGTAGCTCTGTTAAAGAAGCAGAAGGGCAAGCAGGAATCAAGTTCACTTTCAGGGAAAAAGAAAGTCTTGGAAAAAGCAGAATAGCTTACCCTATTTTGAAAAAATGATGCATGAAAATGCGATGTTGTAGCAGATATTGATACTAATGTAATTGTTTCTTCTGAGCTAGGGTTATGTAGGTAAACTTTTTCCATTTTTGGCATTCCAACTGGCCTGTCAAAAAACAAAGCATTTTAGAGTTAGATTTCTGGAAAACAGAACAGTGGGCTTTGCCCCCTTAGGCCAGATAGGTACAAAGCAATCATGAACATTGACAATAAGACTTTGCATTAAATGCTGTTTCTTTTTTGTTCTTTTTTTTTTTCCCTTAACTAATACGCATATTCAATCTTAAAGAAAGACTTATTTTTTCTGTTCTCTTATTGATTGCTTTTTGTGAAGGTTTACTTAACATTGTATCATCTTACAATTTGGTAACTATCCAAAAATAAATGCTATTTTTCAGGTTTCTATTTCACTATCAGAAGAAGCAAAAATTTGTATTCTTATGCTAGAACATATAAATTATCTTCTTACTTCAAGCATTCCTTCAGTGACATCAGTATAGATGGACTTGAGCATTTTATCTGCTTGGTAACTGAAAGACTCTCATAAGCCAGCAATTTCACAGTTAATTTATTGTTTAAGGCATGATTGCTTTCTCTAAACAAGTTCTTTCTGATTCTACTGACAAAAAAAATTGAATGAAATAGTCCAACTCCTCCAACACTGAAGAAAGCTTTCAGTGCCTCCTGAGGATCAGCTGTCTATTCCCAATTCTCACTGCAATTTCTCATGCTCTCCAGCTGAAGACAAGTTCCCAGCACCTTGTTGCAACTCCCTTGCTTGCCATGGTGCAGTTTCTGGACGTTTCTCTTCCCCATCATGCTCAGTAAGCTCTCCAAGAATGGGAATCCACCCTCTTCCTTTATGGCACTGCACTTGACTGAGTCTTCATAAGAGGAGCTTAATAGCCAACACCAAAACCAAAGAATAGTTCCAGCCAACTACAACAGCAGGAATTGACAGAATGAGGTAGATTTTGAGCACTGTATTACTTAAGAGCAACCTGCATGACGAGCATATCACCTGTGCTCTCAGCAGAAAGCCAACTATGTACAGAAAACTTAGGATCAGAGTTGATTTAAGTTCCACTTTTTAATGATGTGTACATAACGTGTGAAACAGCACAAAGCCAGGAGAATCTCATTGAATGAACTGCTAATACTGAAGTGCTAGGTTGTTCCTGTCAGAAAGGGAGTGGGGAAGTAAAACCCATTATCCCTGGAAACATTCCAAATGCTAACAACCTCTTAAGGCCTGATCACTTTTCCTGTACTGAGGAGAGGTGAATTTAAGGCAGTATATTTGAGAGGCCAAAGCCTATAAAAATAACTGGCAAGGAAGCAGTCGCTTGACAGACACCACAGTTCACTGAACTTCAGATTCCAGACAAAAACACTACATTATAGGTGAAAGGCAAAAGTCACTAAAAAGGAATTCTACTGCTAGGACTACCTTTGATTTTACTATTTTGTTGACCGTTCTGATTTTGTAACAAGTCTAATATTTTGTTTTCCTCAAATGTCACTCTCCTTGTGTACTTTAAGCTTGATGTTAGCCAAATCGACAGAAATACGAAAAACTTTGCCTGTTTTTTCCTCTTATCAGACATGGTAAAATCAAGGTTAAGCAACATGCAACGGACACCTTACTTTCCATGAACCTACATCCAAGGCAAAAACCAGCTAAGGGATGCTCTCCAGGCTGTGGATTACTGAGCCACAACAACTTGCACAAATACAGTGTTACCTGGTGCCAAGTTTTACAGCATTTCCTGGAGCAGTCACAGCTAGCACATTTTCATTGCAAGAAGTTGGTATAGATATACACCTTCAGGCAAACATGAATTGTCAACGCATGCAAGATTTTGCTCCTGATCTTTTGTCTCTGCAAAATGCTAGGTCCGCCTACACTGATAAAAAGCAGATACATCAACCTGGATTAGAAGATGGTAACTAACAATGGTGAGGTGCCTGTTCAAATGGGTAAATAAAATAAGCCTGTGTTGATGGTTTTTACTGCTGCACCTCAACTCTTTCCAGTATCTGAGTTAGTATCTGCAGTACACTGTAAGCACATCTTTGTAATGGGATTAATTTATCCTCTACAGATCAAGAGGCAGATTGTTTCGACTAAAGGAAACCAGCTGCAGCAAGAAGCTGGGGAGACAAGTCCTTGAGCTATTGGCTCAATCTTAACTTGGAAAAATATCTAACTATTCACTTTAAAGTGAACATGGGTTGAAAGACTGTCCTTTTAAAAGAATAACTAACATATTTTTCTTATTGCATATAGTTTAGACAGTCTTTTTTTTTTTTTTTTTTTTTTACAGTCTTCTGTATAAAAGATAGCCTAACTTACAAAAACTGATACCAACCCATTTAAAAAGCAAACGAAGGAAATTCAGCAGATGCATTCTTCCTCTTCCATCTCCTATTTTTTCAATGAGACTAGAGAGAGAAATGAAGTCAACCAAGAGCTTCCCACTTAGATTAGGAAATGCTTGGAGTTACCCCTGGAGACTGAAAGCGAATGTCTTCTGTACCCTGCTGTTAAGAAAATGCTAGCTCCTCACATGAAGGAAGCCTGTGTGGTGTTCAAGAGTAGGGAATTAGCAAATAGAGCACTCTTCCTGTTTGACACAGGACTATATACATCACCGGTTGAGCGACCCATGCATGCTACTTCACTAACTGAAGTTAGAGTAACTGAAGCACAAGAGTTTGAGAATGCAAATACGTCTCATTAACTGAGAAAATCAAAAGAAAATAGAAGTGATTTGTATACTAGCCTATAGGCAAATGGTTTATCAGCTACCAGATTACACTGTCTTTTAACAAATCAATAAAGTTCTTTTCTATTACACTTAACAAAAAAAACGTGCCAATGTAACTTACAAAACAGAGCAAATGCCCCATTTTATATTAGGAATAAAACTCTGATCCCATTAGATGCATCATGATTTTTCCAAACAGCAAAACTCTGTGTTCAAAACACCACTAGTTAAGTCCTAACCAATAATGTCACCAGCTGTGATTTGAATGAAGTTAGTAGTGTAATAAGCTGTTGTTTGCTTTGGCAGCATTTCTACATGCAAACAAAAGCAGAGGTAGATCTGGACTAAATGGCAATTTACTGTCAACAGTTTCTTACACTTAACCAACTCCAACAGAAATGAAAATTTCATTTTGCAACATTAAAAAAAAAAATCTAAATCTCAACTTCTTGTGAACTTGAAGGACATCAAATGTACTGTATAAATGCTTGGCTGCACATTATAAGGTACCTTACAAGCCCTTTCACCATTTATAATTATACTTGTTTGAAATGAAAGATCCTTACTTAAAACACCAAATGTTTTGGATAAACACTTCAGCTGATAAAATTCTCTGCTATTTACTGTTAGGAGATCAGAGTTCTTGAAGAAAGAAAGAGATCAATTTACTAATTTCCCATGCTCTTTTTTTTTTTTTAAAAAAAAGAAATACACTTGCAGGAAAGTCTCAAATATTTGAGCACTGCCAAACAATTCCTTTCAAGGCTATCTCAAGCCTTCAAAGGTGGAACATCCAAATACTACAGCTCATAGATGTGAAAATGCTACTAAAGCCCCCTAAGCAAACTATTTTAAAGGAAATGCAAAACAAGATTGTTGATAAACAGAAAACTGAAAGACAGCTTCTCAGAATGCTGCCCTACAACCAAAAAAAACTTAGTTTGTAGAATGGGACCTTGCTCAAAGTGAGAGGTGCAAGAATGCCCATCCACCACAGAAGCACACTAAAAGCATCTCTTCACATGCTACCATTCATTACTCTGAAAAGGAAGAGGTAACAAGACAACTTCCGCTCTAAAATAATTTAACATTTAAAACCTGTGAAGGTAAGCAGTTCTAGCTTATATCGTTAGTTTCCTCAACTTCTCAATACCTAAATACTCCATTACCAGAAGTTAGTTCTGCCAAAAGTTAATCACGAAGAACTTACTAACTTTACTTTTGATATTGTCAGAGTTGAATTAACTCAGATGAAAGCAATGTATCCAGATTTATCAAAATTCAAGTTTTATCACAAAGCAGGTGCAAGAACAGAGTATAAGCTACCTGGCATCAGTAGTGTTCATCTAGATGGGCCACCTGCGAGAACTCCCATGTGAAGATGCATGCCAAACACAGGAAGTCATAGAGGTAATGACTGTCCAGCCAAAACAACCCCAAGCAACTTGCTCTCACAGTTATGGAAGACAACCCAACGGTTACTCTTTTCACAATAAAAAACAGGTTTTTGTGTTAAAAAAAAAATCAAAATAAAAATCAAATATTCCACTTATTCTAAGCAGTTCCCCGGAGCACTGATCTGAAAGAACTTGCCTCAGTCCCACCCCATTCCCAGAGGCCTAATGTATAACAAGAACATTTGGAATCTTCTGAAACAAACTAAAGATTTGCTTATCGTAACACACAGCACGCACTTCCTTTGATAAATTCGTGATTACCTGGACTGTCTCCAAAGGGGTAGAATATTGTATTGTTTGTTTTATATGAAAACAGCATTAAAAAAACCCACCCATTATAAAACAGTTTAAAGCTACTGAAATCTCATCTCCAGTTGCAACACAGGATGTGTGCCTACAGCATCTATTTATCAAATGAATACTGATTTTGATTTTCTACGATCACTAGATAAAATAGCTTTTAATAAATATCGTAGGTGTTCAGGTTGACATGTTTTTGAAACATCTAATTAAACCCAAACAGTATTAGCAGACGAAAAATGTCACAAGAATAGGTTTTCTGCCTTATGGCTGAAATTAAATAGCGCAACATTATTTAGCCTAGGAATGATACATGTTGATAGTTCTGCATTAATAAGAACTTTGAACAAGCTTACTCTACTAAATGCTACTTACTAATAAAACACCTCTTAGGTACAATTCTTACTAAGAAACTAAAGATGCATTTTATGCCTTTTCTATAACCCATTATTAACATAAATGGAAAAGACAGAAATTGAGCATAAAAGCCTGCCTAATTTAAAGCTATTGGCTTTTGGTTTAAGTCTGCATTATTTGACTTCCAAGGTGCTTCACACCTGCAGTTTATTCACATCATAAAGCTGAGTTACTCAGCATTTCTCCAAGTTGGTTCACTTTAAAATCTATATTTAGGCATTAAAATAAAAGTGAACTGTGGGGCTCCATATCAAGACCTTTTCTAAAGCTGTTTTTAAAAATCTTACTGAAGTTTTAATAAATTAGAAGATGACTTCTGCATGAAGTTATGATGAAAACTATGACAGCTAATTAAATGATCATATACTTCTAGATTTAAAAAAATAAAATACAAAAAAGATCCAAGATCTGACACACAGGTTTCCTATTTTAACTGATAATAATTAGCAATCCCCTGGTACAGTTCTGTATTCATTGTACAAAATTGTTTATGCCTTTCCTAAGTAATTGATTTGCATTACTTTTAACACTGTACTAGAGCTATACTATTTTGGTGCTTTCAGCTCTGACAAGAATAGCTTACATAAAAAGCCAAAATATAATGAAGAACAGCTAAAAAAAGAAAAGGAAGCATCTCTGGAAATCCACAATAAAAGCACATGCAGCTTTCTTCAAAGAAGTAGGTAAACTACAGATGACCTTTAAAAGTAACATACTTCAAACTACATCAAAAAAATACTTCATTCATACCCACTGAGAATCAAAAAGCTATATAAAATATAATTTTACATGTCAAAATCTGTAATTATATAAGCTGAAAACATAATTTTAAGAGAAATTCACTTAAAAACAAATCAATAAGCAAGTCTTTACAGCAACTTAAGTTAAACTGCTGAGCAAACTGCTGTACAAGTTCCTGAGTTTGTACTGCACTCACCATTATAATTTAACTACAACATAATGGCGTTTGCTATAGCAAAGATGCAACAGAGCCAGGCTTACCACTATGTATCTTACTACTCAGTTTAGAACCTCGATATTCTCTTAGCTATGACCAGTTACTGACAAGTAAATAAGAAAAAACATTAAATGCTAGAGGTTCTGATACTTTGAACAAATAGTAAAGAGGGGAATCGAGTGATTTATTATGTTTTTCTAATCAGAATATTACAAGTTCATGGATTATTGTATTTCTGTCAGACTGAGCATAGATAACCTCTGTAAAATGAGGCATTTCCATATAACTTTGCTATTTAGTGACATTAAGCCTTTTTTTTTTTTTATAAAAGCTATTTCTGGTAAACCACTATCTGCAAACATGATTACAATTACAGCTTTTCCTCCTTCAGAAATGCATGAGCATGCACTGTATCAGTGCACAGGAGCCTCCCTGCATGTATCTGTAGTCACTGCACCGACCATACATTGGTATTTCCTACAAACAAGAGGTACTATAGTTTTTATTAGTAATTTGTGGTTTATTTGAAAATAAAACAGCCTCTCATCCAGAAGCAGTGCTGGGTGGAGATGGTAGAAATTTATGTCACAAGCAATACTGCACTAGGGCACACCTGGGCTGTTTTCTTTCTACCTTGTTGAACTGTTAACAAAACATAGGAAATGTCATCACTTCACTTTACATTGTGCCAAAATATCAGTCAAGCACAGAAACTGCTGTACCTCTGCACACCAAAGCCGGAACTAACTTCAGCTGTTAACAAGAAAATGATGGTAGCTACCTATAACACAGTAACCAGTTACTGGTAAGAAAACTCCATAGCAGTTCTCATGAGAACTGATTATAAATGGGTAACTCTTAAAAAAAGCTCTTAAAAACAGCCTTCCTCCCTCCTGTCTTCTATCTTTTAGAGAAGTCACGTTTGCTGTAAACCATTCAATTCATCCACTGAGAATCAAAACAGCAACTAGGTGTGAGGTGGAACACAGGCCCAGTCACAGAAGAGCCTCAGAGCTGCATGTTCACAGCTCTACGTTACTGTTCTAATAAGTGCAGATCCATTGAGAAAATTTCTGACAAAGTTTCTTTTTGTACTGGATCATTTCACAGCTTACAAGTTGGTCAAACACTTAGAGTAGAACTGAGTGTGTAAGCACTCACAAGAGCACTAGAACAAGCTGTGAGGATGAAAAGAATATTGTGCACCTTTCAAGTTGCACCTGCCACCAAAACAGCTGTAAAACGGACACACTGGAGTACCAGCTGAGGTAGGATATTTATAGGCAGAAAGGTAGCATTGCCTCATTATAAGTCCAAATTGAAAACTGTTTCTATTCTTCAGACCAGTTGTACAAAGACATATTCCAGTCCTGGGTACTCAGTGGAAGTGATTTCTACACAAAGACTGATGTGTAAGACCACATACACCGCCTCTCTGAAACATGCAGGTCAACTACATGTACAGATGAGGTAAGAATGCAATCCACATACATGATCTTTTCCTTCAGTTTTAAATGTTCTTCAGATTTATTCTATTTGCCTAAACAAATTAATCAAAAGATGTGTCAACTTACTGTTCATGGAAATCTAGCATTGGTGGCTCGAACCGGAGAGGTCGGCAATTTCCCCGATATAGGGATACACTGCAAGAAAAATGAAAATGCTGTAAGAGATACTGTAGATTATACGTTTTTGCTCCCTTTCATCTTGAATTGCCCTGTTTTAGTAGAAGACTTATGAATACTAATAACAGCATAACTAATTCAACAGAAGAAAGAGACTGACAAACTTGCCCAGTCAGAATATCATAATTTTACCAATAGTACATGAATATGTCGTGCCTACAAGAAAGACCACCCAGGAGTACAATTTTTGGAAATGGATACAATAGGAACATCAGTCATCATTATTTAGAGGAAAACTAAGCATAACAGTAAATTAGATAGGTTTATATCATTTTTCATAGCTATATCCAAACATCTTCCTCAGAATATATAACAAAGACATTAACATGCACATCGTGAGCTTCTCTACATACAACCACACTAGCACATAAACCATCCTGGACCAATTTTCTGGTACTGAGGCCATATGGGAGAAATCACCCCATGTCTCTACTGTTAAAATCTCTTCATCTCCAAAATACAACTACTTTGCTCTAGAAACATTCCTTGGCTTTGCCTGTACTAACTTCCTGCTGGTAACTTTTGGAGAGTGCTAGCAGATGAAGGTTAAAACTTAAATACCACCCAAACAATCCAGCAGTAAAAACTGGAAATTATCTGGAAATATTCTCTGATACTGCTTATTTTACCAGAACAGTCATAGTCAGAGAGCACAATCAATAAGCCACAACTTAAGTTACAACAAAGAATACAATGGCAGTTTAATTGACTGAAACATTTTCTATTTCACAATGAAGCGACTGCAACTACACTTCTTTATCTCTGCAATTCAGTAACACTCTGTCTTGGGCTGGGTAAAATTCATATCCACACGATGAACATACAACAGAGGACAATGTAAAAGAAACAAACGGGAAAGGCCAAAGAACGGCTCAAGGTCAATGACAGCTAAATGGCTCAAGATCAATGGTTCTGCTTTTTCCTTAGATGCTACTTTTTCTGATAGTAGAATAACACTTTTCTTTCTGATCCTTGTTTTCTGACTTGGCATCAGCAATGACAGACCCCCGAAGACTGAACTGCAACCAAGCATCCTTGGTAAACAGAGCTGCTCCACAAGGGCTGCCAGGGCAGCAAAACTACACAATTCTGCCTCTGCCGAGAGAAAAAGCAGAGAGGTAGAAGATGCCTTGTGGCTGGGCTTATGACAGCTGAGGTCTTAAACCTGATCAGTCTAAATCCATGCAGTGTGCTTCCAGGAAAATTATCAACCAAATTCAGATGCCCGTCCATAATCCAGAACCATTTCAACAAAGAAGTTATTTAGAGGAGTAAAACTTCAAAAATGGGTATGGAATCTTCCCTGTATTCTCTAATAGCCTAGATTTGGGCAATGACAACAACAGCATATTTTATAACAAAATCAAGAATTTGCAATGTTTCTCTCTAGTATTCTATAACAGAATCTTCCCGCTTCAAGTATAATACATGTGTAATAGGGAGGTCTATTTCTGTTGATTGTTATACAGCTCTCCAGGTTTGGATGTTGAACCGTTTTCAATGCTGCTTAGAGCTTAGCCATTAAAAATAGCCTTATTCACATGATAAAACTAAAACACTATTGGGATAAGAGCAGGTATAAAACAGACAGCTTTAGTCACACACACATCACAAAACAGTAAAAGTGAAGGTGCAAGACAATGACAGGAAGAATTGAATTCAAGTTTACAGAAAATAACAATTCTTGCTACTGTCAAGCGTTGCTATGACTTGGAGTATTCCGAGAGCACTTGGGTATAACTTCTCAGTCTAAAACCAAACCTTGCAGGAACACGTGCTCAGCAAAACAAAAGTTAAAAAGACAATTAAGTTGGGAAATTTATTAGCATTAATATTTTGAAAGGATGAGTTTAGAACAAGTCTTCAAAGTGATCAACTCACTTTCCAAAGTTTATTGTAAAATTAAAAAAAAAACTTGTTTTGAGTGCACTTTTTAACTGAAAAGGTTAAAAAGGCCATGCATCTCTACTATCAACACAGTCCTAACACTAAATGGAACTACTTTTCTTCTAGAATGATTGTTAAAGCAGTTGTTTCAATAGTACTCTACAATTTCTCCCAATTTTAAACCTCTGAATATTCAGTCAGCCATGCAGCACCTCTGTTGTTGTGTTTGTTTTAATGAAGAACGTATTTATTGGTAAAAGGAATTAACTTTTAAAAAGTTATCAGAAATATTTATAACATTTACAAAACTGATTGCAAATATCTTTATCTCAAATGCATTTAAAATAGTCTAGTCACTTAACCTAACCACAACAATCAGGACTTCTGCAACTCTTCGTGTACCTGAAAGGTTTAAGTATCATTTTCTTAGAATTCATAGTTATGTTATCCTACACAACCATTTAGACAACACAGAATTTTTAAATGGCTAAATTTTGGTAATAGCAGCTACATCATAACAAATGCCAATTATAATAAAAGTAACTGTAATAAGGTTCAAATGGGAACAAACAATATAGGAATTCCCAAACTTTGCCTACTGAAAGGCCCAACATGACTCAACTTGCAGCAGACCTACAAAATGATGATAATGCCTGCTCTGCTGGGCACTTGCTCACTGAAAGCTGGATACACCCATGGGTAGGGCAACTTTACAGCATAATGACATTTAAGTTAATTATTATGCATGCACATAGAGCTATAGCTTTCTTCCCAGACTTATACCAGAATCAAAACATTTTTCTTTCCCTACCCCTCCAACTTGTCTAATCTTCAAAGTCAAAAGAACATGAGAGAAAGATGCAACTGAATGAGAAAGAACTACTGACATCTGCCAATAAGCTCCAGCAGACAAGAATTAGCCAGAAGTCATTTGAGTCTATGAAGTTTCAGGAAAGTCTAGTTCCTCATAGTGATTTAAGACGGTCCCTACACTTTTACCCTTCTGTGAGAATTTTGACTTTAAAAGTAAGACTTGAGTGTGAATTACAAGCAGTCCTGGAAAAAAAAAAAAAAAAAAAACATTTCCCTCACTGTACCATCCATTCTGTGACCAAAGTGAGAAAGCATTTACCTCAACTACTAAAATAACTACTTTTGTAGTAAAACATAAGCAGAAGCAGCATAATACAAGATATGATTGAGAAAAGGTAACAAATACCAGTAAGTCTGATCATAGATGCAGTTATAAAGATGGTTAAAATATCAATGCCTGGGAAGAGTGTAGGTGAAATGGATATCCACCAGTGCCGAGATGCAATATTCTACTACCTAAGGACGTTCTGCAAAATTTTATTAAAATGTTTGCTGCTTATCATAGCATGCCACGTATTCAATTTTAATCACCTGCACACACTCTGCATTAGGACAAAGTGCTTGTCAAATATAACATTTATAGAGTTCTGCAAAGTTAGGCAGTAACAGTTTTTCTGTATTCTCACTTTACCTTTCTAGCTGTTCTGGGATTTCTGGAGGAGGTCGTGTGGAATCTTATCTGTACCATCTTTAATTGCTACTGTGGAAAATGCAAATCTAACATCACTCCACATGTATTTTTCCCACGTTACTTTAACATTTGTTTAAAGGGTTTTACTTCCTTTCCTGCGCCATAAATCAGCAATAAAAAGGAATAAAGACAACATAATTAAACCGTCAAACGGCAAGAAATTTCATGATTTTAAGCAACATTTAGGCTCTTATAAAACCACTACTTTGTTATTTCTACTACCACAAAATAAAATGAAAACATCTCCAAAAATAGCTATGTGAATCTTTAAAGTAACAAACAGTCATATTTCTCATAATGGGTACATTTTGCCAGAATGTCCTTGAAAGAGTCACCTAAAAAGCAGAACATTTTTGGTTAAAATAGTAAGTAACCAATCACATTTCCCCAACCACATCCAGAATTTGTAAATATTTTAAAAATAAGGCTGAGCTGCAAATATCCAAAGATGTATTTAAATTTTTACAGTTGAAATGACTTTAGAAATATGGGTATTAAAAGCAGCCTCAGAGAGAATGTCAGCTCCCACAAAATATTTGACCCCTTAGATATTTGGCAGTAGCCACAGCTATAAGCACAGATGAATAAAAACATTAGCAAGAAAGGCTTCTCATAAACTACATCCGGCTAGTGGCTGGCTCAGTTATGCCAACATTAACCCTTTATCAGGAAAATGTACTCATAATATCAAAAGTTAAAATCCAAAGTTTTCTTCCTGAGGGGTCGTCTGTGGAAAGAGTGGGGAAAAGATGGAGAGAAGCTTGAATAGATGAACTGTAGCCTGATCACAGGCAAGAACAAAAATTAAATGGCTAGTTCACTTCCCTCCCTTCCAATTAGTGTTAAAAAGCAGATCAAATAAATGAATAAGCTGCCTAGATAGGGAAGATCCACAGGCTGTACCAAGAAGGATTATAATCACTAATAAGGACCATGAAATATAAGTCATCTATAGAAGTTAAGCACGTGGAGGAGACACTCAGGAGATTTCAGTAATGACATTTAAAAAGTCACCCAAAAAGAAAATACATAGAAAGAAAAATGTATGCAAAAGCAGTAACCGGGGGGAGGAGGAACAAACCGCATGTTCACTTTACAATATAGCATTGAAAAGTTTCCAATAATGGTCTTTATCACTTTACTGAACAACAAATAGGCCAGTGATCTGAAGTAGAACAGGCATATTTCTTCTACAATATGAAAATTAGAACACACTCTAAATCACTGAAACTTCAAACATAGAAAGCAATCTTCTTGGATGAGAAATTAAAAAAAAAGAGAAAACTGGAAGATCTAATCTATGGCCTAAGCCTCATTCTCAAAGATCACTGAGAACAGGTCTAATAAGAAGAGACCTGGGGGTGCTGGTTGATGAGAAGAACATGAGTCAGCAACATGTGCTTGCAGCCCAGAAAGCCAACCATATCCTGGAGTGCAAATCAAAAGAAGCGTGGCCAGCAGGGCAAGGGATTTAATTTCCCCCCTCTGCTCTGCTCTCATGAAACCCCACCTGGGCCCTGCATTTGGCTCTGGGGCCCCCAGTGCAAGGACACAAATAGTAGCATGAGTCCAGAGGAGGGCCACAAGGATGATCAGAGGGCTGGAGCACCTCTCCTATGAGACAGGCTGAGGGAGTTAGGGTTCAGCCTGGAGAAGACAAGGCCCCAGGGAGACCTTATGGCAATCTTCCAATACCTAAAGAGAACCTACAGGAAAGTTGGGGAGGGACTCTTATCAGGGTGTGTAGCAATAGGACAAGGGGTAATGTCTTTAAAAGAGGGTAGGTTTAGATTAGATATTATGAATAAATTCTTTACTCTCAGGGTGGTGAGACACTGGCACAGGTTGCCCAGAGAAGCTGTGGATGCCCCATCCCTGGAGGTGTTCATGGCCAGGCTGGATGGGGCTTTGAGTGACCTGGTCTAGCAGAAGCTGTCCCTACCCATAGCAAGGGGCCTGGAACTGGATGATCTTTAAGGTCTCTTCCAATCCAAAGCATTCTTTGATTCTATGATCAGAAAGTTTTGTTGTTTCTTGGGAGACAAAAAAGTTGCACATAATCCCCAGGTCCCAGTAAAGGCACCTTCTTTTTGCCATGGAGACACAATTATTTAAACAACATATTCCACTTAAATTCCATAAAGACTGACTCTATATAAGATGAAATACATTAATCACAGGTCTTAGAAGTTCCATCATTATTCCTTGATTCACGTTTTCATCCTTGCAATCTGACTGACATATTTCAGCACGTATAGCTGTAGCATATGTGGAAAATTTATGCTGTAGCATGAAGTGGAAAGATTAAGCTGAGAGACTTCACAGATGAACAAACAGGCAGAAGTCCTAAAAGGCAGAGAAGCCTCCATTGTTGGGGATGGGGAAATAAGAAAGATACAGGGAAGGTGCAGCAACAAGAATTTTCAAGTTTTATACAGAGTTTTTTTGACTAAGCCAAACTTCTTTAATTAAAAAGCAAATGAGAAGTTAGGATAATACAAGTTTGACAAAATTTACATTACCATAATACAGAAATTCCCTCAAGCTTCAGATTAAAATATGCAGTAACTGCCTTATTTCAATACATAATATTAACTCTTCTCTTCTACATTATCACAATAAAGATAAAGTGAATTTATATTTTAATTTCATCTCAAGTGAAAGACTCGCCACATCCTCACAGATTCTTCATGTTCGCTCTTTCCCCCTATTACCCTGCTTTCCAAGTTCACTTAAACTAATACAAGGTAAGCCAAAACTTAGAATATTTTCATACGAAACAGAAGATTTACATCACAGGATTTATGTCAATGTCTAATCACGAGGCAGCAGAGTCTTGTAGCAAGTGATACAAATATAAAAAGGTTTAGAATGAAGGCTTTTTAGGTATAAATTGAATAACGTAATGTTCCCCCTCCCCCCCCCATTATTCAAAACTTCTTGCAAAGAGATGCTCTTAAGCCCACATTTAGGCAACCTAGAACTATATACATAGCAAAAAAAGAACTTTTCATTAACTCTTCTGAAATTAAACAGTTTAGTCCTTCCCCTGGATTTCTTTGGAAAGAAATGGAAACAGCCTGTGAAAAAGTCTAGCTGTATTTCTTTAAATAGCTATGTTGTACATCCCATCTTGTTGAATGCTATTGTATAAGAAAAATGCTTCATTATTGCTGTTCAACGCATACCATTAAATGCAAGGGAGTGTTTGAGAAGTCTTCAGAAAAAAAAATAGGGATGGGGGGGTGAGGGGAGGAAGAGGCCCCTTTTGCTTCTCTGATACTACACATGCAAAGTTATTTGCAAGAAAAAATATTGGAAGTAACTCCAAAATTGTTCCTCAAAAGGACCCCCAAAACTTTTGAAACAGGCAAACAAACCCAATCCTTTCTCAATAAAACTTCAGTAAAGCAATACAAAAATCTACAAGCAGTCTCAGTTTTTCTTCCCTCTTTATTTACATAGAATCACTTTGTGTTATATATTATAAATTGAATTAAAGAATTCAACTTATCGATTCTTCTATTTCTTACTTCAAATGCTAAGTGATTTAGTTGTCCTAGCCTTCTCGATATTAAAATTACTATTACTCACAAAGATACAGTGGGTATTTTCAGTGTAATATTGCTGCCTCCTATTAGCAAGAAAATTTTTATCAAGTATGAATAAATTAAGTGAATCATTTTATATGTATAAAAGGTGTGTCCTTCCTCACACATTCAAAGGACATAAGACAAAATATCAAAGCAAAGGCATTTTCTCTATACACAAATACTTTAAAACCAAAAATACTAGAAAATGTTTTACATTTAAAATTTTCTCTGTACAATACAAATAATTGAAAGGTTACAAGATTTGTACCTGATTTTTGTTTACACTAAGACTTCGTTATTCTTGCAAAAAAATATTAACAATCTCTCAATAGGTTGTCTGTATTAAACTTTCCGACAATCATGCTTACCTTTTCTGTTGATATGAACTGAGGCCTATAGTTGTCTCAGTCTGTAACAGAAAAAAAAATAATAATTGAAGAGACTGACAGTATTATACTTCATGCAGGGGGGAAAAAAACAACTGTTATTAGAACAGATTTTGAAAGACAAAAGAGAAAGTTCTGATCTGGAGCAGAAAATGCAAATTGGCTTTTTTTGCACTTCGTTACTGGAAGAAATTAAGCCATCAGCTTCTATCCAAAGACAACTTGGCCCCAGATGAGAACTACAGACAGTTCCAGTGGCAGGAACTGCTACTAACTGTGAGATAAGCAGTAACTAAAAACATTAAAATTGAGAGAAAGAAAAGAAAGATAATGAAGGGAGCAAAAGAAAAACTTACCATAGACATAATAAAAATATTACAAAGAAAAACAAATAAAACAAGTAACAGCCAAGCATACCGATGTAATATAACAAGCTAAAAAAAACCACAAAGATGTTATTAGGAAACTTGAACCTCCTTCCCAGCTAACAATCTTCTAGCCTCTCTTATTCATACAACTTTACTACCTCTCTACTGGACATTACAGTTAATTACCTGAAAAGAAGGAGGTTAGGTCTTCTAAGAAATTCCAGCTAGTTTACCCTTGCCTAAGAAATCCAAGCTAGTTAAGAAGGCTGTGTATGGAATGTCCTCTTTGAAACATTAAAAATCACAGAATGGTTTGGATTGAAAGAGACCTTAAAAATCTAATTCCACACCCCCTTCTCCCCATGGACACCTCCCACCAGCCCAGGTTGCCCAAAGCCCCATCCAGCCTGGCCTTGAACACCTCCATGGATGGGTTGCTCAGCTTCTCTGAGCAACCTGTGCCTCACCACCCTCACAGTAAAGAGTTTCTAATATCTAATATAAACCCACTGTCTTCTAGTTTAAAGCCATTATCCTTGTCCTATCACTACACTCAAGAGGCCTTCTTCTTTCCTGTACGTCACATTCAAATACTGGAAAGCCGCTATAAGGTCTCTCTTCTCCAGAGATAATATCCCCAACTCTCTCAGCTTGTCTTCATAGGAAGGGTGCTCGTGGCTCTCCTCTGGACTCACTCGAATACATCCATGTCCTTCTTGTGCTGGGGGCCCCAGAGCTGAATGCAGCATTCCAGGTAGGGTCTCACAGACCAAAGACCTTGGCAGAGCAGAGGGTATAGAATCACCTCCCTCACCCTGCTGGCCACACTTCTTTTGAAGTAGTCCAGGATACAGGTTGTCTTTCTGAGTTTCCCATGAATCAACACCTCAGGTCCTTCTCTCTCATTGGAGCTGCTGCTCTTAATCCATTCCTCACCCAGCCTGGATTTGTGCTTGGGATTTCCCCAGTACAGATGCAAGACTTTGCATTTGGCTCTGTTGAACTTCATGAGGTTCACACAGGCCTACCTCTTAAGCTTGTCATGGTCCCTCTGGATGGCATCTCTTCCCTCCAGCATGTTGAATGCACCACACAGTTGTTGTTTTTTTTTTGTAGCAAACTTACTGAGGGTGCACCTGATCCCACTGCCCATGTCACTGACAAAGACATTAAATAATCCTAATACCAACCCCTGAGGAACGCCACTCATTACTGATCTCTACCTGGATACTGAGCTGTTGATTGCAACTTTGAGTGTGACCATCCAGCCAATTCCTACCCATTGAGTGGCCCATCCATCAAATCCATCTCTCTCCAATTTGGAGACAAGGATGTCATGTGGAATAGCGTCGAATTCTGTGCACAAGTCCAGGTAGATGCTATCAGTTGCTCTTCCCATGAAAATACTCACTTTTAAGAAGTTCTGTCTTGCCATAGGATGCAAAGATCAAATTTAGGACTTCAGTCCTCTCTAAAATGCATTTTATGTCTAAGCCCAAGAACATTAATCGGGGAGAAGGAAAAAGTTACAGATTTGATAATACCTACAGTGCACACCTTGACTCACCTGACACAGTTCAATACCTGTAGTAAAAGGATATCTGTTCTCAAGGGGAATGGGAATTTTTTCATATCCCTTCAAGGGAAGTAACATCCTTGGCTGGGCCACTGACTTCTATTTCAATTAGAAATCACACTTTCAGTCCATCTCTTTGCTAAGAAAAAAAAAAACTTTAAAAAAATACCAAAATGTGCAAGTGTGAGAAGACCTACAATTAAAGAAGCTACGTTTTATTTTGCTTTTTGGAGACACTTAGGAAACTTTACAATTACTACTACTAATAATTTACTTCACAAAAATAATGCTTGATTCACAACAAGGACCAATTCCTTACCAGTGTCCTTGAAAGTGCATTATTCACCCCAATGAAATAACTTCCTTCCAATAATCGATTTTTCCTTCGAATCATAACTAAAGCACATCATTAAACTATTAGCACTTACCTAACAGTCAGATGATGGAGCCAACAGGCTCAGATCCTATGACAGGGCAATCAAAATAGTTGCTACCAACACTGTTCCATCCTCGACAACTAGCTTTGGCTCTAGCAAGAGAGCATATTTTTGACTATTTGGGAGAGGAAGTTATCTGTTATCTACTTTTAAGCATTGTGACTGGTAGTCAATATTCCCTAATACTAGTCTTAGTCTAAGACCCCACTCAGGTCAACTTTTAGACAGAAGGCAGTGGAAACTAAATTTAACTCAAGAACATAGAGGAACAAATGGAAATATACATCATTAACAATAGTTGAACTACTGCACAGCTAGAGCTGTAGTTAACTGCTGGGAGTTAAATTTTCTGGCTGATTGTACACACAAGTTTTCCCTCCTATATTCCGTAACTACAGATCTGGAATGAAAATATTAGTCTGTACATCAAGTTTAAAGTGACAAGTCACTTTGGCAGAACATCTTAAGTCTGAAACATTTAAAGTTTCTTCAACTTCTAAGCATGAAGTAAAAATATACTGGAGACTCATGCTTATGAAGCTTTTTTTTTTTTTTTTGCTTAAAAATGTCTGTTAAATACAACAAAATGCCAAATTGATTTCAATGACTTTCTGGGGGCTTGAAATCCAGGTCAATCAAGAGCAAAGATACAGCATACCAACTTCAGCAGCTCATCAGCTTAACCATAGCATCATGGAACTAAACCAAAAATAAATCTCATGTGGCAGTTTCTATAATTATCACTCATTTTTATTACATGTCAATCTTTATAGTCTTGCAGTAAACAAAAACATACAAATGTGTTGTGTTACATGTTTTAAATTGTTCTTATTTGATATTCACGCAAAATCATGGATTTACTGTGTTGCAGTCTGGCACGCTATTTTTCCTGTGTGACCATGCCCCCTTTCCAAAAACTGTTAAACAATACCAAGAACTAAAACAGTGCATCAGATCAATCCATTATATAAAGTGAATGTTTTGTTGAGTACTACTGTTTTTTTCAGGTAAAAAGAACTATAAAGTTAAACTTTTTAATAAATACAGCTTTTTCTTTCCTACTGCAGAGGACAGACCTGTAATACAGCGGTACAAGAAAGTGATTTATAGGAAAAATGTATTACATCTTATCTATACAGGAGAAGTACTACAAATAACAAAATAGTACCTTGTAATGGCAAACTTAGTACACATCCAGAAGAAGGCTGCATGTGAACACTATTAATACTTCAACAGATATAGTAACCTAAACTATAGGGGGAAAAAATACAATTGAAATAGTTTTCAGATCCAGCTGATTGCCTAACAACAAATAATCATGTCAGCATGAGAAAAGCAATAGAAAATATACAACTGAGTAGGAAAATGAAGTGGGAGAGGGAAAGATCATTACTGTGGGCTTTGAAATCCTCCCACCCCAAAAAAGCCTGCATTCAAGTCTTGGAAATTGATCAGAAAATCTGAAGGCATTGAGCACTGGTTTCAATACATCAGTTTGCATCCAGGGGCTTACACCCTCAAAAAAAGATTTTGCACGCAGAATCTGTACCTGAAAGCATACCTTCCAAACTCAGTAAGAGTTGTGGGGTGATCGTGGACAACTCTGGCATACACAAAGAATCCAAAAAAACTAGACGTTACAGACTGAATGCTGTCTCTAAACAAGGGGGTTAACTTTAGCCAGAAAAACAAAACAAAAACAACAACACCCAACCAACACCCGATTTTAATATCTCACCCATTTGTTATAACTGCTATTCTTCAGTTCTTGGTAAGAGGTCACATTACCTAACACTACATTCAGTTATCTAAACATAGGCCTCTGCTGCCGCTCGAGATCAACGTCCCATGGCAACATGCCTGGTCGCAGGCTGACAGTCCAGAAGGGTGCCCGGTTTCTCCTATGCCCTGTGCCATTATCTGCCACGTTCATGTAGACGTCCTGGATAGTCTGGGGCATCTCAAATAGCACTGGTTACCTATGTTTAGACAAATGAATTAAAGCCCTAATGTCTTAAACAAGGTTAAAAAAGGGTGAAGGGGGGTAGGGAATGAGTGGAAAAAAGCTCTTGATCAAGACCTGAGGTTTCTGGACACCAAATGTATTCCTTTAATGTGAAATTCTCAGCTACAAAACCTTTCTGTATTCCTACATTTTTCCAGGTTCCTTTCGCTGTAAAGATTCAAGATATTTTTATTTTATAGTAAGGCAGGTTCCTACTCATAGCAGAGCTACACGCTGCTTGCAACTAAATGTTGAGACAACTACAAAACACAGATGGCAACTTAAGTCTTCATTGCTGTATTCATCATCTCCATGCTAAGTAGTAGGATAATTAAAATAAAATTATTGATGAATATCTTGCTTAAGGTAATGTAAAAAAAAAAAAAATAGACTGCTGTAATCTGGGAAGTAGCTGAAAGTAGACTGAGAATGAATCATTCCTGCCATGCACTTTCATGACCCAAACTCAGAGAAAGAAACAAAAAGCAACAGTTGACTTTAGCTGATGCAACACATGCTTATTGACAGCGGCTTTACAGCAGTCACTGGCTCCTGGGCAGCAATTAATGATTTTTAACTAAGGTGTGGGAATGGGAATTCTTCCTGCACAAGAAAAAACTGCCCCCCCCCCCCCCCCTTTTTTTTTTTTTGAAGGAGCAGAGGGACATCAGCCCCTCACTCATAAGCAATGGTGAAGAACTGAGACGATAGCTGTTCTTTTGTAATATCATCTGCATTGGAAGGGTGCTCCAGAGGCCAGCTAGTCCAAACCCCAGCTCAAAAGAGGTCCAGTTAGTGCAGGTCACTCACAGCTTTTTGCCACTGAGTTGTAAATATCCACAAGGACAGAATTTCTACATTTTCTTTGTGTAACCTAGGCTAGTGTTTGATCAGCCTCAGGTTTAAAAGCCTTTTTTCCTCATATTGGTTTGTAATCTCCCATGCTGCAACCCATGTCCAATGCTGCTCATCCTTCTACTGTGCGAAGTCTGGCTCTGTCAGCTATATGCTGCCCTTGTGGGGCAGTGCGGGGGAAAATCACATCCCTTATTATCTGCAGGCTCCATTTTTGTTCATACAGGTCAGCCTTCTTTGCAAGAAGGGCACGTGGCTGACTTCTGTTCAGCTCGTTGTCTAGCAGGACCCATCCAGTCATGTTGCATGGTGTTACTCTTTCAGGTTCTGGTCCCTCTGGATGGCAGCCCTGCCTTCTTCCAGCGTATCGAATACTTTGCACAATTTGACGGCATCCACAAACTTACTCATGGTGTTCTCTCCCCCATCATCCACGTTGATGAAGGCGACGTCAGGCAGCATTGTCATCAGTATCAAGCTCCAAGGAACATCACACAACTGACTGCCAGCAGAACTTTGTACTGTAGAGTACACTCAGAGGTCAAGAGTCCAGCAAATTTTCCACATGCTTTTTTTGTCCACTTATGAAGCCTCTATCATAGCAGTTGGGCTATATGAATATTAATGCAGATCACGTCAAAACCATGTTTTAAGTCAACATATAATGTGAAAATCTGAGGTAATAAAAAACATATTTCCACTTTACACCTGAATCCAGTCATCAATACACCAGAACTAAACAGTTGCCACCTCTGTTGCAGTGGTTAATTCTAAATTTACCATGCCATAACGAATGAAGTACAGATTTTGCAGAAAATATTGAAATTCCTCCAGCAAGAGATAGCAATGCTGATTTCCATGCATGTAACAGAGCCCCTTAGTATTCAGCTTCCTCATGGCAAAGCCACTGCAAGTCACATTAAGGTTCCATCTATTTAAGGACAGTAGTGTTTCTTATCACCAGCTTTTGTGACTAACAGTTCTTAGCAGTTTATCAACTTAACGAGTTTAGCAAATATGTATTAACAATATATATCACACCATTCTCTCTTGTTATTTCAGCTATTCCACAATACAAGTAAATAGCAGTAAAAGAAATTTTAGGAGTCAACCTGTATAAAAAAAAAAAAGAGGGGGGAGGGCCTTTCATACCCTTACTGTGATAATCTTAAGTGTAAGTATAAAAATGAATGAAGTATTTCATATTAGACAATTTGACTGAAAAGGAGAGTTCCACCATTTTCCTTTTTCCTTGTAGGAATATCACAAGAATTATTTTCCAAGCACTTATTCTCAATGGAAGATCACTCACCGTTGTGCTGGAAAACTATGGCAAGAGATCTCGTGATAAATAGATTGACCTGGGAAACAGCGTTTTATGAACTAAAAGCAAATGACAACTTCGTTCTGAATTTTGCATTACAGTTTACTTTTCATAATACATTCCTCAAAAAGTAAGACGATGAGTTACCTTAACATGAAAGGATAGCTACAATTGTCACTTTTAATAAGTTACGTCAGGACTCCTAGTATTTGCAGATGACATCAGAGTCAGAGGGGCTGGAAGCATCTGTCAGGTCTGGATGAGGCACTGAAGGGGGGGCTCAGGCTGACAAGGTGAAATTCTGCTGAAGGAGAGCTCAAATATAAAACTGGGAATAACTGACTAAGCAGCAGTTCTAAAGAAAGAATGTGTCTGGAACTCACAGTGAAATGCAAACTACATGAGCACACAAGATGCTGTTGAAAATTTACATCTCATTTGGAATTATTAAAACAAGTGTTATTATGCAGGGAAGCAACTACTCTGTCCTTTCGCAAAGCCTCAAATCATTAATGCCCTGATTAAGTGCCATGCTTTAAGTACTGGATTCCTATTTGTCTGAGCACTAAAGAAAGCTACCCAATGTTTTTAAAATTATGTAGGAATAAGCTATAGGTATTTTTAGTACAAAATGATCACTACAAAGAGGGCAGAAAAAAAAAATCAACTCAAATATGTATTAGAGATAAAATAAAAACAAAACCAACTTAGGTATGAAACATATGTACTTAGGGAAGCCTGTGAAAATTACTTCACTAGAGGTTTTAACAACAGGGGAGAGAAGCATCTGCGCCAAGAGCAGTCCATCTACTCACAACACTACCCAAATAAAGTACCAGGTGATCTCCTGAGGTCCATTTCAATGAAATCTATGGCTATAAAGTGCCAACCAATTAAATAGACTTCTGCAAAATACCTGCTACTGAAGAAGAAACGTCCAGGTATAAATTAAGGAGAATCTTGTATTGAGCAGCAGACAATTTGCATTAATACAATTCTTATGCAATGCTCAGGATCTAAATAAATTATTTCAAGAGTTTAGAAAGTTGTTGGGTTCTTAAGGGGACTGAATTACATGAACCAAAGATGGTAGAAGGAAGTTCTCCCATTACATATAACTTAAATCCATAGGCAGAAGTAACAAATTTATTCAGACAAACCTTTACTCTAAGCACGTATGTTAGAGAAGGAAGTTCTTGCTATTGCTCTGTGAAGGATACTTGATGGAATATTGTGTTCAACCTGAATACTGTGTACAGTCTGGGGCTCCTCACTACAAGAAGGTCACTGAGTTGCTCGAGTGTGGGTAGGGAAGAGCAGAGAAGTTGGTGAAAGGACAGGAAAACAAGACTTAGGAGCGGCTGAGGGAACTGGGGCTGGAGAAGAAGCTGAGGGGAGACCTCATTGGTCTCTACAGCTACCAGAAAGGAAGTTGCAGTGAGAAGAGCGTTGGTCTCTTTTCTCAGGTGACAAGTGATAGAACCCAAGGAAACATTCTCAAGTTGTGCCAGGGCAGGTTTAGATTGGTTATCAGGAAGAATTTCTTCACAGAGAAGGTGGTCAAGCATTGGAACAGGCTGCCCAGCAAAGTGGTGGAGGCCCCATCCCTGAAGGTATTTAAGAGACATGTAGATGTGGCGCTAAGGGACATGATTCAGTAGTGGGACTCAGCAGATGGTTGGACTTAGCGACCTTGAAGGTCTTTTCCTACCTAGATGATTCTAAATGGAGAACTCTAATCTATGCACTGGTAGCCCACACTCAAAGGTAGTCTTCACTTTGCTACAGTTACCCATTAGCATTAACTAATGACATTTCCATTGCCACTTTATTTTTACTAAATGAAAGTCATTTACTTAAATATGTAAAGATTAACGCCTTTTCAATAAATAGCTTGAAGTAAGTCTGGTCAAGCACAATTTTCCCGATACATTTTGCTTATTTTTGACAAGAGAAGTCCTAAAACGTGATTGTATGTAGTGGTCTCATAACATGCAACGAATGTTCACCAACAGTACCTAGTTCAAGTAAGTACAGAAACAGTATCAAGAAGATATACTCTTAACTGGAGAGAGACGGCAGGAATTCCTAAGAAATAAACTATGCAGGACCCAGCACTTGATTTGCCTCATTTAGAAAACATTTCCTTCAAACAAGAAAAAGGCCTGCTTTCGCTGAAGGGATACCAAGTTCTCTAATGATAGAAAAGTCAACCAATATTGGAGATGGCTTAGACACTATCATTTATTGAATATTAATTGCTTTATGCACAATTATTTTTGATATTTAAAAAAATAATCTGAAGGTCACATAACTAGACAATATTAAGTTACTACTACATCACTGTATTTACTCTACAATGAGGGCTGACCTAGAATCAAGAGACATTTGAGAGAAAATACAGAAAGACTAAAAAAATTAAATGACATGCAGTAGGATTAAAACTTCAGGAACTGCAGTTCACAAGATATACGCCTGTTTTTATGGCAATGAATATGCTCTGGTCTTATTTTTTTTTAATTGCACTAGGTAGTCACAAGAGGTCACCATATTAAAATTGACAGAAAAGGAAATAAATTGTAAGCTACAGAAAACATGCTGTATCATTCCATTTAAAAAACTAGTTTTAATTATATAAGAATTTTTGGCCTAAAAACCGTAAGTAATTAATACCATAATATTGAACATATGAACCAATTATTAAAATTTTTGTCTCTCTTGCTGTGTTTTAAATTAAATATTCAGTGATGTATTAGGAAAAGTGGCAGCCAAATACAATCCAAAACACTGCAAAGTTTACACTGTCACAGTGTTTGAGTGTTCCACCCTCATATTTAAACTAACTTTTCACTGTCACAATACAGTCAGAATGATTAACAATCCATTTTACTTTTCTTTCTCATTTTTAAATCAATTATTGAGGTGGTTCACAGCAGCACCATCCTAGTCCTGAGAGCTACCGCAATTAAATGTGCTAATAAATAAATGGAATTAAATTTCAAAATTTGTAAGATTAATTTTAATTAGTTAAATAAGGAGTCCTGTAGAAAAAATTCTTTAAAATGTAGATAGCTGAATTATCTACATCCTTTTCATCTCAAAAATTGGGCCAACAACTGTCAGTCATTTTTATTAAACCACTCGTCAAGCAAAATATATTCTAGTCAAGTATGTAACAGAAAAGAAGCTAAGCCTAGTGATTTTTTTCTTATATATTTATACTGATAGGTGGTATTTCCATGCAAGTTAAAGAAATATTGAGTCAAAAATGCAGTAATTGAGACCATAACCACTATTTGGAAAAGTTTCCACCACCCTACTCTTAAGTCCAAAAATAAGCCTACGTATGCATCTAGTAGAGAATGTGTTTAGCCTATTACAAACAACTATTTGATTAGGGACCTGATTTTTGGGTGACTTATTTTGGTGGGGGGGGGGGGGGCAGTTTTGTTTTTTGACTGCAACCTTTTCAATTGTCAGTTTAGATCACTTTGAAGGATCTTACCCTTGCACAATATAATCTTAAAACCTGCAATAAATTATTTTTGATTCACATTAAAGGCCAAGCAGTAGAAGAGGAAAAAAACACAATTTAGGAAAGTAGATGGGGGTGGGGGGAGCCCTCACTAATCTGAAACAAATAATCGCATCAGGAACCCAAAACTACAGAGCTTTCACATTTGTAGACTCTTCTGGACTAGCAGGAGGTAGGAACTGTAAATCAAATACTAACTAATGAAGTTAAACACAGTCACCTGACTGACACATGTTAATTGTTTAAACAATTACTACTGTTGTTCCCCCCCCCCCCCCCCCCCACTCATCTTCTCTTCTCCCTTTCACCTACCATGGCTAACAACATCAAGGAATTTTAACAAAATATTCTCGCCACACATACTATCCACAGGTGTACTCATGAAATTCTAGTCAACAGAACTTCAAAACTCAGCAACTCAAAAGCATTAAGCCATGCTGTTGTCTTACATCCCATCTCAAAGTTTTAGTACATATTCTTTTAAAGTTATGTATTTTTAAGGTGTAGTGTTGCCATTCTTGTCAGCTTTCTTTTGGGACACGACAAAACAGACAAGATAGTATTTGCAACAGCAGTCACCTCTCTGCACTGATGTGAACTTTCTTTAAACCTGGTGGTGACTTGGTGCCAAGGTCTACATTTACATTAAGGAATCCTGTAACACTTCTCAGTTCCTCTAGCTGCACTATACAACTGAATCATATCTCTATATCAAGATGAATTTTAAACACAAAGAAATAGACAGATTTCCAGTGGTGGAGGGAGGGTGGGGGAATAAAAAATTGAAGGGAAACCTGAACAAGCTGATCAGACAGAACTTGTGGTAAGCTCCATCAGTTTCCTGACATGAAAAGACCAGGGAACAAGAGCCTCCGGGCACACCAGTATACACAGTATACTGTTGAAAATACACCTGGAAAGCCAAAAACTTTTTTGGACTGGCTGAAGTTCCACGTTTGTCTGTCTTCAAAAATCCACTTACCCATGAGTTTCAAAAAAACAGCTATAGAAAAAGAGATGGTGAAACACTGCTAATTCAGATCATTTACTCTGAGTACATACCTGCAATAGGTCTCCTTCATCAAAACGTAGCATTTCTATTATGCCATCCGACTGGATGAAAGCTATGAAGAAAGACAAAAAACTAAGTTACTTAACAGAAAAAGACATCTTGTTATTAAGAACAATAACTTACATGTCTAAAATCAGCAGTACCCTGTGTTTTTTTTAGATAAAATAAAAGAATCATTAGGGTTGGAAAAGACCTTCAAGATCATGTGGTCCAACCACCCCCCTACCACCAATGTCACCCACTAAACCATGTACCTAAGCACCACGTCCAACCTTTCCTTGAACACCCCCAGGGACAGTGACTCTACCACCTCCCTGGGCAACCCATTCCAATGCCTGACTGCTCTTTCTGAGAAGAAAGGTCTCCTCATTTACAACCTGAACCTCTCTGGGTGCAACTTGAGGCCATTCCCTCTAACTGACAACGCAAAATAAAAATGCAGAGTTTAACAAATCAGCAAACAGAAACTTATGTTTATTATCTGAGAGCTCCAAGATGTTCTAATTAATAAGCAACAGTCTTTTTCTAATTAATAAGCAATCAGTCTTTTAGCACAACAATGCTTAACTTCAAAGTGAACAATTTCTTCTAGGTTCCCTAAAAAGATTAGCTGTACGATGCTAATTCAGTATTTTAACTGGTACGAATGACTGGGTACCTAAACAGTTCAATGCACCAAAGGCCATGCTGAATTCTGACACTTAGAAATGGCATTTCAGTTTTGTAATCCCTACGTCTAGAAGTTTTAACTGTACATCTGGAAAACTTTGTTCACGCCGCTCCCTAATACTTAGGAAAGCAACAACTCTCCCCATCTTGAGAGTAACATAACAAAATAAGTTTAGAAGTGTTTGCACCAAGAACTTCCACATGACTCAAGTCAATGGAAAGCTCACGCCTCGGTCACTTATAGGATACACAAATTGAGCATTCCTCCTCCACTCACTTCCTCTAAATGTTTGGTCAAGTAATTGTTCTCAATTCCTCTGAAAAGGGAATGCTCAATTCCTCTCTATAGGGAATGCTATTTTCTTTGAAAGACAAAGAAATAAGGGCATTGCCCTTCCTGTAAAATATAATAAACTGTACATGAACGAACATGGTTTAGAGAGGAAAGAAGTTCAAAGAGAACCCAGGTTTACCCCTCAAAAAGACTATGACCCCCACATACAAATCACAGGTCCTTGAGATAAAATACAGTAACAACCTCAAGCCAGAAAAGTAAAAAAAAAAAAAAATTAAAGTCCCTCCATATAAATAACTCATACCCTCTTCTACCACCCTTTTTCACAACTATCTTTAAAATTAAGTTTGATGAAGTTTAGAGAGTGAGAACACACAGTTCTCTCTGCAAAGAGACACAACTTCAACAGGAAGAAGCTGAAGGTTTCCAGTTCACAGAAACATACTGTGTGCTTCCAGAAGATATTAGTGGAATCACAGCTCAAAAAAAAAAAAGGGGATTTGAATCTTCATCTCTCCTTTTAAAGTCAGCGTTCTAACAACTACAATTATAAGGTCACCAGCATTGCCACTTGCCTCTGATGTTTTACAAGGGAAAAAAAAGAGCAAATCTTCAAATGCTACCTAACATATCAGTGTTTGCACATCCTATTTCAGGTCCCTAGCTCCCCCCATACTCTGATACATCCTCCTAAAAAGCACACTGCTCCTGAACCTTGATTTCATAAGTTCATAAGTAAAAGTTAACATCAACCAAAGATTACTGCTGCCATCTCCAAGCCTCTTTTTATGCAAAACAAAAGCAAAAAAAACAACAGCCCAAAACAACACAATGTATTTATTACACATTACTTTTCAAGCTGCCATGTTTCAGAATTGTGAAGCTGAGTGAAGCCAGGCTGAAAACACAGCCCCAGCTCATGCCGAAGGGTGAAAATCACGGTAGAGGGAGAGGCAGGCTATGAAGGAATGCACTGCACACCAGGCATATAACAGTGGCATGAGCAGAACTAGTCATCATGTCAGCAGTAACTTACAATTTTGTGTATTTATCCCTACCTTAATGATTTTCAGAACAAACAAAAGGCATCCTTAAGGTAAGAAATGAAGTATTTGTCAATCCTTTATACTGAAGAACTGTATAGAAAGGGGGGGTGGGGGAGGAACACACATAACAGAACAAAATAGCATTTTAACTGCTGTTTGTTATAATATCAAGTCCTAGAGTTCATCAAGATCTGGGCTTTTAAAACTTAAATTACTGGAGCAGATCTGTCAGTTTAAAGTTTAATCCGAAAAACAAAGAACAAGAGGATTCTTTTATGTGTATTGCCAGTTGAATCGACATTTAAGTCACTGTTTATTTTTGTCCTTAAAACCACCCAAAAATCTATATGAGAATTGCAACACAAAAAGAAGGGAAGTAAAGCTCTGCCATGTTATGTTTAAAATCCAAGTATGACAGTTGATCAGGATTTCACAGGATTTCCATGCCTATCCTCTGAGCAAAAACTCCAAGCTACAGATTAGCTGATACAGAGGGAAAATTCTCCACTTTTAACTTAGGGAGAAATCCAGAATGAACTGATGTTTTCTAATGTACTTCACTGAAAATAAGTTTAACAACAACAGTTTCATAAAACAATATCATCACCCCTTTCCTAATAGTGAAAAGGAATTGTACCTCTGAAGTTGGGCTTTTCAGTATTCCTTTAGTTTTTCTAGCTTTCAGCTCCAGAGATGAATAATGCACTGAATGTGATGGGAAAAGTATTAGAAAATAGCTTTTTCTATGCATAATCTATCATCAATCAGTAAAATGCAAAAAGTTACTTCTTCAAAATGTACATTTTTACATCACATTACAAATTCTTAATTTTCAAGAGGCTTTTTTTCCCCCCCATTTTAAATATGATACACTGTAGGTACAAAGAGCAGAGAGTAGCATTATTTCTTCCATAAGGACAGTCATACAGAGGCTCACAGAATCTAGCCAAAATCTTATACTTGAGCAGCTTGATTGCAGGCAGCCCTCCTGTAAACATTTTTCTCAGCCATTCCACTGTTACTTCATCTTCGGTATACCTTATGTACAAAGCAGCAGATGTTACAGAACATTTTGAGCGGATGACACTGTTAAATAGAAGTGCCATTCATCATTGTATCATTTGAGAAATGTTTTCCTAGAGCAGGTGACAGTGCCAGGTGAAGTCAGATGCACTGCGAAGCCTGGCTGCTGGCCATTTCACACCAGTTGCTTCTGAAGTCAGCTCACGAAGCAGTTTCTGCGGTTATACCTTTTACTTTGTTTTAGGCTAACTTTCAAGCTTCTGTTGGTACTTTATCAGTGATTTCATCAGAGCAAGGAAAAGACAAGTAAATACCTTCACCTTCATGAGATAAAAGCTCATTTTTGCAACTGACTCCTCTGACTCTCAGTTCAGACTGAAGCAACAAGTCACCTCATTCAAATGAGGCAAAAACTATTACATTTTAAAAAACCTCCACAGGTGAGTCAAAGAATCACCCAAACCCCCGTATGAGCAGCTCTCAAACTGCCCGACACGGCCCACAGCGGGGACAAAGGCTTCTTCAAAGCGAAGCTCAGACACTGCCTGAGTAGCAGCATGCTTCCTTCTGAGTACATGCCCCTTCCAGAATTAGAAGCAGCTGCTCACTACTTGGACTTGCAATACCTGAGCTAAATGAGTTCACAAACTTCAGCAGTGGAAGCCCAAAAATAGTCTTTTCTGTCCCTTTATACAAAATATGTATGTCACCAGTGGAGAATAGGCTATTACCAATGCCAAAAGACTCTGCCAGCAATTAAGTGTGAGATCATCTGGGCACGCTGTATTAGGTGAACCATTCCCCGCACTACAGAGGAACAGGGCTGCTCCTACAAGGTCCTCGACAACTTCTCCTGGAAAAACTCCTTCCCGAAGTCTGTGCCCATAGCACCATGCCCCGTAATCAGCCTAATATCGTAGCCAGCCTCTAATACAAAGGCAAACATACCCTACTACTGTGGAAGAGCAAACTGCAGCAAATTAAGAACTGCTGACTGCGCCATTTCAGCCACCCCTGCCACATGCCTGGCAACTGCTATGAGAGGGGCACAACATAACATTTGGGGTAGGAAGCATTTCAGCTGTCACGGCATGATCCGCCACTGCACAAATCAGCAGCCAAGAAGCCAAATTACGCATTAGGAAAATAATTTCTTCCTGACCCTACAGGCAGCTGAAGCCCTGAAGCCTGATTAATAGTTATTAGTCAAACTTAAGCGTTATTAGCATGTTCAGGGCCCAAAGAAAAAAAAAGGGGGGGGAATGAAGATTCAAAGATATGGATTTCGAGGCCAGAAGAATCAGTCTCCTTTCTTCTTTGCCTGTGCCAGAATATTCCCTAAAAGGTATATACAGATCTCTCTGAACAGACAGCCTTTATCCTTTAAAGCACCCCAAGAAGCAAATTTATCGGATTCAGGAGAATCCCTTACAGTATCAGTCACTCTCACTACTAGGACATGACATGATTGCAGGGTCAAGTTTTTCAGCTTCCAGCTCGTGTATCCTGTTTTCTTCCTTTCAGACAGTAGGTTAGTATTGACGGAACAGATAAAATAAGCAACAGTAAAAGCTAAAAATACCATTTCATTTTCTGTTTTCAGTTTACAGCCCTTGAAGTGTCAATTCTTTGCTTAAGTTAGTTTTCCTATGAAAAACCCGTAAGAGAACCATAAAAAGGACTATGAACATGGGACATTTGGAGCAAGTGGAAAGACCTTTTTTTTTTTATTAAAAAAAACTATTTTTTATTTTATTATAAAAGCCTTTATTAAGCCTTTTCAAATGCTTTAAAAGGAAAAAAAAAAAAAGCAGAACAAAAACCCACTACCACAGCTGTACTCCTCCTCCACCCCAAACCACAGTTTTCTTTAACAGAAAAGCACTATGTAGTCGTTATTACCAGTAGATTTTAAAGCATTTACTCCTTTTCAACAATACCATAGCACCTGATGATGCGTAAACACCTGAAGTAACAGAAATGGGAACAACATCTAGGCCAAAACAGATACTGAATTCACTTAATGTTCCTGAATTTATATAGCTCGCAGACATGTTTGGCTCAAATACATTCATATTTTAATTGTCTCTGCTTCCAGCATTTTGTATTTCTGCTTAAAGTAAGAAAACTATAGAGACCTACAAAGTATCAAGTAACAAAATCTTAAAATCCTACAGTTCTCCAAGGTGAGATGGAACTTAGTATCAAAATCCTGTTAGCCAACATCAATCTTTAGATATGCCTGAATTACATATAACAGAATAAATTTGCATGTAATGCGAGACCACTGAATACGCCAAGACTCTTGGTGCGTAACGATAAAAAACATTCTCCATGGTTCATAGGTTATGAGGCCTACATCTGACTGAGATCTGATTTTTAAGGTGGCTTTGCAAGGTTTTCTTTCATTTAGCCACTGACAAGTACTTGGTTTTAACAGGAATGTACATTCTGGCATATAAAACCACTATTCTGAAATACTACTTAGTTCTGCAACAGCTACTCCAGACCAGCCTTCGTTTATTTTTACATTAAGCATCATTACCTATGCTCTTACATGCTTCTAAGAAGTATAAGAAGTATTTTTTCCCTTAACTCTTATCTAAACCAATTTTCTAACTCTTTTATAAGCTGTGTCTATAGATCCTGGTATCATCTACTCTGTGGATTTTCTTCAAATTCTGGAAATACTGTCCTAACTTACTAAAATAAGGCCAGGTTGATTATTTAAATCTCTCCTAATTTACAATACGATGTTTTTTGGTTAAAAAAAAAAAGTCTAACTTCTAACCCTTAGTCTCAATGACTAAGCTCACTTCAAGCGAACTATAACCACAGGAGCCAATTACAGTGTGCTAAATGTCATGCACTTCTGTCTACGTAATTGTAATTACAGCATTTGTACACCACCAGTTAAACAGCACAACTAGAACTGGACAAGTTGGTTTTGAACATTTGACTAAGAATTAACTACTTATGCACAACCACACAATTTCAGTCATCCTGAGCAGTGGAAAACTGAGCAGCATATGAAGTACAGGCAGTTGGGTATTCAATGATAAATAACATTATTATGAAAGGAAAAAATCACATGGTAAAAATTAAATACCACACCGATAAACAGCATTAAGCTGTAATACAAGCGACCATTTTTATTGACTTCAAGAACATAAAGGTCTGGTGATCCTCAAGACACACACCTCTGTTCAGCATTCAACACAGTACAAGCTGTTTAAAAAACGAAGCCATCTCTTCAAGATGGGAGAGTCAGCGTTCCTATCGGCCTGAGCATCTGCCTACATCCTAACCGGTAACAGTGCACTGGAAATGCAAAAGATCATTCTCTTATGTGCCAGTGAATGGCAGGCAACCAGCTCAGAGAGACTCCCCAGTCAGTGTGCTTCCTTTCCAGGACAATCCTTTTGCAGTTCCACAGCCAATTCATTTGCTTCTTTTCCAGTGGTCCATAAGGAAGGGAAATAGATAACTTTTCCAACAGACCTCAGGAAGAGCCATCACAGCCAAGACAGTAAATACATGCAAAGTAGTAGAGATCATATACAAAAATAACTTATTTTGAACTCCTTTTTACATAGAAATATATTCATTCTTAGTTACCATCCCTTAATAAAGCCAGACTGCTATTTCTTTTTGTTCGTTTCTGTTGACATATTAGGCAGCTGAAATAGGATTCCTAGATAATGCACTTTAATCATCATGTGTTGCTTTTTGGTTTCATATTAACTTCAGTAAAAAAAAGAATATTCATTAAGAACAACCTTTTGTACTACCAATTATAAGCATTAATTTTTATGAATTTAGACAACACACACTCCAGTAAGTGCTTATGCACAAACCTATGCCCAAGTTCACGCAAGCTAAACCAACAGAGACAGGAGATCACTTGCACTGCAGTACCTGAGTGAATGAATCTTGATTCCACAAGAGTGGGGGAGCAAACAGTTTGAGTTTTATTGCACACAACAGCACAAATTTGAGTCTGTACATCCAACTAAAACTACATTTAATGTTTTGCTAACTTGTTCATGTGTCTTTTCTGATTTTAGATATAAGACAAGCTGCAGGCTAATTTTCTTCGTACAGCCAAGTGCTTTCCTAGTAAAGCTGGCACACTGAATTCATCCACTCATCTCTTTCCCCCTTAGTTAAGACTGATGCAGATTTTTAGTAACTCAGTTATCAATTTGGTTTTAAAACCCAGCCGCAAAACAGAAAGTGGCAACGTAATTCTGATTCATAATATAGGCCATAGAAAGACAATGAAGATACAGCTTTGATAAGGAAGAAAGTGGTTCTCTGTCCTGAAGACAGTTCACGTACTTGACTCACCACACTTGTTTCATGTTTTAGAAGATGGTGCAACTGCTTCAAGGTTTCTTTTAAGGACAGAACAGGAGCTTGTACTGTCTAGAGGTGTTGTGTAATAACTATATTCTTGCAAGAAAGCTGTAGAAACATACATAGGAAAAAAAAAGCTGACTGAAGAACATATACTGTACCAGTCTGATTTTATTTTTAAGAAAATTACTCTGGAAAGACAGAAAAACAGAATCACAGGGCACTCAAATACCCTTCTGAAATGTTTATTCTGTACTCAGACCATACTTCCACCTTACAGAAAATGTTAATTTTCATCACCTAGAGCAATTTCTCTTTTAATCTTTTTATTTGTAATGAGTTCAAAAAGTTATTTGCCATTGACCAAAATGGTCAATTTCAGATGACAGCAATAAATATCATAAAACCCCATTTTTTAAAACCTCAAGTGCTACCTTAAAAGATGCTAGATGCTTTAAAATGCTTATTAAAAACGTCTTCAAGTTGGTGCTTTACTTTTAAACATTTCAGGCTGTTCCCCAAAGACACTTTAATTGCTGGCTCCAAAATACTCCTTAGTATGAAATAATATCCCATTCTGTTTTTTTTCAATGAAGAATTTCATAGGCAGACATTAGAACACTTATTTAAAATAAATAAGAAGTAAATCTCTCATCTGAAAAAAATAAAAATTAGATCACATTATTTTAAACTAAAGAGAACAATACTTCTGATACTCATGGAAACTTCTCCCAAATCATTAAGAGGGAGAAAAGAATATTAAATAGAAACCCGACATCTGAAAATAACTTTTTTTTCCTAGCTGTGGGCCATACAGTTGATCATGGCTTTTTTATTCTTTCAAATTATGGTGACTTTAAAGGTTTTACAACTTCAGTATGCTAAATTAGATTATAACTCTACAAATTTGTCATAACTGAGCTTGCACAGGCACAAAATTAATTGTAGCTAGCTTCAAAAACAAGATAATCTGGCCTGCAATGAAAAAGGGGAAAAATAGCAATCCTCCAAACTGTCCGTAATCTTCATCACATTCTCTTATTTTAGTTCTCAAATTTTAGACAGAAACTTCTAATTGTGGCAGTAAGTTTTACCACTCAAGTAGCATTGGAAATTGATGCGGGCACATAGAACTTGGACCTACTGGAATTCTTACCTTTACAGCACATAAAAGCATTTAATATTCAGTTTACAGCAAGTGACAGTTTATAGCTTCTGCAGCCTCAGGAGAACAATGCATTAACTGACAATAATTGTTTATTCCTTCCATTAACATCAGCCTTCCAAACTTGCACTCCTATGAAATTAAGCCACTGAACAGACCTATGAAGCCTACTTAGTCAAAAAATGGATTATGCGAACACAGTGCAAAGACACGCTTAAGAGATACATCCAGGCTGATTAATGACCTTAATAAACCTAGGTTTATTAAACAGAGATCAAGAATTGTTCTCTGTAGAAAAGAGGAAGGAGGATGGGATTTTCACAGCTTCCAAAAAAACCAAAACCACAGAACAAGAAGGTAGCACCATGCAGATACCTCCTGACATCTGTTTGCCACCAATGGGAATGCAAGCAGAGAAAAGCTACAGCTATGCTCTGTGACAACTGATCAGCTTTTAGCTCCTACCTCTGAATCTCAAGGTGCTACAGAAGATGTTCTGCATCACTAATCTCAACCAGTGTAATCGCACAGGAACAGTGGCCTTCTGGGCAACACAGTTCTGCTCCCCTCTCCTGACACCCCCCTTTCTCTTTTTTCTTTCCCCCAGTCACTTATCAGGGTAAAACTGAATGAATTTATAGATCCACCACAGAACTTGGCAAAAATTCATTTACCTTTTGCTGCATAAGACCTGCAATGTGTTTAAGACCAGGCTGCAACTGGAGAGGACTATTAGGAGGGAGGAGTGCCTTACCTCCACCCTCTCTGTGCTCATGTGGCAACTGTTACCCAAGTGTCTACTGGAAACAGCTATTAAGCCTGGAGGACAAGGAAAAGAGCAGCAAGATAATGCTTAATCAGCTACCATGCGAAGCCTATAAATACAGTGATCGAAGGTCAAGAAGAGGTAGAAGCAGCCTTAATGTTAAACCTCTAGTTGTAACGATGTGGCATTGACTGCAGCTATTGATTGCTCAGCAAGGCATTCTGTTCACTTGCAGCGTGGAAACAGAGACACAGGAAACAGCTGGCTGCAGTGTCTGATAAAACTAGAAAAAAATGGGTGGAGAAGAACTGCAACAAGTTCTGAAAGAAGAAGATAATATACAGACCAAGAAGAATGAAACAAAATAGGAGAATTCCACTCTTTGGGAGGGAAAAAATCCCAAACCATTAATAAGGAACATCTTGGCAGCAATTACCCCTTATAAATAAATAAACAATCTCCTCTGGTCAGGCCCTTTCAGAAACTTCTCTGACGATCTGGGTTGACACCCTGCGTAACACAAACCACAATTTCACCCAGTATTTCCAACCCCCCAGGCTTAGCTGCATGACATCTTTTGAAGACACATCCAATCCTACTTCGAAGACTGCAAATACCACAGAACTCCCCACATCACTAAAGTGCCCCTTAACTAAGATAAGGGTTAATGATCGTCACTCAAAAATACTTCTTTTGTTTCTCCTTTGATGTGTCTAGCACCAAGTCTCCACCTTAATATGCTTGATTAAATGGCCCTTCAGTATCAGAATTCTTCCCCTGACATAGGTACTTTAAAAGCACAATTAAATTATGCTTTATCATTCCAAATAAATAAATCACACTAAATACATCTATTTCATTTTTAGTGCCTTATTCTAATGTCTCTTTCCCTTGAGAAATTCAGTTTAATCAAAGGAAGGACTCACGGTACTCATCAAGTCCTGGAACTCTGACAAAATTTTCCTCGATAACTGGAAAATTGTTTCAGCCTTTGCTCCATCCGATAATGATATTCGGTGGCACCAACTGGCAGAGTAACTCCCCCTGTGAAGATTCAATCTCTGTCAATGAGCATGACCTCTCCTTCAGCACCAGACATCACCAGGCTTCCCCCAAAACAAGGAATTTATTCATCACTTCATTAGTTTGGAAGATACCGTTTAGCTGAAGCAATTTGGGCAGGTCATGCCCTGGTTAAGCTATGTGAAAGGCAACCGACAAGCCCTATGAAAATATAAAAGCAGCTGTATGATAATATGGAAGTTCCACACACAGACACCCTCCCTCCTGTATGACATTTAGGAACAATAACTTGTAGGGCAAGGAGAGTCTCGGTGCTTCCCCCCGCCTCTGACAAAATTAAGCAGCCAGAGAGCCGGGGGCAAGGGCATCCCTGATAATGGTTGGTCCTGGCACTCCTACACATCTCCCTGATGGCTCCCCAGCCTGCAGCTACACATGGATGCAAACACCAGAGCAAGCACATGAGAAGGCCACGGATTCCAGTCAGGACCCGGCACTCTGTGTCCCCTGCCACACAAAGAGAACTGCCAGGCCTGGCAACGCTCAGGAACCAGGCTGCTCAGGATCTCCTCAGACACACAAGCTGCACAGATCGTTTATTAAGTATTGCTTTAATGTATCTCATATATTAACATGCCAACCACAATCCAATTTATTGTCATATTACCAGCAGCTGGCAAAGATGGGGAACTAATGGCTACATTGTTCTTCACATGAAAGATGGGGTATAAATTTTACTGTTGAAACAAATTAAAAAAAAAAAGAATAAAAACTAGGGGACAAAAAGACTATTTTACACACGAACGCTGCGAAAGAATGGCCAACAGATCTTTTATTTTTATTTATTTTTTAATCCTACAATCAATTTCCTTTAGTGATGCAGGGACATGTGGAACTTTCTGGATCTAATTACAGCTCAGCTTCTATCTAAATTGTATATAAATTACTACCACCATAGCACTGATCTTACCAGCATCCAGGGTCCTGCTGTCTTAGAGATATTCATATCAGTTGTGATAAAGTTACCGTGACTTTCAATCAAGTTTTTAAGGTCATGAGGGAGATCCAACCACAGAGATAGCATATGAGGTTGGCGTGGATCTTACTATCATCTAGGTCAACCTCCTGTTGAAAGCATGGTGAACGCTGAAATTTGGACCATGTTGCTTAGGCTTCTGTATAGGTTGGTCTTAAAAATCTTCAAGGACAGAGATTCCCCAACCTCCCTAAGGAATCTGCTTCAGTCCGTGCCTGTGTTGCACTCTCCGGCTGGCCTTCAGGCTCGTGCTGTGCATACCTGCTGGCTGCAGGGTAACCTCAGCCAGCTCCATGTAGCACAGGCGCCTGCAGCAGCCCCCACCTGGTACAGGCAATTCTGCCACCTGGGTGGCCTTGCCTTGATCTACAAGTGTAACAAGTTTGTGTGTGAACCTTCTCTGTTTGGCAATAGAAGTTATGAATAGAATCACAGAAGAAACTATGAATAGTTGTTTTCTTACAAGGAAGTCCTATAATAGCTCAAACAACCAAAATGGGATAACTCTTTCTATGAACAGGGGCTGCACAGTATGTTACATGTAAATTGGAGGCCTGTTTGATGCTGCACAACTGTGGCTTCCCAGCATCCGAAGGGATATAAGATTATGCGTACTATCTTCTCTTTATAGCATTAGCTCTGATTCAGTGGTATTGTACAGAGTCCGCACGACTTTCTTACTTGACTCATCACACACCAGCACATCCTGGCACAAAACAAACCTTTCCTGTTTCAATTTACAACCACTGTCCCTCAGCCTCCTGCCAAGCATCTCAAGTCTGGCTCCCTTTTGCTAAGAACCACTATATTGATATCAATGGGCTGCCCCGGGTCCCTCCAAATCCCCATCACCCCGTGAAGCTTCCAGTCCCTGAGCCCCTCCACATGACCACGTGTCACCTTTGTGGCCTTCCAGTGGGTCGAGGGAGCAAAAGCGGATGCAATGTTTTAGCTGTCATTTACTAAATACTACGTAAAGGAGAACAATCACTTTGTTCCAGCTACTGGCTATGCTCCCCTGGGATGCCAGGGTACATTGCTGACTCGTATGTAGCATTTCCAGCTTGCACCCCCTGCAAATGGTTATTCTGCCTCAGATGAAGAACTTTCCACTTGTCCTTGCTGGTTTCCGTGATGGTCCTATCAGCTCATTTCTCTGTTTAGGTCCCTCTGAAATGCAGCCCTGCCTGAGCACACCGAGTGCTCCCCAGACTCGGGACACTCCATCTGCAGCGCAATGACAAAGATATTAAGTAAGAGAGGTCCCAGAATAGAGCCAGAAGGAACTCCTTGTAGCCATCCTCCAAGGCAGAGCAAGCATAAACCACTGCAGAGAATAAGCTAAAACCGAACACTGTGCAGTTTGTCAAGTTGCCTGGATTATTTTTACCATTATCTACAAATTCTGCCTGTAATTATTTGCAGAATATTTTGTTGCAGATGACTGATTCGTTAATTAAGTCTTTTTCTGTATTGCTGGATGATTTCATTTCATATTTATTTACAAGCTTCAGATAACCAGCTTTTAAATCCACTTAACATATACATCAACATATCAAATGAGAGACTAAAATCCCCTAGTGGAAGCAGCTACCATGAAAACCAGCCAAATTCTTTACTCAGTTTCAATAACTTCTATCATCTTTAGTCTGATTCAGAATTTTCAGCCTAGAGCTTACCTATTACTAAAAGAAAGGAATTCCATAAGCCATTCAGATCAGACTACGCTGAAGCCATCCAATTTCACACTGAGAAATAAACTACCTTGAGATGTTTCCAACACAGTATGCCTGTAAGGAAAGGAGAGAACCTTCAGCTTTTAAAAGCTAACATGCCGTTTTTAAAAACCTTCCTCTTTGTCAACTTTGCTCAGCCATTTTTCTCTTCACTACCACCCTCCTCTGCAATGACCCATTCTACTTCAGATCTGTGGACCTAAAAAGCAAGGCTGATGAACAGGGGGCATATAAGGAGGTTCAGCAGATCAAAGTGGGTCAAATTATTTATATCAGAACCATGCTTGGCCATAACTTTGACCTCCTATTCTCGCTCCCTCAAATGGTGATTTAATCTGTTTACAACCTCTGTTAGCTGTACTTCCTGACTCAAATGGCCTTAAAAACACTTAAACCAAGGTGTGAGGCTTTATTTTTGGTTTTTAAGTTTAAATAACTTTTTAAGAGTCTGCCTGCACTCTATCACACCAAATATGTACAGTCCAACTAAGATCTGGATATTCAATTTAAAAAAAAAAAACAACACTCAGATAAGCCTCAAGGCATCCTTGTGAAGTCAGATTGTTTTATGAAGGAAATCTAATGGATACATTGGTAAAATAACTTTAATACCCTATGCATGTTATAATAGTCAGACAACAGTTCTCTGAACTAACATTTTTAACTTCACACAGGACACATACAGAAGTAACTGTTAGTTACATAGTTTCATTTCCTGTATATCTCCTCCCATTACATTTCATTCAGGTGTCCTTAAAAACAGTTCAATGACTATCAGAAAACTCAAGCTGTTCTCAGACCGTTCTCTACTGCTATGCACACCAGGCAACAGGAGGAAGGAGGTATTAAAAAGGCCTCCAAGACAGTCTCGGTGAGATGATAGATATTGTAAGTTTAGCTGGAAACTCTCAAACTAGTGTGTATGTGTGTGTGCATATATATATATAGATAGATAGATATTTATATTTCCTTTTCAGAAAGTGGCACCTGAGTTTGTTCATTTAATATACTGGAGTACAAGTCACCCAAGTCAATTTTATCAGAAAATGTCGAGCTTTAAGCACATACTGCATCACATCTTTGCTACAGTCTGTAGGTTTCTAATTATTCCATGCAGACATTTCAGAAAACAGAAATAACTTATATTTCTGCACTGCTATTTAAAATTTTACCAGCTGCCTCTGTACAAACCCATATCTGACACAGGATTATTCTGCACTTGTATTTTTATCTAGAAAGATAATTATCTCCCCTTTAACTCTAACGGTCACCGATTCCTTTGGTTTTCTTGATAATGGTTTTAATTTACAAGCTTTACAGAATGGAAAAAGGGAATTTTGCGGCAGGAGTTACTGCCGCCATATCTGGCCTAAACACCCAACGCAAAAAGGAAACACGCATTCAACATCTTGGTATTCAGTCATCAAAAATGTTGAAATACCAACGCTTTTTTTAAAAAAAGGAAAACAAATCTTTAAAAGTAACTGTAGCTCAGGCTCTGATGCGGTGAGTACCTCAGATGAAGGGAACCAGTAGGTTCTTTGATGGGTGCCCAGCGCGCTCACCTCCTGCAGCCCCCACACACGGCGGGCTGGGCGTGAGCTCCAGAGGCTGCTGGCCAAGAGTAGGTCCAGTTAGAGCAGGCCCACCAAGGCACTGCACAGCCCAGCTCCGCCAGAAAGAGCACAGGTCGGCTTCAAAAGCTGCCTTACAAATGGGGGGAGAGGAAGGGACCCCCTCACGGCTCTGTTACACCTAGGTGGGTTCCCGCTGTGGAGGCGCCACACCGGAGAGCAGCTATGAGCAGAAGGAAGACCCATCTCCACTGCCTTTTATTCTTGCAAACCCACAAACACAGGAACAAACCAAACTGGTTCTAGGTTGTGCTTCAGTCACAGGACTTTTACTGCTGGTTATGCACGAACCACAGCATCCGCCATTTACTGTCAAACTCCCAGCGGATTCACCAGCGCACAGCTTGAAGCACTCTTTACACTCATGAACTTGGTCAATCACGCCGGGGAATCACGGTATGTTTATCTCTAAGCAGAGCTGAAGTGGCTAGGTTGTGAAATAAAGCGATACACAGCAAATGATCAAGCTCTACTGCAACCAGCTGCAATTTTAAAACACACAGATGTATCCAAATGACTCAACTCGTATTGCAATGCTGCCAATCAATCACAAAAATTACAACCAAAAGCTTTGAATTAATTAGTGCCCATAGGCTTCCTCACCAATGCCCACAGACTTCTGCAAAGTCTGGAGGGACCTCATCACATCGGGCACTACCCAAGTACTGAGTACATTTCCCTCTGCGAGTGAGGGAACCGCAGCCTGCCTCACACAAACCACGTAACTGGACACAGCTAAGGGAGAAAGAGATGCAGAGGAGGGAGGAACAGCTACTTCAAGATTACACACAAGGTCACGGAAAATATGGGGTCTCAACTTCCTGTCTGCTTATATTTCATTTTGCCCAAAGATTCTGCAAATGAGTTTGAGACCTTCCAATGCCGGCACGTGGTTAATACTTATCATTCAGGAAGCAAAGATACAGCGCCAGCCTGACCAGCTCTCCCAAACTTAAGTTGCAAAAACACAGTGAGACGGCACAGACAATTTTTGTTCTCACGGAGCTTTCCTCACATCGTACACGATTTTATTTAGCGTGCTACTTCAGCTACTACAGTGTTTTCAGGTTGACTGAGGTCATTCTTTCTGGGTCACAATTTCACCTATGTCAGGGTCAAAACATTAGCATTACGATCAATGGTAGGATGTTTTGTATTAGTTCTAACAGCAGGATGCAAGAAACAAGAAGGATAAGAGAAGAGGTTTTTATAAGGTTATTTTAAGCACATAAACTGTCTCCCACATCACCTACCTGCATTAGTTTACTTTTGATACTCATATGAAGTGTCCCCAGTTACCATTTTAGACAGAAGCAAAAAGGAAAAGCTACCTGTGCCAGTTCAGACACAATGACAAAAGCAGAAGAACCCCAGTGCACCGTTCTAACAAGAACACCCTGCAGCTCCTCCATCGTTATATTAGCAATCATTTACATTGGTCGCTACCTTTGTTTCTAAGATACTAGTAGAAAATATGTCAAGCTTTAGAAAAAAATAGTATTATTTTCACTGATTTAGCTGGTATCAAAACTTAGATGCATCAGTAGAAGTTTCTCCCAGATTCAGCACTAAGATATGAAATCAAAAATTACAGCTAGGGATTGAACCTAGCCTAAATATCCATCTTGTATCACATTTGTGAACAACCTGTAGGGCAGGCAACAGAACTATCAAAATAGTTTCAAAGAGCCTTCAGTCAGCTCTCCAAATAAAAAGCAGCAAAATTCTCAAAAGTTGCTGTTGTATACGATGAAGAATTTTTTTTTAGGAAGTTACACACTGAATAGGAACAAAGGAACAAGCACAAAACAATGCCCAAGTTTTAAAGCATGCTCGTGGCAAACATTTGTTTTCAAAACACAGTACTGACCCTGGGCTTATGGCATTACCATGGCTTCCTTCAACCTGAGGCCCAGAAGGATATTTTGACACCCCCTCAAAAAAAAATAAAATAAAATAAAACAAAAACCACATGCTCATATATGAAAACTGAAAGCTGTCCTCAATCCGTGTGGCAACACAGTATGTGGTAATTACACCAGAAAATGATGAGTCTACAAAAAGCCTGAAAATCATATGTATTTGCAAAATAAACTCTTAAGTTATATTTTCTCTCCTCCCAGACGGCAGGCAACTGAGACTGAAAGCACAGCTTTCTTCCTGTCATGTCATTCTTCTGCTACAGGTTCACAGATTTCCCAAGTGACTGAACCAAAACAAAAAAATGTAACAACTTTCTTCTCAGTCTTTACTCATTCCTCAGTAATACCAGGGCACTAAGGACCCAGCTAGACAAAGAAAAAAAGTTGCACATCAATATTTAGTCTGAAACTGATGCTTATAATTTTTGGCCAGTCTACATACAGTTTTCTCTGCTCTCATGTTTTTTTCATGTACTTTCAACAAGCTCTATTTCACTAACACAGCGAGAGCATACAGCAACATCACTTTTTCCTCACGAGTTTGATTTACAGCTTGTATACACAAAGGATTTGAGTTTTGCTTTTTGCTGTTAGAGAAATGGCAAAGCTGTTTATTTTCCATTTTTACTCCCAAACTCTTGAACTAGGATTGGGGACTAGAAGCAGTCACGTCGATCTGAAATACACCAGCATCATTATTCTTCTTACTTGTGACAGCTCCACAAAGAACGGCTTGCTGCTCCTACTCCAGAAGCACATAAGCAAGCATTACTTTTCTGTGCATTGTCTCTGTCCTTCCCTCAGCTTCTCCTCATACACATGCACAGTAGAAGAAAGTGTTCTTCATTTTTCACTCTGTTTTTGTGATATTCCGATTTATTATTCTCTCAGGTCTGTCATCCATCCGAGCACCTACTCTTATCTTTTTTTTCCCTGCAGCATCTTCTCTGGAATTGTACTGCACCGAGCCTTCCTACAGTCACCTTCACCTGAGCACTGCAGAAATAGGACGGGAACAAGAACACACAGCCTGGGTTCCACCTCCTCTCCACAGTTTCCTTCCTGTAGCTGTAGTGAAACACATATGTCCATGTCTGTGGGATGGAAAGGATATTCCTATTTTCTTACTTCCTTTTTTTTTTTTTTTTTTTTTTTTTTAAAGTGTCTTACTATGTTTAGCTTGACACAACCTGGTAGAGGCCGAGGTGCCGAACAACAGAGGCTGAAATGCCCTCCCCTCCCTTCTTCCGAACTACCACTTCATCTTGAGCTCCTACCTACTGTCCAAACTGGTCCTTCCTCTTCTGTGCTCAATCACTGCCCCTTGCAGAGTGGCACTTAGATTGCAGTTAAGATCAGCAGGACTGGATCTCACGAGCCATCATTTGAAGAGTCTTACTTAAAAAAATCCACTGCTTCTTTTTGTTTTGTTCTTCTTCCCAGGGCTACACATAGGCATTGTACTCAAGAAAACACTGGAGACAATATTTTTAAAGGTATGATCCACAAATGCAGGTCATCAAGGAATTGTTCTAAGGAATCCACGAAAGATTAATTTAAAAAACAGTAGAAATCCAGGACAACCAGCGAAGAGTTATTTGTAAGCTTAAACATACTACTTGGCAGTCTACACACAAGGAATACATTTTAAATAATGAGCTGTATTAACATAAGGAAATGGGATCAGCACAAAATCTTCCATTTTCATAAAGGCCTTCAAGTGTTATCTTTTTGAACTCTGTGAACCAAAAACTGCCTTCGTGTATCCAGGAACGCCAAGGAAGTCCATAGAGAAAAAGCAGTGCCTCTCTCACAACTCAACAAAGCCATGACATGGCTCTAACTACCCCAACTTCCAGGGCACGAATCAATCCCACGATATTGGCATATGACATCTCCGATGAATCTCGTATATTCGTATAAGCTATTACACGTGAAGGAATGCCATCCAAACCAGAGTTAAAACTACCCATTTCCAAGGCACCTGCACTTGAGCTGTTCTAGCACCACGAGACGCTACAGAGTGAACCGAGGCTCACAAATTCTTGTTGCTCTAAGGACACCGAGCCTTTTTTAATGCTGTTTTCTGAGAACAGTGAAATGGAGCGGTCGTGAGCTGAAACAGATCGCTTCTAAGATTGAACATCACTGTATTTGCAGAACAAGGTGTCACTGAGGAATTACTCGTGCTGAGCCGTTGTTTAGGGAAGGGTGATGATCATCTGTGTTTGCGCTGCTACCTGCACGGCCAGGATCCCTCATGGCCACCTCCTGCCCCGTGCCCTTCCAGCAACGCCTCGTCCCCGTCCCTCTTCGCCCTCTCCTTCCCCCCAGCGCTCCCGCAGCTCGCCCAACCCACCGCCCAGCACGGCGCGCCGTGAGTCGGCACCTCGGGAGCCAGCCGCCCCGCCACGGGAAGCGCTGTGCCGCTCGGACCGGGGCTTTCTTTTCCTTTTCGCCCCTCGCCGAGCCGGGAGGCTGCCTTTATTCCCCCCC